>CM054181.1:114009359-114609359 GCA_028829895.1 Sinotaia quadrata | reverse complement strand
GTCCTTTTTATTATTTTTTTTATCACATGCACAGAGAAAGCAGTGTGCAGTACTGTTTGAAGTAGATGTGTATAATTCAACTTTTGATAATAATTTAAAGTTTTGTTTGCTTTGCTCAGACATTTTTACTAAGTACATTCTTTATTTTGCCATTATCTCATCTAATTACTTATCATATAGGTGTACAAAATACTTATTAATAACCAGTATACTGATGAGCATGCTATTTATATCTGAAAATGTTTGCTGTGAGTTTCTTTTATGTGGATTATATTTCTCTTTGTAAAGCTCTTCGTTTTCTTCAAACTATAGTAGAAATACAAAACATTTCATTGTAACTTGCCATTTGATTCTCTCTTGGTATATTCTTTTTTTCGGATATGTGTATCTAGCATGTTGTCTGGTGTTGTCATTGTGAAAGTGGTTTTAGTAGTGTGCATCAATTGTTTTCTTGCCTGTATTTGCATTCCGCTGCATGGGAACAACAATGCAGATGTGTGTATTTCTTTGCCTTTAAGTATCACTTTAATAGTACTAGACTGAATCTGAATTTTTACCATCATATTTTCATGTCTGTCTCACTATATGAACAAGTACACATTGAATGTCCATAGACCTTGTCATCATGTATTTTCTTATGAGTAAGAATTTGGGCTTGCTGAGGCCCTCTAGAAATTATTATTATTTTTTTTTTAATATATATGTAGGTGGACCTGGATACACAGTAATGACTCTAGAAATGTATATTCTGGGCATCGTAATATGGAATACTCCGACATCATATATAGTTTAATAGATTTAATAGAAATATATACAATCTTTTGTTTTCTCTTTTGTAATTTTACTGTTAACACTTGAGAATGAACTACTTACCTACTATTTCTTTTGTTTCTTATTTTTCCTTCCTTTTTGGGCTTAAAGCTCTGAAATTTCAGGGGGGAAAAAAAATTTAATTTTGCATCCATTTGTTAAAATGTTACTTCTTCAGGACATCTTAACAGGAGATGGTTCTTTCTATAAAGGTTGACATTCTCCCATCGTTTTCTTATTTAGAATTGTGCAACAATATGAAATTACTTTTCCTGTCGTGCAATAGTTACTGACAATTATATACTTATTTATATATTTACAAAAAACCCTAAGTAACTTTTTTTTTTAAAAAAAACAAACAAAGGGCTGGGCAGTTTTATTTGGTTTTAAAAATTTAATGTCTTTTATTTTTGGTTTAAAGGGTATTTATGCATAATTTGACTGTAAAGTAATTTTGACCAAAATTAAGTATGTTTTTAAGATTTCTTGTAAATTGGTATGTTCACCAAACAACTTTGCAAAATAAAATTATCATTAATGTTCTCTTTAAATGTGCACACAACTCTAATTATTGTTTTGTAACTCTTTACAAGAGTTTTGAATTGATGCTTTTTGATCATTATCCAAAATGTCATTGAACCACATATTCCATTCTAGTGGATTATTCTTAACACAGTCCAACATTTTTGTTTCTTTTGTATCTTTTAAGTCAATTATTTCAAGGGTCTGATGACTGAAAACCTGTGTCTATACCTATATTTGCTCATAGTTATCGATCTCTTAAACAAAACTTGTCATAAATTGAAAAAGCAGTACAGTGAAAATGCCTATTGTAAATTGTGACATACATAACACCTTTATTTCAGTTTAGTGAATTTGAGAGCAATAAGTAGAGCATGATGAGCCACTGAATGGAAGATTTAATTAAAAAATTTTGTTAAAGTATTTGGCCAGTTGTTTATGTATTAAATTGTTACAGATACAATCGGGTCTTGGGTTATGATAGTCTCTACTTATGGCAATCCTGCCGAAATAAGGTGTCCATAAGGCACTTTAGCAAAAAAATTCTTGGGTTATGATAGTCTCTGCTTATGGCAATCCGCTGAAATAAAGTGTCCATAAAGCACTTTAGCAAAAAAATTCTGATTAGGAAATGGCCAAATTAGTTTAACACAGATGAACTGCAGACGTATGCCCCCTGTCATTAAGGCACATCAAGCTCCATTTTAATTCATCATGTGTTCTCTTTCACTATTCAGCACAAATGGACCAACATGCAGACCGTTTGTGTTCAAATTCGGGTTATGAATGTCCTTAAAAATTACATTCGTTTGTAATCCAAGACCTGACTGTATATACATTATAATTATTATCAGATAACATACATTTTATTTTTGCAGGACTGACAACACTTTGTGCAATAATAACAATATATTTATAATGAATGAAAAAACTATATCTGAACTCTGGTAGTTGCTTAAATCTGCATTAGAATGTAAATTTTGTTTTAGTTGTAACTGCTCTTTTCTGAGTAGAAACATCCCTCACACTGTGCCCCCCAAATTAAGCAAAATTATGTGACCTGAATCTGCTTCTCAGTTGTATTGAATTTTCTTTTTGAGATATATTCTGCAATCCAAAAATCATCTCAACTGTATTCTTGTACTGCTGCATCATGACCGAGCGGTTGTGGTGGAGAGATGGCTCAATGAGCACTTGTGTATCCTAGCACATTGTCATAAAACTGATTCAGGGTTTTGCATTGTACTTGCCTGAATATGGCCAGAGTGTGTGGAGCACATCATGTGACATTGAGATAGGTAGGTGTCACTTGAAAAAAAATGGGGAGATAGTGCCAAGACTAGCCAAGTGAAAATTAAAGGATACACCAGCAGCAAAACCCCCCTGGAAAGTTAAGTATGCAGTATTTTGTGTAAACATTTGAAAGCTGGATTATCTCAGTGCGATGATACAGAATAATTAAAATAAGGAACAAAAATTATGTTAATATGATATGTGAGGTTTTAAATTTATGAAAATAATATTCATCAGAATTTTATTATATTAGTTTTGCTATATTACAGGATACCAAAGCAAACTTGTCATCAACAGAATTTGATGGTTTTATTGTTAACAAAATTTTTTGTTGTCATCAGCATTTATTATAAATCCTAAATTTCTCTTCTTCAAGATAGGTGCATACTAAAAATAAAAGTCATTCACTGCAAACTTAGTTTTATATATCATCTTTCTCAGTGTGGTCTGGTTCTTATGAACTCTGAGCCAGTAACTTGGTGGTCAATTTTTGCTCCCAGGCATTAGTGGGGTCAGAATTTTACAAGTGAAAAACTAATATATATGCATTATATATATACATATACATTGTGTACCACTAATGTGAGAGATGTTCGGTTAATAAAGAGAGGGTCTTTCATTGCTTATAAGATCTTGTTTTCCTTTTTCATCCAATGTGCACACTTTTTTTTTGTCTATGGATTTAATTTGCTATTGATATTATTTTGCAGCAGAATTTGCTGGAAAATATTTATGAATTGAACTAGTAAGCATTTTTTGATTGCCTTGTGTGTGTGTGTATGTGCATCTGCAATCATAATATACATTCTGTCGTGTGTGTGTGTGGTGCTTCCAGTATTATCAATCATAATCCACAATTTATTTTTCTTGTATCATATGATATATCACTATAGGTGTGGCATTATAATTTTGTGCATAAATTCTAAAGAACAAAATCACACTTTGGGGAACTGATGTGAAATATTGCTTTAAGTTCAGCAGTATAATGTAGGCTTCTCAATCTGTGCTTGAAACTGTTTTGGTAACTTGCTGACCCATGACTCTTTCTATACTTTTACAAATTGAATATACTAACATCAACCTAGGCATTTAATGTAGAGAGGATTAATCTAACTTTTGTTATAGCAACCTGTCTGCTTTTACATATAGAATTCATTCTAAATATATATGATACTTCTAATACACTGATTTAATTTTGTATTCATAATAAGTTTACTTAATCATGCATCTGTCATACCAGAGCAAAAACTGCTCTAGTGACATCTCACTATAAATTAAGTATACGATTCTTTTTTTTTATTATTTTAGTTTGTATACTCTACTGTTCTCATTAAGAATAAAGTTTAATTTATTAGTTTGTGTACTCTGCTGTTCTCATTAAAATAAAGTTTAATTTATATAGGAACCGCCAATAAAGTGTGTCATACAGATAGGGGAATTGGAAGTTTGGAAAGGTGTGATGAGAGAGAGGAAGCAGTTTACAAATTGTGACATTATACTGTTTTCTCTTCTGTTCTTTTGAAGAGATATGCATTTGACTGACAGTCCCGGGAATTTGACTGACAGTCCCAGGAATTTCTTGTAGACAGTGCTGGCCAACTCAGTGCCAGTGTTTTCAAGTTTCAGTTACTTAAATGATTTCCATTTACACGAGGGGGGGGGGGTAGTAATGGCCGAGAGAAATGTCTGCAGGAAATTGGTGTCTACTCATGCATGACTGAGGACCTATAGAATGCACATCTGATGGCTCTGCTATGTAGGGTCAATTACATAATCATATTGATATTGCTAGACTGGACTGTCCACTCTTAGCACTTTAACAGGTATTTTGTATCCTGACTTAAAAACGGTTCAGAAAGAAATACTCAAAAGTGAAAGTGACAGACTTAATTAAATTCAGAAGGTTAAATAATTAAGAAAAAATATAATAATTAATTATTACTTATGCCATTTGAGTTTCAGGTGTTACACTTTTATTTTGTTATGACGAGCAAGGAAAATGGGGGTCCTGCATAATTATAGGACTGAAAATACGTGATTGTAGATGTATTAAAACTCTGTTTTGAAATATTGGCTTGCAATGTTTTCAAAAGTGACTAAAAAAATAATAATAACTCTCATGTTTAAAATTGTGCTAATTAATTGTGTTTTGCTTTATAAATGTGTTTGTTTGTCCTGATAATTTAATGTCATAGATCCAAAGTTTGCAGTAGTGGTTTGTTTTTGTTTCCGAGGCACTTATATTTTGATATTCTTTTTTTAAAAATTTTTATCAGTATTTAATTATTATTTTTGGGATAAGCTTTAGGAGAAGTGAATAAACTTATTGGTAACAATGTATTATTTGCTGCTAACGTTTGATGGATGTATACTAGTTTAAGTGACAGTCATGTGTATTTAAAGGTAGACATTAAAAGAAGAAGTATACTTTGACATAAAGATTCTATGAATCTAGGTCAGTCTGATAGTTTTATTGCTGTAGGATGCCAGAATTAAATAAGTAAATAGAAGTGCCATGATTCTATGTTGATGGATGCATAATTTGAAGGATTATACTTATAAGTTAGTGAAGTGAAATGGTAATGGAATAGTGGTATGGTCGAAAAATGTCCATGTCCAATTCACAGTATGGCTTTGTTGAGCTAGGGTGCTGAAGAAGTTAGTTTGTTTTCTGTTTTTGGACATCTGATATGCTGTAGATTGGCTAATATTGCTCTCAAGGTTGGTGCACAATAGGGGAAGAGCTTAAAGGTACCTTTATTGACTCAGAACTAGCGTCAAGGTTTGCAATGTGCTTTTTGGAAGAGCATGAAGAAGCACCATAGATATTTGCTTTTTAATGAGTTGACAGCTGTGGTGTTCTGCCTTCTCCCTTCAACTACACTCCATGAACGCAAGAGATGGGAAGAAGGCTCCACATGACTCTACCAAAAACCGAGAACATCTGATGAAAAGTTTTCATGCAATTCAAGTGAAGCAAAAGAATTCAACGAAACAACAACAGTGTGTGGAGAAGGGGGGGGGGTTGACTTTTTGTCACTCCTCGCATCAGATCGCTGATGGAGACACTCAACCGAAAGCACTTGTTCCTACTTCAAAGTACCAATGAAGCCATGCCCAGGAACAGCAGTGCGGTACACTTAAACTTTAGAAAATGGACATCGGTCATTTTCAATTGAATTTTTTTGTTAATAAAACTCTGATCGGACCTATTTACTCTTTGCTCCCCACCTTTTTTCATGGATTGCCGGATTAAGGATGGAAAAATGAAACGTGAGCAACACCACTGCAGCCAACTCTACTCCCAACCCATTTTCAGGGCGGGAAAATCAGGATGGCTTACATCATGTGACTACCCCTAAGCCCTTGTCAGGGCAGGAAAAAGAAGCTCAAAAACAATGAAAATTAGCAGCTTTATTTGATTCAATTTTCAATTTCTCTCTAAGCCTACGTGTCCGGAAGATCAACCAACTTCAGGCAGTGTCATTCCCAAGCCCTTGTCAGGTTGGTCGGATGAAGAAGACCTCAAAATGGATGACTAAATAGTTACCAATGAGAAAAAAGAAGTAACAACTCTTGACTTCACACTCAATTCGGGCAATCAACAAACTGACAAAGCCTTCTCGAACCTGCTCTGGATATTTTTCAAACACGTGAAGGGAGAACACCAACAAATTAAGCTAATCAAACAAGCCATTAACAAAGCCTTCATATTATTCAAGGCTCTACAAAATCACCCCTCAACTTCAGGAAAGCCATGATCGTCAACGGCAAACAAACACACAAACTATAACAAAGATGACATGCGAAAAGGAAATGAATATACCATCATTTGGAAGAAACCACCAAATTCCAGTCAACTCCTCTTCAGAAAAACAAATGTTTACAGTTGCGGAAGTATAGACAGGAGAGCCACCAACCACAATCCAGACAGATCCAGCACAGAAAATAGCAACCAGCATGTAGTACAATACGCCGACAAGCAGCAAAAACTCAGGCGACATAGACAAATAAAACAAAAAACAACAGAGATGCAGACCACAGGAAAAAAACCCACCTCAAACCGACAATCAATACTTAGTAAAGACCGCTCAATGTTCCAAAAAAACAACAGACCAAGTAACTGAAACAAACATAACAGCTGCAACGACGGAAACAAAAAAACAAAAACAACAAAACTGACCATGGAATAGCTTGGCAGCATTTCTCCTTTCTTTTTCTGTTTAAAATGCACCCTATACCATTGCTGGATAGATAAAGAGGGTGTATATATAAAACTGTATCCATTTAAAAAACAAAACATGTTAGATGTATTTGTGGTTTGTAAATGTACTCTGTCAAGCCCAGGGAACTATTGGTTTGCACGTATGGAAGAATTGTTAGTATGTTCACTTGTTTTCAAATGGAGGAATTTGTTTCAGTGCTGTGGTGTGGTTACATAATAGCTTTCACCTCCCCCAACCCCCGGATCAGTAGAGGTAATCGTACAATTATGTACAGAGAGAAATATTACTTGGACAGATGTGAGGCTGATTAAAAAAAAATGCCCCAAAATAAAAACTGGTAACAAAGTTACGAACACAATTCTTTTTACCACTAAGGGAAAATATGTATAATTTTACGTTATCTAGATTGGTGTAAAAATAGTTTGTTCGCAACGTATTAAAGAATAATTCATTCATTTGGTCAATTTGGGGAGGCATTTATCGTAAAAACAAACGTTTGTATGCATTTATTTGTACATCTTCCAATCTCTCCCCCATCCCTCCTCAACCGTTGACTTCTTTTGGATGTAAAAGTCACCGGGAAAAAAATTTCATCACAGTGAGTGGCTTCATTTTACTAGACAACATAGAATCATCTCAGTTGTATAGATTAATTAACTCTTCAGTAAGCATATATGTCGTGCTTTTCGGTAGGTCATATATAGATGTGCTTTTGCGTGACATTGATAGTACTTTATTACTTGAGGTCATCTCAAAGGACTCGTGCCTCATACAAGCCACTGACCGAAGGGCAAGACATTCAGTATTTGATAAGGCCATCCTCAAGCACTCGTGCCTCATGCAAGCCACTGGCCTACAGCTAGACGTACTTGAAATGCCACATTCTTCACAAATCCGAATACAGCACAGGCAACCTTATTTGGTTTAATGAAATTCCTAGACTTTAAGATTTGTTTACGATATGCTAAACATACACTGATCCCTACAGACACACGATATCTTAGGTACTAAATGCAACGTGCATGTTTCATGTATATATAGTGTACTACCATTGTAGAACAATAACTGACAGGTTACTTTCTTGGATCAGTGGTTATTTTTTTCATACGACTGCGTTGATCTATGTAGAGATTCTCATTTGGTTAATAGCATCTCCAAATGGCCAACTAACTGTATATACAGCACAAGCATTCTCGTGGGTTGTTTTTTTTTAATACACAAACCACTATGCCAACATTTATTTTCTTCTTAGTTAAATAAATTCAGTTTAGATAGAGTCGGTGTTATGTGAGTACGACAACTACTTTCCCTTATCTGCAAAAGCAAAACAAATATAAAAAAAGAAATTTGGAATTAAATACAAAACGAAATTTAAATTGTTAAAATAAATAGCACGACCGCTAATGTTAAAAATGAACTAATAAATATGAAAATTCAAAAACCTATACAAAAACAAGAGGAGAGTCGACGTTTCGGCTAAAATAACCTTCATAAAAATATTACAACTCTTAAGAGCAAAGAAGTAAGAAAGTAATAATAACCGCCGTCTATTGGGAGTATACAAATTTTCCCAACCAATTTTATTGTACAAGTCGTACTCGGTAACTGTATAATGAAGAGCTATTTAACTGAAACATCGACTCTATAAAGTCCCCTACCACTTTAAAAACCCACAAATCTTTATGAACTTTTGTTTCTATTGATTTTAATATCTTAAACAACGGTGAATCCCCGACTAAAAATCGGTCATTAAACCCAAAATATGCAACTAAGAAAAACATTAGGCCTATGAGGCTATGACTCAATTTTTATAGATACTGTATTATTTGATCTTACAATTAGTTCAACTACATATTGACAAATGTTTTTTTTATTGATCTATGTCTATATTTACCGACAGAAGCTATTAAGAGAGTGCGTATTTTTCAATATCACTTGAAATAACAATGAGTCTAGCACTCCTTTCTACTCTCACCAGCCAGCAACACGCGGTTCACGCTAATAAAATATTTGTCAATGAAATGTTGATGAATGGGTACATTTTTGTTATTAGGGAGACTGTAAAATCATAGATACAAAAATAAATATTAATGCTGCAAACATTTTATTTTGCGAGTTAATTTTGAGACCATTTGTAAAATATTGAAATTAATTTTTCTGTCACGAAAGAGTAGCCTTTGGCACTGGATAAATGATGCGGTGCAAGTACCCTTCACCAATGTGCGTCACGGTACGTTTCTGCCGACGGAGTTGCAGACGACGTAGCCTGCGGTACTTAATATGCTTGTGGATAGTCAGCCTTCTTCTAGTACTTGTGGGTCTCGCTATTGTAATCATAACATTTCGGCGGGAAATCTATAGTCTTGTCAAGTGCTCTGATGAAACTTCGCGCCTCGTCATTGACGATTACGTAAGAGTGTTATTTTTGTTATTTAAACATAAATCAAAATCTTTCTCATCAAAACACAAAGTGAGTACTTCTTTCTAGATTCTAAGAAGCTTACACCTTTTTAGATTTATTTTCTACATCTAATAGTCAAATCCTCTGATTCATAGAAGTGGCTGAAACTGATTTTAACTTTAGAAAAAAACGAATGAGATCAAGCACTATGGGACAAAATAAAAACACCATGAATAAAAATCACTGTACTAGATCAATATTATAAGATAATTCTAAATTACATTTGTATTGCATCGTACAAGTGACACAGGTGTACATCACTACATGTCCAAGTGTTAAAAATGTGATGAGCCTCACATAAGGCTACATTTAAAAGAAATATCGCCAGTCAATTCCAGAGCAAAGATAATAGCAGAGAAATATGGTTTAAAATTGTTTTTGTTTCATTACAAATTATGGTGTCGTGCATACATTTTATTTTACTTATAAATGAAGGGCAATGCAAAGAGCTAAGGCAATACTTTAAAAATCAATTCAGGATAAACAACAGCAACAAGAACAACATACACACACCACACATACACTATTATAAAATGATGTATTGCTGTTGTGAAGTGAAAATAAAAATGTAAGCATGATTATACAAACTAGTGAAATGGAGAAGATATTTTATTCTGGCACCCAATTGCTTTAGTGGACTCATAAAATTGTGAACAAATGGATATATATAAGGCATCCTTTTTTCTATCAGTAGTACCGGTGGGAGGGGGGGGGGGGCTGGTGGGACTGAATTCCCAAGGCCCTTAGGGGCCCTTCAGGAGGGCAGAAAAAAACTTTTCTCTTTAACAGTGCAACCATTTTTGCAAGTCAACAAACTTTTTCAAATAATGGGGCTTACCAAAGAATTCATTCCCTTTGCCCACAAGATCTGTTGACAGTCTTGACTTGTCACTAAAATAAAAGTATCTCAATGTAGCAGTTTCTCAATGTGTGTGTGTGAATCTGTAGAAGCAAATCTGAACACCAGCAGATGTTAAAAGAAAATCTTTATAGGCTTCTACTTAGAATATTTATAAGATTTATCATTATAATATATACAATTTACCATAATTAAACATTTTGTTTTGTCTGTTGTTTTATTTGGATGAAGTTGGTTTTATGTCTTGATTTTAAAAGAAGGAATTCCAAACTGTATTTCACGAATGCTCACTGTACATCACAACTCTTATGCTCAACATTAATGTCTGCTGATTTATCCTGCTTCATTTTTCATTTGCTTCTGGTCTAAATTATGATAATATTTTTCTATAGGAAACATTTAAAGACAGACATTTATTAAAGAAAATTCCAGCAAAATCAGAAGTTAAGTTTTGACTTAACTCAGTTTTACTATATTAATAATTAATTTTATTTCTGCTGGCTGTAGTAGTAGTTGTATAGTAAAGTTAATAATAATATGCATATGCACATGAAGAAGCAAGAAATAATTATATTTGACAGCTGAGAAAGTATGCATCCTATAAAATAATATAAACCTCTGTTGTTAGTGTTACTTGTATAATTTTTATTTTTGTAATATAAATATCAGTGAAAAAATTTAAATGGCCTTTTTATTTCAGTATTTGCTTTTAGCTGATCCATCCATCTACCCATCCCATGTCCATCAAATCATTTGATGCACACATTCTGCATATGCACTCTTAAAAGATGTTTTACAGAGAATGACTTTAAATTTTAAAAAAATGATAATGCTGATGTTTGTATGGAGGACGATCATATTTGTTTAATTTTAATGTTATCCCCCACAGCCATATAAAAAGTGCTGAAAATGTCAACTTGTTGTACCAGCTAGTTATTATCTCTCTCTCTCTACCATCTGTTGCCTCTTTCATTATTGTCTTGATGTTTGTCGGATCAATACAATGCGCTGTTTGTTTTAATTAGATAGCAGGATCAATGTGTATATAATAATTTCGCTGTAGCACATCATTAAAAATAAATAATTTAAAATAGAAACAAAACTACCCCCCTCCCCCGACCACCACCAAGAAAAAAGTATGTAATTAATTTTTTTTCTCATTATTTCAGTAACCCATATGTTACATTTTCTTGTCTAGACCTCACAGTCTCAGTGCTGGAAATTGAAACATCTTGAAAATGTTTAGTAGTTATATTGACAGTGAGTTTGCAGAATACAGATTCATAATAGGTATAGTATTCATTGTACATGTATATAATTGTCTTCAAATATTTAGTAATAGTATTTGTTACAGGTAACTGTTTTCATGTACTAATTGTATTCATTGACTGTAACTATTATCAAATACAGTAACATAACATTCATTGGAGATAACCATAATCAAATACAGTAACATTCATTGGAGATAACCATGATAATCAAATACAGTAACATTCTTTGGAGATAACCATGATAATCAAATACAGTAACATTCTTTGGAGATAACTATCTTTAATGCAGGACATGCTTAATCAACTCTTTTGTTTTTACTTTTTTTTCAAGTGGCTTTCGTAAATCAGTAGAAAATATTCTACCAAGATACTGGAGATAAAAGAGTGCAGTTTTGATGTTTGTAATCTAAATTACAAATCTTAAAGATTTAAAAAATTTAGCTTCCTAGAATACTTTCAACAATAGAATACATCAGTGAATATAGCTGTGCCTGACATACAAAAAAATGGCAAGTAAATTATATGGAATTATAAATGGGAATTGTGATGCTTGTACCAACTAGTTAATGATTATTATTATTAATTAATCATCCATAACTAATTACAAGTGATGAGAATCTTAATTTATGTTATTATATAATATTAATAATTCTCAAGAAGACACCATTCATCTCTCTTAATTGGTGGATATGCAGGCACTGTAAACATTTTCTCTCTTCCACAACATTAAAGACAAACATTTACCATCATACAATATTTTCTTAGGTAGAAAACTTCTTACTAAAGGAGAAGATAAATCCATCTTTTAATCTGTATTTAGCAAAACCTCCATCCACCTCCAACATAAGGTTATCAATATGTGTAAGAAGGTCAATAAATTTATTAAATCAACAAGCAAATATAGATATAACAAATACAATGAAAAAGATTACTCAACATCAGTATTTCCACAAAATCACATTTGAATAATTTTAATACCTATACAGTCTTAATTTCTTAAAACACATTTCAATAGATTAGTGTCAATACAAATCACAGGATAGTTCTTATCAGAGAACAGAAATAGAGTTATTAAAGATAAGCGATAATAGTTTCTATGTATATGTAACCTTGTCTAGGTGAAGCTGCAATAGTCTTCCACATGCTTTACAAATTACATAATAAAGTCACAAGTTTATTGTTCACATCATTACTGTCAGTTCCACATCTCCCTCGCACATTGTAGAACACTGATTTGCTGCTATTCTCTTGAGGCTAATCTGGCCTTCTGCTGTATTATTCCCTCAAGCAGAACAACAATTGTAGCAATTTCCAGTTACTTCCTTGTACCAGAAATTCCACGATGTAGTCAGCATATTTTGCCACCATACATCAACAGAGTGCAGTGTTTTCCTGCACTTACATACTGGGGGGTAGATACTTCTCTCGTCTACCACAGTTGTAATGGTTTATAAATCAGTAAACAGGAAGATTCATTTAAAACAAGAAAACACTGCTTATTCCCTGTAAAATATGATCAGGAACAAATGTTAAGTTTTCAGTTTATTCATCTTTAATAAATCCATTCTCAAGTCTCAGTTTACAGTTTCCTGCAACAGTATTTATTAGCTAAATACAGCATCATAAATACAGCATAATAGTTTATGAACATGTTCACTAGAAACAATGTCAAGTGTTTAGCATGCTACATATGAGCATCTTAGTTCACAATTTGTAGAAATAATAGTCTACTCACATAATATATCTCTATGTAAAATGTAAGTATAACATATCAGCAAAAATGCATGAAATATGTCTAAGTCATTCTCTCTCAATCAGTCAGTTAACTCACCATTAAACTAACAGCCACCTTTCATGACCAGACTTCTTGCCACTCCAATTCCAAATTCAAAGTTATTAGACAATAGAATTATTTACAGCATGTAAACTTTTGATCTCAGCCCTTGACTGGTCTCATTCATGTAAATCTTAACCATTGGATAATAAAAACTACTCATCCATTTGGAACTGATTTGGATTGCATCAGCGTCTACTACTAATACTAGCCTATCCTCTACCTGAGTTGTTTACTTTCAACTCTGACACTTAAAAATAGCAGCATAAGCAGGCCCAAGGTTGTGTCACTTTGATATTTAACAATTTATACAACTTTAAGTTTAGAAATAGGGATAGGCAAATTTACTCCACCACAGGAATATTTCTTCAAAATGCCAAGTGAAAGAAGTTTAACTATCAGATTTGTAGCTAAAAGTTCTAGAGTTTGGTCTGTCCACTCTTATTGTTTATGTACTCTTTTCTTTACCAGTGCCGGTTGTACCACTTGGGCATGATCAGTGGAAGTCTATGTCAGCCCCTCTGTGAAGCCAAAAAGATTCGGTACCAGGCATGTAAAGATTTTCATGCTGGGAAGGAAGTCTTTATACTGGCCTGCAATGACTTCTGTCAGGCAAATGAGGAGGTGCCTGCTGTGCTAAAGACTTCTGCAAAGAATATTACAATACTTTCTGTAGGTCATGGGATTTTCCTTGATAAACTTGACAAAAATAAGTTTGTCAAAAATATGAATAGAATAATTCGCAATTCTGTTAATTCTACATTTGGATTTGTGCCATTTCCAGGCACGGCTGATGCCATTGAAATTTTATGGGAAAAAAATTATGAAGAGTATTGGAACAACCAAACTGGCTTTCAAGCAGCAGAGAGAACTATTATATCGCTTTTGGACCAGTCTGAATATGTGTATGCTAAAGTGCTAGAAAGGAGCGGCATTGTTCCCAGGATTTACGGAACATGTGGGCCACTGTATTTGCAGGAATCCTGCCCACCAGGACCACTTGATCCAGAGATAATCTCACTGACTTATGATACTGTGTCCCCAACCTCTTGGGCAGAACAGGCTGCCGTGATAATGAAACTGTTGAGACTGTTACAACAACTTGATCATGGCTTTTCTGAACCCCTTCATCTATGTGATGTAAAGGGCAGTAACTTTGGTGTATGCATGGATGGCAGAGTAAAAGTGATTGACTTGGATTCTGCTTTCTTTGACACAATGATGACCAACATTATGAATACATCTGTTTGCCAGACACATGAAGATTGCAATTTTTTTGACTGTAGGGGTCATTGTAACAAAAATCTTGGCGAGTGCTTTCCTGTCAAAACTAACAACAATCTTTATGTAAGTACATATGTTGATGGCTTAAACTTTGAGTGTGACTTCTTATTTTTCTTATGTTTTTGTTGTCCAACTAAATCTTGAAGTTAATTACCAAATATGCTTTGTCTATCATCTCTTTAGCTCAGTGGAATCTTACATTACTAGCCTTGTAAAAATGAAGAATCTTACAAAGAACTAATTTATTCCTTTATAATTATGTTATTATAATTTTTATATACTTGTAAAGATATTATAATAGTTAATACTAACTGTAAATACTTATAGGCTGTGTATGGCTTATACTGCTTTGCTCACTTTGCAAAAACACTGAGTTAGTTGGATGTGAATATTTTAATGTTTATTATATTGAGCAGTGTGGGTCTTAAATTTAATTTTGTTTTATAATAAAAACAACTCTATTTGATCAGAATATAAAAGGAAGTACACAGAAATATTGAAATATTTAAAATTGTGCATATCTGCATGTTTAACCTTCTTTTTATTTGACTCTGATCAAAATTAACTAAAATTTTGATGAATACTTTGTAGAAAAATATTTTTAAGATAATGAAAAACTTAATCATATACAGATTGTTATCACCAAACCTTAATTATATTTAATTTTCTTAGTACAAGATAGAATTTCCATTTGTTCTGTAAACTATAACTGGATGATTGAGTTTTCCATTTACTGATTTAGTCTTACAAAATATGATCTTAAGATAATACACTGTACATTTGATATATCACAGTTCAAAATATGCAGCTTTGAACAGTTCTAGCTTTTTAAAAAATTTTATTATTACTAACAAGACTGCATGTTGTATGCAATTTAATAGCTCTTGTTGTTTTAAGCTTTACATAAGACTGATCAATATTACAACAGTGTATAGCCATCTTGCTTTGTTGTTATTTGTTTATACTTTTGGATACAATTGCAGTTATTATTTAATATTCATTTATTGTTTTGAACTAGGCTAACTGTGCTGTTTAAAAAAAATACAACAAAATTTCTAAAATCTTAATAATTTATTTGATTGATTGCAGTCTGTGTGTGAAGACATGCTGAAGAGTTTCATCCCAGGCTTGAGTTCTTTAGTAGGTATTCTGTCAGGTGCTCCATCAGCTGTGGCAAAAGAACTGCATACAGTTTTGCTAGAGTGCCTTGCTCAGTCCTCTGTAGAAAATGGAATACCATTCAACAAGCCTTCCTCCACGACATTAAATAAACTCATGGAACTCTTGTTGAAAAGTCAAGGTGATATTTCCTGATTGCAAAGCTGTCTGAGAATTTAACCAGCTGTGTATGTTGTTTCCAATTTGATTAATTATTGCTGTCTGAAAATTTAACCAATTATGTTGTTTCCTGTTTGATGAATTATTGTTGTCTAAAAATTTAACTGTGTATGTTGTTTCCTGTTTGATTAATTATTGCTGTCCAAGAATTTAATCAGGTGTGTATGTTGTTTTCTGTTTGATGAATTATTGCTGAGTATTTAACCAAATGTGTATGATTTTTCCTGGAAGAATATGGTTAATTATTGCTATCCAAGAAAGTAATCAGTGTATATTGTTTTCTGGTAGAATATGGTTATTGTTGCTGTAATCGTGTATGTTGTTACCTGTTTGATTATTACCATCTGAGAATTTAAACAGTTGTGTATGTTGTTTCCTTGTAGAATATGGTTAATCATTGCTGTTCAAAAACTGTTGTTTCCTGGTAGAATATGGTTAACTGTTGCTGTCCAAGATAGTATGTTGTTTCCTGGCAGAATATGGTTAATTGTTGCTGACCAAGAATTGTGTATGTTGTTTCCTGGTAGAATATGGTTAATTATTATTTTCTGAGAAATTACTGTGCAGGTTGGTTTTTGGTAGAATATGGTTAGTTATTGCTGGTTGAGAAATTAATCATTTAATGTTTAAAATTAACCATCTGTGTATGTTGTTTCCTATTTGATTACTTATTGCTGTCTGAGAATTTAACCAAGTGTGTGTGTTTTCCTGATAGAAATTTAGAATATGGTTAATTATTGCTGTCCCAGCACTGTGTATGGTATTTCTAGCAATAAATGGCTGATTATTGCTTTCCAGGAAAGTGACCATCTATGTAGGCTGTTTTCTGATAGAATATGATTAATTATTGCAGTTTGATAAATTAACCAACTGTGTATGTTGTTGCATGCATGGTTTTCCTGAAAGAATATGGTTAATTATTGCAGTTTGATAAGTTAACCATGTATGTTGTTGCATGCATGGTTTTCCTGAAAGAATATGGTTAATTATTGCAGTTTGATAAGTTAACCAACTGTGTATGTTGCTGCATGCATGGTTTTCCTGAAAGAATATGGTTAATTATTACTTTCCAAGAAGTATGCATGGAGTTCCCTAGCTGAATATGGTTAATTATTACTGTCTAATAAAGTGACCAGCTGTGTATTTTGTTTACTGATAAAATATGGTTAATTCTTGTTTGAGAAATTATTCATCTGTTTTCTGGTAAAATATGGTTAATTAATGCTGAGAAATTAGCCATATATGTTGTTTCCTGTTAGATAATTAATTATTGCTTTCTGAAAAATTAACCAACTGTTGATGTTGTTTCCTGATAGAATATGGTTAATTATTGTTGTTTGAGAAATTAACTATATATGTTATTTCCTGGAGTGGAATATGGATAATTATTGCTGTCAGAGAAATTAACCAAATGTATATATATTGTTTACTGTTTGATTAATTACTGCTGTTTCCTGGTTGAATAGGGTTAATTATTGCTGTCTAAGAAAGTGACCAGTATTTGTGATAGAGTTTGGTTAATTACAACTGTTCAGAACAGTGACCAATAACTGTGTATGTTATGTTCTGACATGCATAGGTTAATTATATTTATCAAGAACAAATAGAGTATAGCACTTGGCCATTTTTAATGAACAAATTGCTAAAAGTAACACTAATGTTTTTTAAAAAAAAATAATCAATCTTCATATTTTGCTGTATTTGGTTACTTGATTTAAAATGACTAAAATTTGCCTATTTTTTGGTTTAAATATTAATAAAATGTAAATATATTTATTGCTGTTTTAAATATTTTGAAAAATGTTAATAATTTTATATATTTGTTTTATTTATTTATTTATTTATTATTGTTTTTATTTTTAAATGTAAATAATTATATTGTTTTAAATATTTTGTTTTAAATGTAAATATTTATATTTCTTGTTTTAAATATTTTATTTTAAAATGTAAATAACTATATTTGTTGTTTTAAATGTAAATTAAATAACTATGTTTTTTTGATTTTTTGATTTTAAAATAATAATTTAAAAAATTAAATCTGATGTAAAAAGTATTTTAAAGATTTTAAATTTTATTTACCAATAATTTACCAATATAGTTTTTCTATAAGAAATAAGTGATCTGTAAAAAACTGAATTTTCTTTCATTTATGGTTATAATGAGTAAATATTTATTTTAAATAAAAAAACTTAAAAGCACAAAAATGAATTTAAAATCTAATTTTTGTTGTTAAAGATAATTTATTTTTAAAATACATTTTGTTTTTCTCCTGTTTCTATGAAAATCATTCTTACAATGTTTTCCAGAAATATATATACAAATGTGTTTCTTACAAAAATTAAAAAATATTCTGTAATATATAAGTGCATTTCTTTCAACACTAACCTGATCACTTCTTTAACTATTCAGAAATAAAGTACTTCAATAGGGACAAATAAAAATAAAACTATTGAGAGTAAAATATAAGTACAAATTTGTTTGTATTTATGTATATATTTTCCAACAAACATCATGAGGAGATAATTAGGCAATATACACACTTAAAATACACCATCGATCAGTTGTATGGCTCTTGGGCATGTGGGAATTGTATAGTTTACATGCACCAAGATGTTGGCTAATGCTAGACCCTTTTATGTAGCTTTAGAGAATGTCCAAGCAATCAGAGATCTACAGACAGTAACCAATTATCACAGATCTTTAGTCAAAACTAATTCCAGTCAATTATTGGATCTGTAGCCAGAACTAATCATAGACACTGTTAGACCTCTAGCCAAAACTAATGAAAGCCATCTTTGACCTGTCTAAAACTAAACCCGGTAATCTTTGGACCTCTAGCTCCAACTATCCCAGACATCTGATCTCTAGCAAAAACTGATTCTACTAAATTCTAGTAATTTTTAGAACTGTAGACTATGCTGATCCCATATATCAGAGCTGTCTGAAGTGCAAATCTCAGTCATTATTAAGACTGCAGGCATTGCTAGTTACAGTTATCCTTACAAGATATAGACAGTACTAATCCTGAGAGCTGTATAGGTGCTAATCAGCCATTCTTAGATTTGCAGACAATGCTATCACAATTATCCTTAGAACTGAAGACAATGTAATTCAGCCATTCTTAGAGGTAGATAATGCAAGTCACAGTCACCCTTATAGCTGTAGATAATTTCCACCCAGTCAATCTTAGAGGTGAAGACAATGCTAACCAGTTAGACCTTGAGTCTAAACAATGCTAGTTTCATTCATCCTTGGAGGTGTAGACAATGCTAGACTCATCCATCCATATAGCTGAAGACAGTGCGAGAACCAGTCACTATTAGAGCTGTAGACTGCTCTCAGTATATTTCTTAGAGCTATAGACAGTGCCAACACCACTTATTCTGATTTGCAGACAATTCTTAGAGCAATCAACTTTAGAACTGTAAACAGTGATCACAGTCAACCTTAGAGCTATAGACTGATGATATCAACCAACCTTTATAGAAAATGCTGATCCAGACATCCTTAGAGCTATAGACAATGCTTACCACATAGAATTGTAGGCAATGCTGATCAGTCTACCTTAGAGCTGTAGACAATGTTTATTTCGGTCATCCTTAGAGCTGTAGGCAATGCTGATCACAGTCAACCTTAGAGCTGTAGACAATGTTTATTTCGGTCATCCTTAGAACTGTAGGACAATGCTTATTCCAGTCAGCCTTAGAGCTGTAGGCAATGCTGATCACAGTCAGCCTTAGAGCTGTAGGCAATGCTGATCACAGTCAACCTTAGAGCCATAGGCAATGCTGATCACAGTCAACCTTAGAGCCATAGGCAATGCTGATCACAGTCAACCTTAGAGCCATAGGCAATGCTGATCAGTCTACCTTAGAGCCATAGGCAATGCTGATCACAAAGAAATGTCTTTATAATTTGCTCTTTTTACATTATAAATAACTCTAATACAGTCACTTGTAAAAATGTTGAATGAATAAGCATTAATTATTCCCTTGTTAAATAGCTAAGAATGGTAGTTTAACATGAAAACAAAATCCAATATATTGTTTCCATTGATAATTTTCAGAAGACTGCTATAATAAAATATAATTATTCCCTTGGCATATTTGAGAATGGTATTTACAACATCAGAATAAATATCCCATGTATGGTTTTGCTAGATAATTTTCAGAAGATTGCTGTAATAGGTATTAGCTATCCCCTTGCTATATATTTGAGAATGGTAGTTATAGTAGCAGAATGTCCAGTTTATTATTGCAATAGATAATTTTTAGAAGACTGCATATTGACTTTGAAGAAAAATAATGAAAAAATTGCAGACCTGTTGATTCCATTTATTTTTTCTTTTTAATTATATAAAGACAGAAACATCCATTTACAAACTTTTTGTGTATGAAAGACAGATGTGTGCTGGAATTTGTACTATTATGATATGCATTATTTCTCAACTTATTGGTACATTGGACATGTCAGTGATACAAACCCATTTGTTTATCCCCAAACTCACATGCACAAATTGCACATTTAATAAAAAATTATCAAACAGGTGTTAAGTATTGTAGCTAGTTGTGACAGTATATGGATGTTTGCTTATTATGGGGATCTGGATGACTAAGACAATTGGCAACAGACTTTGTGTAGAAGGTTGTTGAGATGTGAGTTCAAGATCTAGCCTAGTTATTGGGATTCTTCCAATTGATACACACTCCCTCTTACCATGGGATTATTAAGTTTAGTACCCAGTTATAAAGCACTTTAAGAACCTGGGATATTAAGTGCCAAATAATATTCAAATAATATAACCGTTAACAGTTTTATTAAATAATTTTAGTTTAACTGTATCACATAATTTGAATCAAAAACATGTTTTGTGTACATATATTCAAACATACACATAGTAGGCATTATTTATTGCATGCAATATTTATTATGATCATTGGTTCATAAAATTCATTGCTTTATAAACATTTAGTGAATGCATTTAAATCAACAAAATACATCTACAATGTTTGGTTATGAGAATAAATAAAATTTACTTCTCAAAATTCGATTTGCCATCCAGTCAAACATTTTACCAGACAGTTTTATTGACAAACCACAATTTACTAGGAAGTTTTTATTGAACTAATTCTCATTTATAAGTTGTGTTGGTAATTTTTAAACAAACATTTTACCAGACAGTTTTATTGACAAACCACAATTTACAAGAAGTTTTTATTGAACTAATTCTCATTTATAAGTTGGGTTGGTAATTTTTAAAAAAGAACCTCTAATAAACATTTAATAAATTGAACAAATTATAAAGCAACTTTCAGTAAATTACATTTTTGACTCAGTTCAAAAAAGAAGCTGCTACATTTCCGATTCCTATATATATGTGACCTCACATGGCTCATCTCACACACTCCTGTAACATGCAACAACTGTATTGACTGTACATTTTTCAATTATCTCATGGCAGACTTCTTCCACTGTCGATACAATCTCTCAAACAAGAGACTTTTCAGTGGCAATTAAAAGAAAAACCCAAAGTAAATTAAAGTTTAAAGTAATAACTAAACTTTATGAAGTAGGCCTAGTGCATGTGCTCTGCTGCTGCTGGGCATGGAGAGACAGATTAATTTACAATTTACATAATCAGTATTAACAGTTTTAGTTCAGTGTTTATTCAAGTCATAAATGTATATAAAATAAGTGCATTGTTTCATGCAATACAGTTCACTTGTGTCACATTTAAGAGTTATTATGATTTTCATTCATCAGCATCACTGCTTTATAGAATCAAAATATAATAAACTTCACTACAAAAAAAAATGATAGCTACTGAATATGTACATTCTAGTGGTATTTGTCAGTAACATTTCTTTCAAAAGAGTAATAGAAAACGACATGATTTGATGATGTCAGACACCTAATTGGGGTAGGTATTTTACTTTGTTGTTTGAAGTTATTCTGAATTGTCACTTATACACCAGAAAAGGTGATTGGAAAATATGCTGACTCATCACACCACTTTCTAAAGACTGATGGTGTCTCTTCACTCCTATCTATTGAAACTTGCTTCATATTTATAATATAACACATTATTCAGCTTCATATTTAATTGTGAATCAGGATAACTTCCAGTGTAATTATGACACAGGATTCAAGTGATTATTTAATTATGATACAGAATTCAGCATCAAATTTAATTTGATTCATGATTCAGTTGTTCAGTTTTTAAACAATGACTTGCAATAGGGTTCACAAACACTTGACTTTTACTGTTTTAACTAAATTTATGGAAAATACTAAATTTATGGAAAATCAGACAAGTTACAGTGTGAGCAGATGTAAAACTTGTGACCTTGTTTCTCTTACTATGTCATTTTATGTAATTGGCCCGTGTTTCATGTTCAAAAGAACTAAAGTTACATATATACAAATATTGTTTGCAAAGTCATTGACTCCATATAGTGGCTAAGCTCTCACAATGTTAGCCAGAATCATCAAATAGTGGCTAAAAAAGTCTATAGTGTATTAATAGGAGGTGGGTATTTCCCTCACTTTTTATTATGTGAAATATATACAACAAGCAGAAAAATCAACTATTTGCAAGAGCAGACTACTGTGAACTGTTCAGCCATTGTGTAACTATTCAGGTCAGTGTTGAAGAAAGGAATATCTTAGTCTGACTGAAAATATCTCAAACTTTAAGAGAGAGACAGTCTAGACTTGCTTCCTCTATGAATTTGAAAGATATGTAAATAAATCTTTCAAGTTTTAACTGAGCCCTGAAAGGGAAACATCATCATCCATTTGGCAAAGGGGAGATGAAAAACAAATGGATATCTTGTCTGGGAATCATTTGCCAGTAAATATGGATCTGTTACCAGTTTAAATTATAAGGAAGCATTTATTAATGAATCTTCAAACCAAGCACATATTTTATTTATCCTTTATGCTAAAGCTAAGGTATCAGAACTTTGTTTTGTTCAAAAATAGTTTTGAAATTTTTATAATGACTTAGGAAATCAGAATTCAAGTAGTTCAATTCTATTGACAAACCCCAAGCAGGTAACAGACAATTGTTCTGGTCTGTCTCTAATGGTCAGCAAGCATGGATCTGTCCCACTGGAAGCATGTTGCATGGAAAAGCTGAGAGTGAAAAGAACACTGACACTGAGGGTGCTTTTTATCTAGAAAGGCTGTCTGCCATAACATCAATCACCACAGAAATCATACATGTATTGTGTCTAGTTTCTGTCTGAGCACCAGTGAATGACTATATAGCCTGCTGAGAAACTGAACAGGTTAGCTGGTCCGATGCTGTCACCATTTTCCTTTTTATCATACCAACCAAGCACTGCACTGTTTTCTGACTGCAAGCATCATTGAATGAAACTGTATTTTTTATTGTGTCAAAAGCTGAGATGATGCTTTTAGAATTCTCAAGTCCTCTAAATATGAGGAAAGAATTTAAGGGTTCTTGTTTGTCTGCAGAAAATCATCAATATAGCTGTAGTGTAAATGAATCACATATGGCAGTCTGAATCATCTTCCTGTGCTACTGCTAGCCTTATAAAATTCTTCTGAAATATCTTATTCAGCACAAAACTAAATACACACATTGATGAGGATGTCCATATATTCATAAGCTTGCAACTTCCTAAATTCCCTCTCCAGTCCACTATAAAACTCTAACTACTCTTCCTCAGTATAGCAGAACTTTTATCCTCCCCACCCCCTAAATTATAAAAAATAGTATATGAAATTTATTTATACATTTTATTGAAAAAAACAAGTGTACACTGTCTGATATACATTATTTAATTCTTAAAAATTAGTTGTTTTGGTTAATGCAGTTATTGTCCTTTGAAAACCTGAACATATTGGTTAATCAGCATTTCTTCAAATATAGTACAAGAAACTGAGATTCCTCTGATATTCTAGTTAATGAAACATTCCAAGCATGTGAACTTAATAAAATGTGCCTTTTAAATAAAAATATTGCAAGCCAATCAGTGCATTTAAATAGTTGTTTATAAAACAAGAGTTTAGATTAAAAGAATCCCCAATAAAAATAACTTTGTCTCCTTAGCACAGTTAGAAAATTGTAGATACTATAAAGAAAACAATATAGTTATAGAGGAAGCCTTAACCAAAAGTTACAGAGGATGCCCTAACAAATACATACAGAGGGTGCCCTAAACAAGTGCTCTCTTCAAAATGCACATCTGACCATTCCTCCCCAATAGGTATGTGACATGGTAATATGAAAACAAGAAAACAGACAAAACTCCATCAATCCATACATAATGTAAAGCTCGAGAAAAAAAGGAAGGTAACAAAATAAACCCCATTTCACTTATTGTAATTTAATTAATTATTTTAAATACACAATTTATATTTGATTTTCTTTATTAGCATTATATCTAGTTTTGTTTTATGTTGCTTTTAACTATATACGCTAGCATAAACTGAACATAAATTGTCAAAGCCTTATAACTTGCATGTTATTTTCTCCTGTCCTACATTTGTTGAGAAATTATTTGTTACAAATTTAAACAAAATATTTACATAGAACCTATTCAAACAAAACCACATTTCAGTTCTCTGACTGAGATTAAGAATGTCATTTCTGCAGCCAGGTTAAATTACCCAGCAAGCAATTTTTATTTTTAAATTTGAGTTTTTAATGCAACAGTGGTTTAAAATAAACAACAACAAAAAAATACACTCAAAAAAGAAGTATCCAGATTTTATGACTAAAACATCCTACAATAGGTGTTGGCATTTATATCAAGCTCAATAACTATAGACCAAACATGAACCCCAAACTGACTTCTACTGCATATTTGTAGATAACGTGATAAGCAAGTGTAACAAATACAGTTATACAAATATAATTTTCAGTGATAATAGTAACATTAAAAAAATCATTAACAATTTAACATACACAATATTAATTCACACATTTAAGGTCAGTCAAAATGCTACTATTGTCAGTGAAAAGTCTGTACAAAACATTAAATTCAATTATGTTGTAATATTTTAAAATAGACAATTACATCATTCTTACAATTTTTATATTTTTGAAAAAGTTCATTCATACGAAATGTATACACTAAGTTATAAATGCAAAATTCTTCAAGGGTTTTCGATCATTTCAGCATTATAATGCAAAGAATTATAAATGTCATTCCCCCTGCACCCCCATCCCAACAAAATACTCTACTTCAATAGCTTACACCTAAAGTTAATTACCTGTTTTTTAAAAAATCAAAAAATCATTAACTAAAAGAATACAAAAACAGTAATTCTACTAGTAAATATAATAAATATCACTGTTCTAAAAATCATTTGAATTAAAAAGTAAAAATATATTAACTTTAAGATTCTCAAACAATGTGGCATCTAGACAATATATAAACTTGTCCTACATGGAAAGAGCCTGTGAAAAAGTAGCATGATGCACTGAATCTAATCAGCACACTCACATATACCAACAACACTAATAATAATGCAGTAGAAGTAAAACCACCAATAATAAATAGACAATCATTGTCAACTGTTTGCATGATGAAAAGTTCGACAAGTACTGCAGGATGTTCAACAAACTTTATAGGAAAAGATCATTTGAATGGCATAACTGTAGATTTAGTCAATAGCATATCATACACCCAGTATGAAGTGTTTCCAGTACTATGAAAATGATAAACACATCCAAGTAAAACTACACTGTTAAACCCCTGTCCCTATAATTTAATCACTCAATGCTCAAAGTGCATTGGTAATGCTAAAGGCTTCATATGAAATATTCAGGACAAATGTATGGGTTCTATCACTTTGATTTTGCTGCACTCAAAATAAGTTCATCACTAAATATACTGAGGCAGAGTAAGAATGCAGCAGGCACGACCATAGATCCGTGTAGGAAATTTCTCTACTAATCTCATTTCATCTTTTATAGGATCGAACATCTGCAAGAGGTCTGAGTAATAGTGCTCCCCATTTATACCACCAACAATGTAAACTTTATTATCTAACACGCTGGCTCCTGCTTCTCGAATGTTGCATGTGCTCTGACAGAGAGTCCACTGGTTAGCAGAAGGGCAGAAACGCTCGATGGCAATTATTGGAACAGGAAATCCATAGCTGTCTTCAATGTTGCCACCGATTACATACAATTTCTCATTAACCTCCACCATGACATGGTTGCATCGACCATTCAGCATGGAAGCACGTTCATCCCAGGCATCAATCTCTGGGCTGTAGCAGACAACATTACTACTACAGCCTGAGAACCGCTGGCCTCCAGAAATGTAAATTTTGCCTGCACAGACTGCTCCAGCATGGCCATAACAAGAGTTGGAAATGGATGCTCGCATTTCCCAGTCATTCTTTGCTATCGTGAAGCACTCCACTGTGCACATCACCATGTTTTCATCCTGCCCTCCTACTGCATACAACTTCCCCTCTAATGCCACCACTACAAAATCCTTTCGTGCCTCTGTCATTGAAGTTAGTTCAAACCAGGAATCAAAGCGTGGATCGTAGCGAAAACACCTTGCAGTGGCAATTTCATTATTTTCCGTACCATCGTACTTCCCACCACAAGCATACATGAAATTGTCTACAACAACAACACTTGGATTATAAAGAGGGATGGTGGCATCTCGCAGAAAGCCTTGGCGCTGTGTACGGAAAGTGTATGACTCAAGGTTTTGTGCATGGCACATGACGAGAGACTGAAGGTCTGAACGCACCTGGGTGCGTGCTGTCTGCAGCAGAGGCTGCTTGCTGATGACAATATGGTAGTCTTTGGCTTCAGTCAGCAGGGCAGCACACTCAGCGTTCTCCTTCATGATGACTGCACGGCTGACCTAGAAATTAGAACACATTTGTAAGAATTAGATTTTAAAAAAAGCACACAAAAAGAATCATTAATTCTGTTAATGTGATAAATAAGGCAATATTTTCAAGCTATCACTTTCACAGTTTTCTAAAATCCCAACTAGGCAATATTCCGAAATTAACCAAAAAATAATCCAGTGATAATTACAAAAAACCCACGTCAATGTAATTTAGATAAGGTTCTTGTGCTACAATGAACCAACAGTCCTTATGCCTTTGAGTAAAAAAAAAAATGGTTCCTGTGCTATAATGCAACCAATGGTCAGCTATGGTGGGAAATAGTAAAGATCTGCTGCTATGGGTCAGTAATAAAACATGAAACAGTGCAATTGTCACGAGCTGATGGTAGGCCATGCAAAATTTTCTTGCAAGCAAACTTTTATGTGTGGAGGACAGTTCCTCCTGACTCACCTGTCTCCGCTATACACTCCCCCCATCCCCCGACTGCTAGTCAGCGTTTAGTAGTGAAATGACTTAGTTTGGCTGTGGCATTGTGGAGTGAAGCAAAGTTAGGTAAAATTTATAGCTTGACCCTCCTCCCAAAGATATATAATTTGCGATTTGACACTAGATGCACCAGAAACAGCAAACCACTGTTCCCCCCGGGAAAGAAAGGGCCAATAATTAGCTGACCTGGTCATCTTATACGCATGTATAGCACATAGCCTTACTGATTGAGGTGAGTATGAATTGGTCTAATTACATATGTTAAAACTTGCTTGTTATTATATTTATTTGTTATTATAGTAAGCAGTGATTGTTTAAGGATGTATAACTATAAATGATCAGAGTGCATCACTTAAAATCATGATGTCTGAAAACTGTCTAATCTATTACTAATATTTCTTAAGGATTATTTATCTTGAACCCAGTCTTACTATGTTTTAGATAATAACTTAGTAATACAACTATTGTGGGACAGAAAACTTATATGTCCACTTGTTAATTTAGCATCTCAATTAACATTATCATATCTGAAGGCAAGTCAGTTAAATTCTCTGTGTGGAGATGTTTAGGCTTGAGATTAAACAACTTTTGCAGATCGGCACTCTGTGACTACTCTACGATGCACTGACAAGAAGTGCGTGCCAAGCCAGAATGACTGGCCCTGAACTCAGTGACCTAAAGGCCACCATTTCCATGTGCTTGATACAACTGCCAGCCAAGCCAGTGGCAGATGCTTGAGCCAAACTGTAGCTCAGTCACTCGACATGATATCACATCATCAATTTTCAATTAAGTTTGGCTTAAAGTCAACTGCCAAAGACTATCACACACTTTATCTTTATAATTAAATAATACTGTTCATACAACAGGCAACCTTTTATTCAGTTATTATCTAGTACTATGCATTAAATTTATATAATGAAACCTTACCTGTCTGTCCTAGTTAATTTGTGTGGTATTCTATAAATGTCAGAATAAGGGGGCATATCTCTGGGGGCTTGTTTAATTAGCCCATTCTCATCTTTCCCTTTATTTCTGCTTTGTTCAGTAACTCTGCTTGATTGTAATTTAAGTGTGGGTGAGACTGTACGTTGCTGCATAGTTTGGGCATTTCAAACTATAAGTAGACTAACTTATGCAAATGACCCATCCACCACATCACAGCAATTGTCTTTATGCCTTTCAGTGAAAGAAAGGTTCCTGTGCTATAATGCAACCAAGCTTGCAATCTGTTATAATAAATATTAAACACTAGCACTCAATTTGTTATTAATTTAAAGGAGACATGAGCAACAATTAATTTACAAATGCAGAAGGATACAGGATTGAAGAAAAAATATTTTGATGTTAAATTAGTATTTTATCTATTAGAAAGTTATCCTTGAAAAAAATGGGAGTAAGGAGCACAGAAAAAGGGATGCAGGAATAGGGAGAGGGGGGTAGGAGGGAGAAAAACAAGAGAGAAAGAAAAAAGGATGTGAAAGAATAAAAAGCATCACGAACATTACATCATGCTGCAAACTGACTGATACAATTATTAGCTTTAAAAACAGAAAGTCAAAATGAGTTTACTGCTTTAGATACTAAAGTTAATTTTCTTCTTATTCACAAAGAACTTTATTTACCCTCCCCAGTACTACTCACCTTTAAATGAGGAATCAAATTGCTAAACCAACACCTAAATAAAATATCATGAAAAATAAAAATATATATGCACTCACATATACACATATATATTAAACAATAAAAAAGCTACTGTGATAATTATGTCAGGAATCTAAGATGGATTACCTTTTCCACAAGCTCTTCTCCAGACAATAGAGGGAGGCGAATGTTGCGCATGAGTTCATCCACATGCTGTTCCCGTGTCTCACTGTCAAATTTCATCCACCGCAGTACAAGTTCAAACAGTCGATATTCTGAGTTCACACGAAGGCTATTTTCTGCAAGCATGGACGCTAACTGTCGTGATGTTATTTTGTAGTACTGTTCAGATTCTGCGACCACCTTTAAAAGAGATATTAAACCAAGTAAGCTATCATATAAAACAGAATTTATTTTTAATATATAAAACCAATTTAGTTACAAAATCCATACCTATCTCCAGCATACAAAATCTTTGTTGTTTTTTTGACCAAAAAATACCTATGTGAACATGTAACAAAATATAAAAGCTCTAAGTAAAATGTCACTTCATACCCTACAATAAATTGCCTTGCTAATAAATCTGGATAAATTTTAACAAAGCATTTAATATTTCTACTATTATTCAAAAATATTTGTGCGATATGTATAATTTACCTGATGCCTGTGTAGTATAGTGTTTTGAGCAGGGTAATATGACAATATACCCAGCACCCTCTGAAAACTGAAAACCTAAATTAAAATTTAAAAAAACTGCATCAAACAATGTAAACCTCAAACTGCCTAAGACCATCTCTAGCCATTCCCAGACCACTTGTAAAGATGGACTCACTTCAAAGTTTTCTAAAATGAACTGCCTGGCTCTAGTGCTCATGCTGGAGAGTGAGTACAGCTCTGCCAAATTGAGGATGTCAACACAGTTCTCCACACTAATAGCCATCTCCAGATATTTACTGCACAGCTCCACTGCCACCCCCGCTTGCAGGTGTGTGGCTGCGGACAACACTTCTTCTACATTTTCAATAGTAAGGGCCAAGATGCCTGTGTAGACAAAGTCAACCACGACCTGGACAATCAGAGACAAAAGTGCATAGAAAACAGGTTTTAGTAAAGATAAAAACCCCAACAATATAACAGAACAGTTTTATGGGAGGGAAAACTATGCAGAACAACCCTGAATGGTGGACAGAAATTTATCAATACAACAGTCTAAACATTACAGCAAATCTAGTCATAATTAATGCCAAGCAGTATTGATTGGTCTAAATCAGTAAATTATGCAAATTTCCCAATTAATCATTTGTTTTAAAATACCATAAGAATTAGTGTCGGTTGTGAATGTCAACAAATTTCAGATTACGCTTCAAAAGAAATATATTACCGTACTTGTACTGAGATCAAGTTTACAAATGAATTACAGCTAACAATCAATAAACTGCATTTATAAGAATGGTCAGACATACATTGTTTCTCTCAAAACTGTTTAAATCTACAATGCTGCAATTCTGTTCACATTTAATCTTTATGAATGAAAAATAAAATTCAGTTCAGTTTTTGTTTTTTAAGATATGATATACTTTCTGTTTTTATAAGAAACTAACTATAATAAATGGTTGCCCCACATTTGCACTGATTAAGTTTATCTCAATCACTTTATTAACACACTAATAAACAATCATTATACTTTATTAGCATAGCAATGAACAACAAACAAGTTCTTACTTGAGTAAAAGCTTAATTTCTGTAGGTGTTTTATCTTTTTATATATAACGTGTGGAGAAATGTGCTAGTTGGTCAAAACACTCAGATACATGCGTTTTAAGTTATAGTTGCCAATGCAAGAAGTACACCTCAAAATTATACAGTATGTCCTCAGTAATTCAAGCTAATAAATCATAGGATACTTACCCAATGTAAGAAATACACCTAAAAAGTAGGTATAAGTAATTCAAGCTAATAAACGCAAAGGATACTTATCAAATGCAAGAAAAACACCTCAAAATTAGACAGTATGTCCTCAGTAATTCAAGCTAATAAATGCAAAGGATGCTTACCCAATGCAAGAAATACATCTCAAAATTACACTATGTATTAGGTAATTCAAGCTAAAAATGCAAGGGATAGTTACCCAATGCAAGAAATGTACCTCAAAACTACACAATATGTTCCCAGTAATTCAAGCTAATAAATGCAAGGGCACTTTTAGAGATTACTCGATTTTAAGTTTTAAAAAATAGTCTAGGTATAATAATATATGAATATATTTATTTTAATGTTTTGATGGAGACTTTTTCTGATGATTATGATTTCGGGATTGGTTGGGGAAAGGGTGCTGGACTGCTTAAAAGTTTGGAGACTACAGGTTTACCATAGGAAAGAGAAAGAAATGCTGTGCATTTCACCTGATTTATTTTTAAAAAACAACACAAACCAGCCATGAATGGCACGGATAATGGGAGAAAAAAGTTTTTCTTTTTTTATCGCAAATGAGATTGTTGGATATTTGCATTGTTTAATGTCTTCTGTTTTAGGATTTTATATTTTCTGAACAAATGAAATACATTTACAAAAAATTTTAATAACAACATTTTGTGAACCCACCCGTGTTGAAAAATATATTTCCTAAGCCGAAAATCGTTGAAACACAAAAGTTTGACTCATGCTTGCTGCCATTATTAGGAACATGGCACATGGAAACAGAGAGGATTACCTCCCCTACATTATAATCATTTAAAAAACAGTCTCAAACCGGTTTCTTGAGAATCCCTCACCACACCTAATGCCTCAATTTACGTGGACTTATGCAAAACATGCAAAAGGCTCGATTTGATTGGATTAGTCAGTCGGTTGCTAAGATATGGGTTCTCAAGTACTTCAGGAATTTTGTCATCGGCCGTTATTAATCATAGTTGACAAAACACAATATTGCTTGTGAAATAAACAATTTCTTTAGATATTTATTTATGGCTAGAAGTCAAAGCTCAATGGGATATGTATATTTTGGTGCAGAATGTTAGCACTGCCTGTTCGATTAATAGGCGAAGTTCAAATTTTCAAAATGGCAGCTGAGTATATTTATACAAAAAATAAATGACTTTGAACATAGTTTACAAGTTTTGCAAGTCTTTATTGTACCTTAAATGCATTTTCCTCAAAATTACATTTTTGCTCTAATGGCCAAAACGCCAAGCCCCCTTTCAGTTTTAATTATTCTATCTACCTGAAATTTGGTACATTGGTTCCTCATATATACAGTAGAAAGTTACATATGCATGAAAACCTGTATCCAATAGTTTTTATTTTACAATTTTTTTAAATTTAAAATTTACATAATTAATTATTTTTTGATTGCTGTTGAGTGTTAGAGTGTTAGCAAAAAATTCAAGCTTATTTTTAATTAAATTTTTTTTTATCAGCAATATGTAACTTTCTAGTTTCTTTAGTTTATGTTTTAGATAAGAAAAAACCTTATTTCAAAATTTTTTACTTATATAGTAAATATTTTATGAATTTTTAATGACGTTTGAAATAGTATGTATTTTAGTTCATTCAAAAATTAATAAAATTAAAACTAAACAAGATATTTTAAAACTAACAACTGATATTGCTTCCTTATATCAAAGGCAACTTATAATCCAAATTTGAAGACTGCAGGTTGATAAATAAATGTTTTCCTTCTTGGCACGTAGTAATGTGACCTTAAAAAACAACAACAATGCTATATGCCTAAACACTATCTTTACAAAGAACCATACCTTAAGTCCACCTGATGTCACACCCTTTAATTCCACACACTGCTCACGACTCTCTCGCATGTTGCCTGTGAGCATGACTCTAAAGTAGTCACTGCAAGCTGCCATCACTGCTTTGTGTACCCGAATCTCCTACATACATTAACAAGTTAAAAAAGAATTCTCAAACAAACCCTATAAATATAATAAATTAGATTCTGAATTCTAATGTTAAAGCAAAAAATCCTCTATGTGGACTAAATACTCAGTTTCTAAAAGAAATGTACAAACACATGTCCATAAGTGCATGTACACATACACTGTACATGCACAAGTTAAAAATTTATTAAGTTTCAATTAACAAAAATTAATAGTATGAACCTGATGAAATAAAAATATTATGAAACAGCATATTATCTTTCGTTTTTTGTTTTTTTGTTGATGAGGCCTCCTTCCTTCAGATAATATACATATATATTAATAATATTAAACAAAATTTAATGTACTATCAAATATATTTAAAAAAATGTTAAAATCATTCACATTATAATAATTACAGTCTGTCACAAAATGGAGATTTTATTGCAATTATAAATTTTAATGTACTGATGAATTATAATTATTATTTGAATAATGAGAATAATGTTGTTTAAAACTTGAAATTTAAATACTACACGAATGTTCAACTTCTTTTGCATTCTGCTACCTATGCTGTCATATAAGAAGAAGAAATATATACTTCTGAGCAGATGATGGGATGAAAATAAGCATGGACGAGTACTGACTAGGATCAGTAACCAATGCCTAATGGTTACTTTCTAGTGGTCTGGCCAGTGAAGAACAGTGAAATGTGAACAGTAAACAGGGATAAGGAGATTATGCAGGTGATATGCCTACATGTGTCCACCACAGTCGTAGGAAGAATGGGTGAAATTTGTTACATTTTATTGGTTAAGAATTAGGTAACCAGGAAAATAGTCTGGGCCAAAATAATAGAGTATGAGAGAACCAAGTAACTTCACTCTGGGCAAAGTTGACCTGTGAGAAGAAAGGTGTATCCTGGTTAGGCAAGAGTTGATGGAGCTAGGACAAGCTAATAGAATTGAAGTTAAAGTTTGAACCCTTTCTGGAAGGTACAACTTAGTGTCTGCCAGAAAGTGAATTAATGATTTAAATTGTATAACTTCTTTTGCATCTGTGAGTGAAAACTGACTATTAGTGAATTAATGATAAAACTTTTCATTGAATGGAAAAGATTTATGATATTCTGAGGTTCTGCAATATCATCTATTACAAAGGGGGTCTAAACCATCTAGCAACCCATCTGATCATATACCTGACTAAACAGTTCCAGAGCTCTGGACTTTTAATGCGTCAGACCAGATGGCCTGCACGCAGCCTACTGATTTCATAATTTCAGCACGAAAAGTGTGTTTTTAAAGTTACAGCTTAGTAATTTTAATCATCTGTTTACCATTTTTTATTTTTAAAGAATATTAACACTGGTAAATAAAATTATATGAAGTATCTCTAAGGGTATTAATATTTATTTATAAAATGATATTAATTATAATACTATATATATATAATGTAAAAATATTTAAAAATTAATTCCAAAATGCTCCATTTACACTTGACTTCAACTGTTTTTGTGTACATGAAGATTTGAAGTCAGGAATATTTACTCATTCTAACCAAAGGTGCTAAAGAGCAACAGCATTGTGTGTGCATTGCAGAGAAAAATTTTGCTAAAATTATATTTGGATTTTCTAATGAAGCAAGATTTCTTTAGCGTATGGTACCATGTTCGAGAAAAAGTGGCAGATACTGTCTAACCATGTACTTACTTCTCCTTCTGCAATTACAGAGTAGTCACACAGGGTGGAGTTGTATCTCAACTCCTGCAGTCCTTGCAACATCCGACAACAGTGCTTCTTTGACACTACTCCTTGTCCTATTCCAGTGGTGGTGGTGGTAATGGACTCTTCAGGCAAAACTGGTCCCACCTGTCCCTCTGCAAGGGGGATCACTGGCCGAGTGGGCTTGTCACAGGTGCTTATCATGAAGTGAGCAGGAAGACAGCGAGTATAAGGTGGCCTTTTGGGAGGCATGTTTGTGCACTGCCTTGCAGTGATGCCTTCAGTCAGAGATGGGTCTGATGCCATAGAGAAAGCTTCATATTGCAAATAAATAGCAGAAATGATTTAGAAATAAATCATTGCATAATATATTATAAATAAGGAATTCTGCAAAGGGCATGCTACTGTTGATATCTTGTATTTACTAAGATGAAAATAATTGGTACAACACTACATTTTATATACAAAATTTTATTGGTAAACAGTAACACACACGCACGCACGCAAGCACGCACACACACACACACACAAACACAGAGTCTCTCTCTGCATCATTACTTTATCTTTAGAACTGTATTAAAATTCTGTTATTGGGACTCTTGAATGGCTTGTTTTATTTAAGAAGATAGTAAACTTTGCATGTGATTGTGGTTTTCCATGGCATTACTGACCGGATTAAGCTCTTAATTTCTACACTTGGTTGTACCTAAAAGTGGACATGCACTGTTGTAATTATTTGTTTATTATAAAAATCTTAAATGTAATAATTAAGTACTTGCACTTAGTTTTGTAAGAAGAGAAAAAAAAAGGTAAATTAAGAGTATACAAATATTTATTACAGCAGACATTTTAGTTTTGTTGAAACACAACCCCACATCAGAGAATTAGTTAAGATTTTTAAATAATTTGTTGACTTAATACACTTTTACTCTGAGATGAATGACATGCAAGTGAATTACTGATGTAACATTTAATTCTAAATAGATGCATGGATAATGATTGTAGTTTACCTGACATCAGTACTGGAGTAAAAGAGCAATTTCAAAATGAAATGTTATGTTAAAAGCTACTGCCAGTGTGATAGATTTATATGCTGATTTGCATTTTGATTAACAGATTGCTATACTTCGAATGCTTAAGATCTACAACAAACACAGCATATGTAACTTACGACAAACATGCCACACTATATGTGTCTTTTGACATATGCATGCTACACAACGTGTATCTTTTGGCTTCTGTGTGCCATTCATATCAGTTTTGAAATAACAAGTGTGCTATTATTTGATAATGCTGCTTTTGAAATAGGTCAATGCCGTTCTGTTATCAACTGTTTAAAACAATTATAGAGCCAGAACATAATTTATTGTTTAAACATTCTTCTTTTAGCAATACAGAATCATTTAAAAATGACAGCTGTTGCATAAAAATAGATGGTTACTGCCATACTTCTGATAACTATGGAAAGTGTACTTTTTATTCCACACACACATAAACACACTTGCCTCAATTATCCCCCCAATGCTGACTTTAAATTACTACATATATTTAAGAAAAGTATATAGCTGTAGCAATTTAGCCAGACCAAGGTTAAGCAAACAGCAAAATAAAATACTGAAATGAGTTTAAAATTTACTGGACTAATGGTACCAACATGATCATTGCCTATCAGTAAAGGGGCAAATTTAATCAGTAAAACTGACAATTATTGGACCAAGTGAATCTCTAATAATAAAAAATATATATTAAACAACATGAAATGAAATAAATATAAAATAAAGTCATGCGCTTGATGAGCAAATGTAGCTCATTCTTTCTCTCATTTTAGGTAATAATCCTGCAGAAGGGATGTCCACAATCTATGTCAATTTAAAGTTGAAATAAATATTACTATTAAATGTAATAAAAATCATTAATATATTTTATAACATTATTCTGCAGAGTTATATATTTAAATTTGATGAAATGTTTATTTCTTCACATTTAGTTTAAAAATCCAAAGAAACAAATTCATTACTGGTAGGAATAGGGTAATAGGCAAATAAACTCTTTCAAAAGAAATTATATTCCATATTTTACCACTTTAATATTTGTTGTCAGGCCCAGAATGTGGTCTTGCACACCAATCCTTACAATTGTATACACTCCCACCCACCTTCATCCCACAAGACAAAAAACAAAACAACGAAAAAGATTCCAATAGGAAAAGCCTACTTTGACCACTGGTGAATAACAGATTAAGCTATTTTGGAGAATATTTCACAGAACTGATTCAAATCAACACTCTATTTTTCACATTTATTAGAATACATTATTCTGTAAATATGAAAGATGATGATCAGAACAAAAGGCACAATATATAGAAAAGAAAAATAAGTAAGTTAATAAATCCAAATAACAGACTGGTAAAATTTCATAAATCACATAAAATGATCAGTATTACAGTGTCAGTAGTGTCCAAAGGCTGTGATACATGTATATTTCATTATCAAGTCGCCTTGTGTTTCATTCTACTATTATTATCTAACCAAAAGGCAATGCAAGTATTTATTTTAAAAATGCTGTAGCTTGTAATTCGTTAGTATATTATACAGCTTGTAATTCGTTAGTATATTATATAGACCTAGGCCTATTGTCTGTTAATGTGTTATCAAATCGCTTAATTTAGCTTAAAAACAAAGTGCTTTTTGTGAAACTGAATACAAGAATATAAAACTGAAAAATATTTATTAAAAGTTTATTAAATAAAGAAGTACCTTTCCAAGTTTACCATTAATGTTACAATACTAATATTAATGCTATATTATATTTCTGAAATGCACTATTTTATATGAATGCATATTTTAATTTTTATGTATTGATTTTGCCTTTCTTTTTCTGGTTATCTAAATCAAACAATACTTTAATTGCTTCCGACTTTCTCTACTAAGAAAAAAATGCACACGTAATATATTAAAAAAAAATTCTACAATAAACAATTATACAAGTATTTGTAGAAAATAATTAGATAATAAACCTTCTTATTGGCATTTGACAGATTTATGGAAACAGGTACACTATAGAGATTATCTTAAAATATTTACTTAGAAAAGAGAGGAATTTAGAGAAATGGCATAATACCGTCTAAACAATTACTGATATAAAATTATAAATAAAACAGGATAAATTAACACACCTGTTTGCAAACGACGGTTGAATTTATTTTTTTTTCCCGTGCTGGTACTTTCCCGATAGCGACAGAAACCAAAACGAACCTGTTGCCGTCAAGTAGCGCACATCCTGTGTTTGTCGTAAAACGAGAGCCGGATTATGGTGCACTGTAGCCATGTAAATTATTGAGTAAAGTAAATAAGTATGCTTCAAATAAAGGTTAGTAAAAGTTATAAAAAACTTCAAACTTAAATTATCTCACAATTTAAATTCTTTATATGTTATATATAGTTTATATAAGAAAGTCGAAAGCCGTAAAACAAAACTCAGAGGAGATAAGCACATCGAAGAGAATGTGCTAGGTTAAAGTATTTGTCGCTCTTAGATTGCCTGGCAGCATGCTCACTTCTTTGAAATGGCCGAGTCAGTCACAATAGCTCATATCAGGAGATAATGAGAACCAACTCACTCATTCAATTAGAAAAGAAGTGATACATTTTCATTAATCTTTTGTTAGCTTTATTAGTAGAGTGATTTAGAAAAATCCCATGAATTTCATAGACTCTCCCTCACTGATGATCCCGAAAATAACAACAAAAATGATGATGATGTGAAATCTTGCGAATACGTTGGAAATCCTAATTTAACTCGTGATCAAATCTAGGCTCAAATCAGCATACCGATAATGAATGAAAAACTGTATACATGAAGATCTAGAAGGAAATATGATGCCAGGTTCCATTACTCATGCGCAGGTGACAAGGAAACATCGGCATTACTACATCATGAAGCTGGACATCCTCACATTGCATCATATATGTAAAGTCTGACACAAAATTAAGAAGCATATCGGCTGTACAGGTGCGCCGTATTTTGTAAATCCAATTCAAATAGAATTAAAACAATAATAGGATAACACAGCATTTATCAGAATTAACCAATAGTATGAGAGTATAACATTTGTCAGAATTAAACAATAATAGAGAACATAACATTGATCAGAATTAAGTTAGTATAATGTATAGTAAAATATATGTAAAAATGCCTATAAAAGGACCTGACTCTTTCGTTTGAAACGGTTAATATGTTATGCCTCATAGAAATAAGGAACTCTACAAATATACCCCACTTTGTGTCATTAAATAAAGTTGTTTAAGGCTTACCGAATGACTTTATAGCAGGGGTGCACAAACTTTTTAGGCCAGAGGGCCAAATTTCCAATTGATAGTGCGTGGAGGGCCGCAAGTCAGATTGCATATGGATGGCTCAGTAGAAAAAAAACAACAGAAACAATGAAATAATGTGCTTTACAAAGTCCTCCGGGGGCCGCATGCGGCCCGCGGTTTGTGTACCCCTGCTTTATAGCATATAATTTGTGAATACTCATGGAGTCACCGGTATAAACGCCATCATAGAACTTGATAACTTCTAACGTTGTAGACTTCTTATATAAAGCCTGTAAGCATCTCATCGAACAGGTCGTTAAGAAACGAAACATCTGGCTTGATGACCTGCCACGTCAGCAATTGCGACTAATTCTGCTGATGTAAGGCGATGCACTATTCTGCCTGTTCTTAGTCTAGACAAATGGTTTCACAAATCAGTATTCAAAGCCAAGAAGTTCTTGCGTGACCAAATGCTCTTGGACATGTAATTATTATTTTTAAGTGACTCACTACGTACGATATGCCTAGAGTTATAATTGTTATACTGTTAGCTAATTAATTATTAATTAATTTAACCCAATATTACATTACTAGCGCATTTATTAGGTCTAAAGTTTAACCCAGGATTACATTGCTAGATGATTCAAAATCTATGTTTAATCCGATGTTATATCGGTAGCCCATTAGAAAGGATTATTATTTAACTCTTTGTTATATTGGTGCTCAATATAAAGGCTTATGGTTTAACCTAATGTTATATTGGTAGTTCATAAAAAAGTTCATCATCATTAACCCATCATTATATTAGTAGCTTATTAACCAAGTAGTTTAACCCAATGCTAAATTATTAAGTTATGGTGGAATAGCTTAATTTATTTCACATTCACTAATTTTCTGTCATAGCATACTCAACCTACGTCTAGTTCTGGTTCTCTCGACAACAGGATTAAGTCTAGTTCTGGTTTTTTCGACAACAAGATTACGTCTAGTTCTGGTTCTCTCGACAACAGGATTACGTCTGGTTCTGGTTCTCTCGATAACAGGATCATGTCTAGTCTAGTTCTCTCGACAACAGGAATACGTATAATTCTGGTTCTCTCGACAACAAGATTGCATCTAGTCGGGATCTCTTGACAACAGGATTACATCTAGTTGTGGTACTCTCGACAAAGGATTACGTCTAGTTGTGATTCGATCGATAACAGAATTATGTCTAATCTGGTTCTCTCGACAACATGAATACGTCTGATTCTCTCGACAACAGGATTACGTCTAATCTGGATCTCTCGACAACAGGATCACGTCTAGTTCTGGTTCTCCTGACAATAAGATCACGTCTAAATTTTGGTTCCCTTGGCAACAGGATTCGTGTCTAGTTCTGGTTCTCTGGACAGTATTTGTCAGTATTTATAGTAGTTTTTATCGTTAAGTGGCCGTCTTTAAAAAAAAAAAAAACTACTGCTCATCTACAGGCTTACTAATTTCACTATTTATATAGCATTGTTATTAATAAACTGCTCGCAGTCCAGTAGAAAAGTATATCGTCCACCAATATTTATTTCTTCTTCATATGTCATTGTTATTAATAACCGAATTGTCTTGTTGATTATCATTTAGTTGAAATATCGATTCCTGTAATTGTTTTTGTAGTGTGCACCTTTTGAATTTTCACAATTTCTTTCCTTAACATTCACCATTCGTACTGTTAATATTGTAGATGTGAAATTTATTTTAAAAAATGTTATGTAGGGATACACAGCTTATTTTTTCTGCTTTTTTTTCGTTCGAGTCTATGCCATCCAGCTACAAAACACATTCTAGTTTGTAAAGTGTGCATCATTCACCAAGAACGAATCAGTGACTTGTGACGTTGGATTGAGTTGGAATGGATGGAGTGTAGGGGGCGCTTCCGGCTTCCGCCGCTTTCGCGCTATTGAGTTGGAGAAAACTCTCGTTTTTTTTATATAACGCTCACATCAACAAGGGACGGAAAAGAACACGCCAAAGAAAAATGAGGTGAAAGTTTGGGTTATTTCCCCTTGCAAGATTTTAAGCGCAACACTCCCCTCTAAGCAGTTTTCTGTCAGAGAAGACTGGAATGTTCTTCTCGTCTCGTTGTGGAAATCTAATTGTATTTGCAGTCGACCCAATACTCGAAAAACCAGCAGATGCTCAATCTTTGTCTGAAATATTAGTTTTGTTTCTTAAGACTATGTTCTTTTCTGGCCTCTCCACATTGTCTAGAGTCTGGTATACTGATTTCTTTTACGTTATTAGGGATTTTGTAGAACTGCTGAATCACTTGTAAGGCTGCTTGAGTTGAAATAATGTTGAAGCTTTTTTAGACATTTAAAAGACGCTCTTTTGCCGTCGTTGTTACAATACAATAAAAAAATTTTTTTTCAATGGTTTAAATTTCAAAGCATAAAGAGTTGCAGTAGTTTTTTTTTATAAGGAAAACAAAATGTTTTATTTGAATATCATATAGTTAAGAGAAGTAAATGTCTCATTTGTTACTCATGCGTGAAACCTCGTTCTGGTTATTACTATTTACTAACTAACAACACATAACTAATTACAAGTGATCGAGAAAATTTGTTTGCAAAAAAGAAAGTTATTTCAAGCAAATGTGCAAAGATGCTTTCGGATACGGGTGAATAAATAATGGCAAGATTTTCGCACGTAACCCTCACACCTCGCACTACTTTAGTCTGCTGTTTTGTAAAAAATAACATTTACGATTCAAGATACTGTAGAAGCTAAATCTAAACTAAACCTAATCACAACATTTCCTCTAATATGAACCCGCTGTAGATGTAAGAAAGTTTCGTTTATTTTTAAGACGTTTAGTATCAGTTTTGACCTACGAAATCTTAGCCCATACTATCATGCGTATATGTTAAGAGAAATTTCGATATCTCAAGGTGAATAAATTCCATGCTGATCACACAGAAGACCTGAAGTATTTGCATACGGGCCATTATTTTGCGCCTCACGATTAGCTAATGTTTCTTTATTCAGAGCAATTCTACAGGATTTTATAGTAAAGGAACGTAATTACTTTGTCAGTGACTTCACTGGAACCAAACCTAAAAAAAAATATTTTGACAAATTGGTACATAATTTCTGAATCACTAACAAAAAGAAGTAGCTATTTACGCGTGAAGTCAAGAGGAATAACTCCAATCATCAACTATAGTTGTAGAACATTTACGTGTCACTATTCTCTTGAGGTTAACCTGGGTGCTCCACCATATTAGCTCCCTCAAGCAGAACAACAGTTGTATTAATTTCAAGTAACTTCCTTGTGCCAGAAATTACATGATGTAGTCAGCATACTTTGCCACCATACATCAACAGAGTGCACACTGGGGTAGATACTTCTTGTGTCTACCACAGTCATAGTGGTTTCTAAATCAGTAAATCTGGAGATTCAGGTAAAGCAAGAAAGGCTTCTTACCTGTAAAATATAATCATGGAAAAATGCTAAGTTTCCTGTTTATTCATCTATAAATCCATTCTTTCTTATATTCAAGTCTCAACTTACAGTTTCCTGCAACAGTATTTATTAGCCCAATACACATGCACAACATAATAAATACAATATACTAGTTTATGAACAGGTTTACTAGAAACAATGTCAAGTGTTTAGCATACTACATACGAGCATCTTAGTTCACGATTTGTAGAAATAATAGTCTACTCATATAATACATCTCTACGTAAAACACAAGTATAACATATCAATAGCAAAATGTACAAAATATTTCTAAGTCCAGTTTCTCTCAATCAGTCAGTTAAATCACCATTAAGCTAACAACTGCTTTGCCACACTAAATTCAAAGTGATTAGACAATATAATTCTTTACAGCAGGTAAACTTTTGATCTCAGCCCATTGGCTGGTCTTGTTTTTGTAAATCTTAACCATTGGATAATAAAAGCTACTCACCCACCTGAAACCAGTTTAGATTACTACAGTAAGTATATCACATTTTTTAAATCTGAGTTGTGTGCTTCCAATGTTGACACTTAAAAATATCAGCACAAGCAGTGCCCATTGTCAAGTCATTTTGACATTTAACAATTTATATAACAATTAAGTTTAGAAACAGGGAGAGGCAAATTTACTTCACCACTATGAAATGATGATCTCCCTTTAGTACAGAGTAAGTAAGGGAATAACCACCAACCCACTATCTACATATTGAGAGCTCCAACTATAATATCTCATACATCCAGGTTGTTAGAGTAACGATGTTTTCCTCAAGGGTCTACAAAATCTTGTCATCAGTTTGACGTCCGTTATTTATTGGCCTTGGGGAGACAGCTCTCCTCGTTGGATTCTTGGGAGTCAATCATATCAAGTGGACTGCTTCAGTGTTAAGTGTGAATATGAAAGTTGTGCAAGCCAGCAGAATGTATCTTGCAGACTGTAACGCTAGCAGTGCTGCAGCTGAACGAGTACACAAAATCATAGCATAGCACTAAAGGTGGGACTGTATGTGTTTTACAGCAGTTCCTTTGCTTGACCTTCTACTACAACACTTTTTTTTTTATACACATGTTTGTAAAAGCCTTGACTTCTGCTTGACCCCTTTTACTTACAACACTTCTTACACACATATATATGGAAGCCTTGACTTCTGCTTGACCTATCTTCTACTAAAACACTTCTTACTCAAATATTTGTACAAGCCTTGACCCAGTTTTGATCTAAGTCTATATGCTACCATTCCAGATTTGTGCTATTTCCCTATTGACTCCCAGCTACCCCATCCTAGACCAAGTGTCAGTCAATACCCTTGGTCTGCAACCCTGTCAGAGAAGACTTTCTCTGTAAGATCATAACATTTATTCTAATATATCTCTCTCCCATCCTCTCCCAACAGTGGCAACATGCTGAAATGTATACTGGGACAGTACAGAGGTTTTTGACCATTGTCAACGTGTGGTCAGTTTAATTGAGTAAAATTAATTTTTGCTCTCTGATAGTATTATTTACATAGATTCTGAATGCATTTTGTCAACTGAAATGTTTTAAATCACGTTTAACATCTGTAAATCATCCAGTGATCGAAATTCACTAGACTCATCTGTTTACTCTCTCAATTGCCTAGACTTGATTGAGTGTCTTGGTGAGAGCTAATGCTTGTCTATCGATCTGTCTGGTTGTGGCCAATTACATGATGATTGTATTCCGTAACATCCTGCAGCACATGACACCAACAACCTTAGTCGCATTCACCTATGCAAGCTTCATAGTATATACATGTAAATATAATTTCTGGCTTTACACAACGGGTCGTCTGTTTCATAAAGAAAGTAAGCATAAATGCACCCATAACCCGACATTTTGTTGACGTCATTTTCGTTAATATTCATGACGTTTACTGAAATTCTATCTATCTATCTATCTATCTATCTATCTATCTATCTATCTATCTATCTATCTATCTATCTATCTATCTATCTATCTATCTATCTATCTATCTATCTATCTATCTATCTATCTGTCTGTCTGTCTGTCTGTCTGTCTGTCTGTCTATCTATCTATCTATCTACCACGTCCGAAAGAGAAGCAGCATGCCTATCAATCTTCAGAAACAGCAGTAGCGTGGTCTATACATATTTAGTCAGAAACAGGTGGCCAAAGAATCTGCCTGATGCAGCACCTGTAAGAGTCACTCTAGGAATGTCTGGTATGCAGCCAGTTCTTCAACAGATTCAATGAACCGTAAGACAATAAATCCTTCGCTAAGTACTGAAAACAAGCCAGGGACCATTTCCGACAACTAATAACATGCCATGCACGCACACAGGCACGCACGCACGCACGCACATGTGTGTACTCAGTGAATTTTCGCAGCGCTAAGTCATTTAATACTTTATAAACAAGACTGAAATATACTATTAAAAAAATAAAATTAATTAATATGATGAATACGATGACAACATCACGATGAAAGTGGTATATGATTTGGTGAAAATGACAATAATAAAGAAGTCAAAGGATAAAAATAAGCGGTTTATAACATTATCTGAAGCAAAATGAAAATATGAAATGGCTGTAACAATAATGAAATAATTAGTTATTCTAATGAGTGATGACGTCAGCCGGGCTCACGAACAGGGCGGCTTCGCGGAATGAAGAATAAAGAGGAAACGCAAACACAAACTGCACGTGCTGACTGGCTGAGCGATTACGTGCAGGAACATAATTCTTTAGCTCCTGGCAAGTGTTCTGCCAATGGGCTCATAAAACCAGAATGCAAATAAGTCTACGATATCAGATTTATTTACTGTCGAGTCAGACAATCCAGGGTTATTTTGTATGCTTTGTTGGCGAGGTTCAGCCCTACTGCCCAATAACCGGAAACCGTTCTGTGAAGGGATCATGTCCTTATGAAAGGACTCGCAGTATGGTTTTAAATGGCTCTTGGAAATGGGCAACAGACACGAAAACGGTCAAATAATTATGAGCAAACGATTAAACTACATTTTTCTTTCTGCCGGAAATATTAGCGAATAACGATTTCGTGCATACAGCTTTTGAAACGAGTGATGTGTGTGTGTGTGTGTGTGTGTGTGTGTGTGTGTGTGTGTGTGTGTGTGTGTGTTTGTGTGTGTGTGTGTGTGTTTGTGTGTGTGTGTGTGTGTTTGTGTGTGTGTGTGTGTTTGTGTGTGTGTGTTTGTGTGTGTGTGTGTGTGTGTGTTTGTGTGTGTGTGTGTTTGTGTGTGTGTGTGTGTTTGTGTGTGTGTGTGTGTGTGTTTGTTTGTTTGTTTGTGCGTTTTGTGTACATTAAATCAACTTCAAATTTTTATGATCAAATGTACACCCCAACATAATGTCGTGGTTCAAATATGTAATGGTAAATGAATGTCTATTGATTGACTAATGAAAATTTATTATAAATTTTGAGGCACATTTAGTCATTGAATGGAGAACAATGGATACAAACAATTGTGAAGAAGTTTGAACAAAATGTCATTTACGTCAACAGAAAAACAGATTCCGGTGTAAAAGGAAAAAAATCCAAATCAGATTTAGGTGTGGAAACCCCCCCCCCCGATTAATGTGTATGTAAATGAAAAAGAAAGATTCACGTGTGAAATGAAAAAATCGAGTAAGGTGTAAAAGGGAAAAAAAAACCAAAGCGTACAAGGATAAAAAGAGAATAAGGTGTCAAAGAAAAAAGAGAATGTATCAAATAAAAAAAACCTAGAGTAAGGTGTCAAAGAAAAAACAGAATGTATCATATGGAAAAAAAAAGAGTAAGGTGTCAAAACAAAAAGGTGTCAAATGACAAAAACGATAATTACATTCCACCCCGTCCCAGAGTAAGGCGTCAAAAGAATACAACAGAATAAGGTGTCAACAGAAATAAAACAAATTAAAATTCAGCAGAAACCTGACAGCTAAAGTTCCTGTGTTGACGTCAACCTCCCGAGTGCAGGAAGGCAAAAGTACACACGCACGAGTTAATACATGTTTGGACAGACTTCACAGTGTGAAATGTGACTGTGATGTTTGCTTCCATCTTCTTACAATTTGAATAAAATTAATAATAATAATTACAGAACTCATAATAATATTTTAAACTTTAATACTTTAAATAATTATAATGATAGTGATATTTCAAACTTGTAATATTTTAACTTTAAGTACTTTAATTCATTCAGCCCTTTGGGTTTTTCCAACTCATTCAGTTATTCAATCTCTAGTCTAACTTTTAGAGCTTTGGCCGCTACAGTGAGATCTGGGATCTAGTTATGAAACGGGTCTTTGGCTCTCGTGTCTTTGAGAGCTGGTACGGATACAGAATCGACCAACCGTGATTGGGTGAATATAGCATCCAGATGGGTACATTCTTTAGCTATTTTACAAAGTGAAAGTAACAAAAAGATAAATGGATAGGCTTCCTCCCCATGGACACGAGAACTGTCTTTGGTAAAATTTCCCTAACAAACTGAAGAGTAGTTTGTGCAATCAGTGGGAAACCTGGGTTTCAGACCATGAGAGCAAGAAAATGAGTCTCGTGATATCTCTAGCTTTATTAGGACTAATCCTTCCTTAATTTTGCAGATTTTCTTTATCTGTTTCTGTTATGGTTATTCATATTTTTCATATATAAAGCTTAGTTAGATTTTAAGGACAAGAAAGAAAAAGTGAGAAAGACTGAGAAAGCTTTGTTCATCTTTACCTTTCGTCTGTCAACCCCTCTGAATGTGACGTCAATTACAGGAACGATAGTACTCAATGCCTTCAAAGACAAACTTTACTACTTTCTTCAGTCTGGCATTTTGCCTAGTGTTTGAAATCGTGGACTTCATATTAGTGTACTGCCTTTCCAGTGTGAGGATGGTCTTGTCACACACCTTTTTTTTTTTTGCCGGGACCAGATGACAAAGGAACTCTGATGAATTTCTTCATCTAAGGAGGAAACTAAATTTATAAAACCTCAGAAAGACATTGCTTTATGCATTGCTTTTACATGCCAATAAACTCTTTTATAATGACAAATAGTTTACAAGATATATACATGTATAATTCCCCTAGACATTTTATTTCTATTTTCTTTTAATCAATTGCTTTTATTGTTAATTAAATTCCCTGTTAAATTTGAATATTGTCTTCTTCTCTTGTCCCGTCAATATTTACACTTGTCTTAGGGACTTCATTCAAAAAGGGAATTTTGGGGGTTTGAAGAGCTAGTTTAAATATTATGTGTTTCTAGTAGGGCTAGGCGTTCAGGGTGTGTCGCTTTGTTGTGCACCTTATGTCCTTATTTACAGAAGGTGAATACGTGGGTGATGACAGTAGGGGGTTAAGAATTTCGGCAAATGAAGGGGGAATTAATTGGGGCAAGATTTGATGCTTCTCCTGCCTTTTATCCTTCCATATTTCACATGCATGGAATGTGACCCCATTCTTGCTTCAAGGAGATGACGCAGGACGCCGAACACAGCAGCTTCAATAGTCCCGCTGATATTGGAGACCTGTCCAGGTGCCTGAAAAACTCAGCTCTGGAACCAAGTCCTGCAAGGCATGCTTTAACAATTTGATTAGACAGACTCCTGTAACAATGGGATGCAACGAGAGCTGTTTACACTGCTGTCCGGACCTGTCAGGCACATAGGACATCACGCTGTTGCAAAATTGATAGATGTGACGCTGTGCCAATCTTGATTGGATGTCATGCAGTACTGATCTCGATGGGACATCATGCTGTGCCGATCTTGATGGGATGTCATGCTGTGCCGATCTTGATGGGACCTCACGCTGTGCCGATCTGGATGGGATATCATGCTGTGCCAATCTGGATGGGATATCATACTGTACCGATCTTGATGGGACGCCACGCTGTGTCGATCTTGACGGGACGTCACACTGTATCGATCTTGATGGGATGTCACGCGCTGTGCTGATCTGGATGGGATGTTATGCTTTAGCGATCTTGATGGGACGTCACACTGTGTCGATCTTGATGGGATGTCACGCGCTGTGCTGATCTGGATGGGATGTTATGCTTTAGCGATCTTGATGGGACGTTACGCTGTCAATCTTGATGGGACGTCACGCTGTGTCGATCTTGATGGGACGTCACGCTGTGCCGATCTGGATGGGATGTCACGCTGTACCTTTCTTGATGGGACGTCAGGCGGTACCGATCATGACTACTGGGTCATTTCCTGAATGTGTTACGAGTAAGTGGCAAATTGCACTCAAAGTGACTGACGACACTCGTCTGCAGGGGCGCAGTCGTCGATCTTGGTGCACTGAAACGAACTGACTGACACCAGCTGTACTGGTGTACTTCCAGCTTTGAGTAGGAATCGCGTTGGAAAAAAAAGTTCATTTTTCCATCTACAATATGACATCCCACTCTGTTGACTATATGACCACTACATCCCTACTTCCTCGGGATGCAAGTAACTACAGAGTGCCATGCAGTAGGCTGAATAATCAAAAGAGCCACGAGCTGTGCTCACCACAAAGAAGGCTGGGAGCTTTGCTCACTACAAAGAGAGCTGCGAGCTGTGCTCACTACAAAGAAAGCCACAAGCTTAAATTACTTGATGCAGTCATCATACCTTTCCACTATACATCAACGGAGTGTAGTGTATTCTTTAGTTAACGCACTGCAGCAGACACCTCTTGCATCTACCACAGTTGTAGTGGTCTATAATTAAATCAGTGAACCAGAAGATTCCAATAAAACAAGGAAAGGCTGCTTTTTTCCTGAAAAATATAATCAGGGAACAAAAGCAACATTTTAAGTTTATTCATCTATAACTCTACTCTTTCTTACATTCAAGTCTCAACTTACAGTTTTTTGCATTAATATTTATTAGCCTGTTACATGCATACAGCATAATAAAAACAGTTTTATGAGTAGGTTCACTAGAAACAATGTCAAATGTTTAACATACTACATTTAAGTATCATAGTTCACAATTTGTAGAAATAATAGTCTACTCACATAACACATCTCTACGTAAAAGTATAATATATCTATAGCAAAATGCACAAAATATTTCATGACTGGACTATTGCCTCACCAAATTCAAGTGATTAGACAATATAATTCTCTACTGCATGTAAACTTTCGATCTCAGCCCATTGGCTGGTCTCGTTCTCATAAATCTTAACCATTGGATAATAAAACTACTCCAGTTGGAACTGGTTTGCATTGCATCAGCAATGTCTAGCATATTCTCAACCCGAGTGTTTATTCCAACTCTGACACTTACAAAAATATCATCATAAGGACAGCCCAAGGTCGGGTCACTTTGACAATTTAACAATTTATATAAAAATAAGTTTAGAAATAAGAATATTGACTCCACCACATACCACCTTTTGAGACGTTAACCATCCTGTTAACATCTACTCTACTAGGAGTAAATTACAAACATTAACCGTGATGTTTCCACCATAATACAAAACAAATAACTATTCATGAAGACCAAAATTCTATGTCGGTTTTTATTCATAAATCCGAAATAATTTGTCGGTTTTAAGACATACACATAGTTAATTCAACATGTTTTAGAAACAAAGATATATAATTTTACATGCTGCAACTCACTGAGCATTAAAATATCAAATATCATATTAATTTCTATCATGATAAGGTTGGACATGACCTGTTATGTCTCCACACGTAAAGAGATATAAGGACAATTTATTACGAAAAATCACTATAATTGTCATCGTTATAAGTTAGAGACATGACCCGTTATGGAATACAAATGCAAATCATATGCAAAAATCATTATCGTTATTTCTTTTCTCCTTATGATAGGAAAATACAATGTCAGCATCATATAAATGAACTCTGGGTATGATCGTTCTTTTCTCTCTATTGTAAACAAAATATGAAATATTTATACAACGATTTCACAGCGTTTACAGAGACTTATGTGCTGGACCCTTAAACTTCCATTTTTACTGCCATGGACAAATAGCCAGCCCCTATATTGTCAGTGCCTTTGATGACTTTCACAGTATATCTATACTGTTGTAGTAGTAATGACCACCTGGTCAAATGCCCATTTGCCTTAGACAAGTGGGTTAAGTAGGTGAGATGTTGGTAATCTGCCTGAATGACAAAATGTTTGCCATATAGGTAGGCTTGGAATTTCTGGACTGCCCAGACAGTTCCAAGACATTCTTTCTTTGAATTCAAATAATTCTGTTCACCCTCATTCAATGTACGACTGGAGTAAAATACAGGATACAGAATGTCACCGTGTTTCTGCATCACTACAGCACCTAGGCCTGCATTTCCCCACACCCCTCCCACTCTCCTTACTTCACATTCCATAAGTTCAAGGAAGAGATAGATGGAAAGAACAACAATAATTAGAATAAAAAGTCATAATTGATTTTCTTTATTTTATTTTTTCTTTATTGAATATCTGATCGGAATGGACGACCACGAACGGTTTGCCTTTGTTGGGACACAAACATAGAGGGAATGACAAATGTTGTTTGCTAAGGTATTAAATACGACTGCTAATGACATTTTCCTTGTGGTCCTGACATCATGGCAATGTGAGAAACAACATTCACATCGTTTTGAAATTTGTCACTCCACGGACGCACGCATGAAGTACACCTCTGCAAGGAATAAAAAGAAGATTTATCTCATAATCGTGAGAATGTGCGGCTTACACCAGAATTAGGAGATAAATCTAAATAGAAGGAAATCAGTAAAAACAAAAGCATCCATCCATCTATCCGTCCATCCGTCCGTCTATCCGTCGGTACATCCATCCATCCATCCCACATAATCAGAACACGAAAAACTGAAACAATTTAATCTAAATATAAGAATCGAAACAACAGACCGAAACAACAACAGCAACCACTCGAAGAGAATAAACAAAACAAACAAACAAACAAGAAATGCTACTTTTCCCCTATTTTGTGCTTTTGTTCCGAAATTATAAGCATCTAAAACTGCTAATGGAAAAATATTATGTTTTAATTAAAGCAATTTATGAATCCTATTGTTTAAAAAAAATAATTTAATTGAAACGAGTGAAATAAAGATGAACATTTCCACAGGCTGTTAACGAGCACAATCTAGAGTTACTGCCCATAAAGCGCAGTAAATAAATCGGAGTTATCGCTCGTAAAGCGCAATAAATAAAGTGTGGAAAAAAAAAGAATGCAGTGCGCTAGGACGTATTAAAGCGCTGTTTATTGCCTCAAGTGTGACATGCCACGCATTTGATTGTGCATTGTCCAAAACAGACAATCTAAAGAAAAAATGGCTATGTTTGATTTAATGCCTTTCAAACTAAATATTAAAAAGTACTTAATCACACTCTTGATACGCGGAAATAAGCCGTAACGTGTTTAGATTTAAAAAAATCCACTCTGAAGAACTCTGACTTTATAAGACTATGAGAAGTTAAGAATCCTTTCTGAGTTTTAATTTGTGGGGAAGATCAGAAGAGAATATGAAATTGAAGAACCGTTCTGAGCAAAGTTCCAAGGAAATGTTCTCGTCTGCCTTGGATAAATCTTTTCTGGCTTATACAGAGGTCTACTTCTCCACTAACTGAACAAGTTTGCGGACTACTGATCTGTTTAAGAACTATCATCTGTTTGAGAACTATGATCTATTTGAGAACTATGATCTTTGATGACTACTTGAACTATTTGAAACAATGTCGTAGGCTGCCATTCACTGACAGAAGAGACATCAAGTCAAGTTTTTTTAATTTTATTTGAGATAATTATTTAAAGGATAAGTGACGTAAGCAAAGTGCGTCTATCGTTGAAACTGGACATTCTAAGGAATGCTAAAAATATTACATTAGATCTTCTTTAGCCACATACATTATCACTCATAGATCGAATTTAAATATCTGTCTTTGTTTAACCACTTGTGGTCAATTGACTCCCGTATATTTGATTTGAACATCTAGTTACAAGGGTGCAGTTGAATGCATTAAAAATATTTTTTGAAAATTCACATGGTCATCAAAAGCAAAAACGTTCTTCCCCTGGTAAAAGATCTATTTCAAAAGGATTATCAGGGAGGGAAAGTCGATGTCACAATGTGTTTTCGGCTATTCTCATAGAAATAAAAAAAAATAAATGTATTTGCATTACAGAAACTCATTAGAAAGGAAAATTACTCTTCCCCTCAAAAAGTCAGGAAACAAGCAGAAAGAAATTGTTACATCACCAAAACAAGGATAATAATAACAACAAGAGAAATCAACAAGAAACTAAGAAAAATAACTTGAAGTCAAAACTTTAAAAATAGACTTAGCTGCTATTCACGTCATAATTTAAAATACTTTTTTTTAAAAATAACAGTTTGAGAACTGTATTTTAAGACTGATGCTCTGTGGAATTAACACATTTAATAAAGTTTAATGTATCGAATGTAGACATTATTTAAAAAGTAATTCATAAGCAACACACTAAAAGGATATGTGTGTGGGAAACTGTGACAGTTTTGTGCATAACATTTTGACACATTTGTGCACATTTTGATAATTTGTGCATATCATTTTGACAGCTTTGTGCATAACTTTTTCACACTTTTATGCATAATTATGGAATTGACGTGGACAATAAACCTGTGACTTTGATATGAAAAGCGCATGAAAAAGAAAACTGCGGCTTCATCTTATACAAGGTTACTTGGAAGCTATTATAGCCCAACTCTAATAACTCCATTTCTGCTCTCTGATAAGAACTATCCTATGATATTGACACTATTGTTGTATTGTATGTTAGGATATAAGACTGTATAGACATAAAAATTATTCAAACATTGTTTATTGGAAGTAATTTTTTCATTGTCTTTGTTTTGTGTATATTTTATTGTTGATTTAATAAATTTATTGTTAAATTTAATGACCTTCTTACACATATTGATAAACTTATGTTGGAGAAGAAAGTGAGTGGATGGGGGCTCGCTAAATATAGATTAAAGTCGGATTTGTCTTCTCCTTTAGTAAGATTTTTTCCACTTTTGGAAATATTATGCGACGGTAAATGTTTGTCTTTAACGTTGTGGAAGATGGAATTATTCATCCATGTCTAAAGTCTTGTAAACTGATAAATTTATTTCGAGTTCTTTGTGAACAATCTAAACTTCTAACCTTTACCAAACCCCACTACGGGACTGGATGAAGGAAGTCCACAGTAAACCCAGAAGTTTTGACAATTTTGGCCACCTATAGTTTCAGTGATGCTCAGTCTACTACGCATTAAGATCTGTTTGTCTCATGAACTCCCAGCGTGTAATGAGAACGATTTGCAATGTTGGTTTAGCTCCCCTCCTGCCGTGAAGTGAGTATCGTTGATACAATTGATGGCGATTACGTATCGTTCCAGACGACTAATGGGACCTCTTGTTTGATTTCTTCATTGTATTTACTTAATTTATGATTTAAAAACAACGGTTACACGGAACTATTCAAACAGAACTTTAATATAACTTCTGTTTGTTGGTCTTAGCACCACCCGTCTTATTTGATTTAGGCTGTTTGCAAAGAGTAGTGATTGGAATTGGCGGGATGTTAAGTGCCAGTAGATTTCTTTTGTTTCTTTCTCTTTTTCCTTTTGTTCGTTTATTTTGTTTTTTTCTTTACCTGTTTGTTTGTTTGTTGATCTCTCTCTCTCGCTCTCTCTTTTTTATCTATCTATCCATCCATCCATCCATCTATCTATCTATCTATCTATCTATCTATCTATCTATCTATCTATCTATCTATCTATCTATCTATCTATCTATCTATCTATCTATCTATCTATCTATCTATCTATCTATCTATCTATCTATCTATCTATCTATCTATCTATCTATCTATCTATCTATCTATCTGTCTGTCTGTCTGTCTGTCCGTCTTTCTAAGTACCAGAAACACTAATTAACTATGTATTCAACAGTGAATGATCTGCCTATCTACTTATCTCGCATATGATTTATTTTTCTTTTATTGTAGTCGGTATACTCCTTTGTATAATTCTATCATTCAAATTAATAAACGAACTATCAAAATAACTAGATAACTAACTAACCTACCAATCAACCAACTAAAAGCAGCCAGGCAGCCAGCAATTTAGCCAGCCATACTGCAAAACAACGAACCAGACAACACCAAATCAACGAACGAACGAACTAAGTAACTTACAAACTAACAAAGGAACTTACTAACTAACAAAGTAACTTACTAACTAACAAAGGAACTTACTAACTAACAACGGAACTTACTAACTAACAAAGGAACTTACTAACTAACTAACAGCTTTGAAGGCAGACTTTAAGAGCCTTTAATGCTAATGCCTCTCGAGTGTGGACGCGAGACTGATTGAATGCGCAATGTCATGGCGTGATGGGCAAATCTAATCTCGGTTTCATGTTCATTGTGCATTGAAACAAGTTTCCATTCCATTAAAGAAGTGCAATGCTGCAAATATGTTTTTTTTTAAAAAAAAAATGCGTTTGGGCTATTGTTTTTTTTTTTTTAACTGTCAATCATTTGTGCAGCATAATTTATTCTTTGTAAAAGAAATAAGATAAAATAAAGCAATTCAGCCTTTCTTTGTCCCGAATATTACTTGTCCAACGATGAAGGCGTCCATGATTTCGCTTTAAAATCATTTATGAACGCCCGGACAATAAGCTCTGCCAAGAAATTTCGCATTTAGTTTTAACATTCATCTAAGCGTCTTTATTCCTTTCCCAAATTTCTAATGTAGTCATCTTTTTCACAAAATTTTGCCATTGCACATTTCTCCCCTCCCCCCTCCTAGCCTTCCGCCCTCTTTTCGTCAACCTTCCCCACCCGCCCCCTCTCCCCGTCACATCCACCGTCTATCATTTTGTTCAAGAGGAATTTCATTTAGTGGCCTGCTATTTGCGGGTCAGATAAAATGTAATCCGATCTTTCAGGACTAGCTCTCAACATTTTTATTATGGATTAAATTTATTGCGTACGAAACAGAAGTATTGTTGCTGGGTTTTGATTTCATTTTGACATTCGGTAGAATTAATAAAAATTAAATCAATACTGATTTGAATTGTTGTGCTTAACAAGTATCTTCATCATTGTAGGTTTTAAAACTTAATTGCTCACGGCTTATAAACTTATATCGGGAACACCATAAAACCAAGGGTATTTATTCACTCACCCCCCCACACCATTACATGTATAAATAAACCAGAAAACATGAGGGTTTTCTCTTTAATTTAACTATTCAAATTTAACTTTAATTTAACTATTCAAATTTTCTATTGGTTTTTTTCGTTCAGCGTTCTATTTCGTCTTTCGTGTTCGTAATGAGTGATCACCAGTTGGAGAGAAAAAGAGGTGACAGATTGAACTGATTACGTAGCACTACAGAATAATACATTATATAATCCCTAAAGTGAAACCGACAGTGATGGTTTATGTTTTGCCCACAGCGCTATGCCAGATTATAGCACTACATAATAATACATTATATAATCCCTAACCGACAGTGATGGTTTATGTTTTGCCCACAGCGCTATGCCAGATTATAGCACTACATAATAATACATTATATAACATCCCTGGGCACCCTTCACTCGTTATGATTATTATTTTTGAATTAATAACACAAAACAAGATTGTTATTAATAATTCTCCCACAAGACCAACATGTCTCTCACTTGGCGGATTATATGGGAGTTGTAAAACTCCACTTTTTACACAATAATAAGATGTTTTACTGTCGCTTAATGTTTCTGCAGGTGGAAACTTCTTACTAAAGGAGTAATAAAATCCTCTTTTATTTATATTTAACGAGCCCCCCCCCCCTCCAACCACTATTACTCCAGCATAAGTTTTAATATATGCGCAAGAAGGTTAATAAATTTAACAATAAATTTATTCAATCAATAATCAACATATGAATAAATCAAAATAGTGTTGACACTTACTTCACTTCACAACAATGTTTGTTTAAACGTTAGACACTCATTCAGTTTATCCTAGTATACACATCAGCAGTCAAATTAACACACACACACATATATATATAAAATCAAATTTACAGATATGGGTTTCATCATTGAAATGAGAGTGGAGTTTTTAAGAGTTAATTATAGTCAATGTAGATAACCTTTTCAGGTCGCTGGCTTCTGTTCACAGTCACGCGGTTTACAACAAATCACTGTCTTTCTTATTAGATGACAGTTCAATGCACCCCTTCTAGACATATAACACAGATGTTCCAGAATCTCTGATTACTCACAAAACACACAATGGAGAACTGTCCAGAACTTCATATTCACTATCAAAACACAATTCAAGACCTCAGTTTCCATCATTTTGGTTCTCGAACAAAATTCACAGGAGACAACTTACAGTAACAAGTTTACTGAGAAGTTTGACGACAAAGCTGGAAAAACATGATCCTGTAGAGTACAATAGTTACTGCAAGTGGATACAGGGTACAAAACACCAAAGCCTCAAAGGGCAGGTTATACTATGCAAAAGTCAAATCAAGGGCAGCACTAAGTTTAAGGCATATTTCATCTCTAAACTCCTTTCTCTTTTACACACATTGTCAACTTACAAATCTTGTAACAATATTCATTTGCCTGATGCATAGGCGGCATAAGAAATATAGCATCTATCAAATTCACAAGTGTAATGTGCAACGTAATTAGTTACATAAAACATTCTCCAATTCCAATCATAGATCATTAGCAAACGTACAACGTAATTAGTTACATAAAACATTCTCCAATTCAAATCATAGATCATTAGCAAACGTACAAAACATCTCTAAGTCTATTCTTTTTTTAATTAGTCATTTAACTTACCATAAGCTAATGATCGCCTTTATGACCAGACTTGAGTTATATCAATTCAAAGTGATTAGAATAGAGAACTTTCTTAACAAAGTAATCCCCACTGGATGAAATTGTTATGAACAAGTGTGAGACTATTAGTCAGAAAAACTACTCATCTACTTAGAACCTTTGGATTGCATCAGCAAGTTCTAGCATGTTCTTTACCTGAGTTGTTATTTAACTCTGATACCTAGCAAAAATATCATCACGAACATCATGTCATGTTGACATTTAACATATTATATAATAATTAAGTTTTAAAAAACAGACAGGCAAATGTACTGCCACACATTATAATTCCTAAAGTGAAACCAAGAGTGAACGCTTAGGTTATGCCAGATTATAGTGCTACAGAGTAACACAAGATATAATCCATAAAATGAAGCTAACAGGATTCACTTAGGTTTTGGTCACAGCGCTACGCTAGAACCACTCCATAGTAAGCTCATTGGCCTTGACAGTCTGATATTGCGAGACGCAGACCCTAGGTTCATTTGGGATGAAGCCATGCACTCTAGGGCTCGCAGACATTGCTCATTTAGTGAAACTACGTTTTCCACGCAGGATGATGACGCGTTGTCCACAAGACGAGACAAGAGAATTTGAAAGTAAACTTGCTGAAATTGGTATTTGTCCACAGGACGAGACAATAGAATTTGAAAGTAAACTTGCTCAAAATTGGTATTTGTCCGCAGGACGAGACAATAACATTTTGATAGAATTTGAAAGTAAACTTGCTGAAGTTGGTATTTGTCCACAGGACGAGACAATAGAATTTGAAAGTAAACTTGCTGAAGTTGGTATTTGTCCACAGGACGAGACAAAAGAATTTGAAAGTAAACTTGTTCAAATTGGTATTTGTCCACAGAACGAGACAATAGAATTTGATAAAATTTGAAAGTAAACTTAAAAGAATTTGAAAGTAAACTTGTTCAAATTGGTATTTGTCCGCAGGACGAGACAATAGAATTTGATAGAATTTGAAAGTAAACTTGCTGAAGTTGGTATTTGTCCATAGGACGAGACACTAGAATTTGATAGAATTTGAAAGTAAACTTGCTGAAATTGGTATTTGTCGACAGGACGAGATAATAGAATTTGAAAGATAAATTTGCTGAAAATGGTATTTGTCCACACGAACAGGCAATAGAATTTGAAAGTGAACTTGCTGATATTGGTATTTGTCCACAAGACGAGACAATAGAATTTGAAAGTAAACTTGCTGAAATTGGTATTTGTCCACAGGACGAGACAATAAAATTTGAAAGTAAACTTGCTGAAATTGGTATTTGTCCACAGGGTGAGACAATAGATTTTGAAAGTAAACTTGCTGAAATTGGTATTTGTCCACAAGACGAGACAATAGAATTAGAAAGTAAACTTGCTAAAATTGGTATTTGTCTACAAGACGAGACAATAGAATTTGAAAGTAAACTTGCTGAAGTTGATATTTGTCCACAGAGTGAAACAATAGAATTGATAGAATTTGAAATTGGTACTTGTCCAAAGGACGAAACGACAGAATGGACAGAATTTGAAAATAAACCTTTCGATGAAATTAGTCCAGAATAAAGGTGTTACTTGTGGAATACTTGAAAATTGCTCGCACTGAACAAAAAAAAAAATAGTTTCTTTTAGAACTATGCTTCACCTCATATCTCCCGTAATAAGAAAACAAAAACAGAAACAAAAAATATATGAGCATTAGCATCTAGTCAACAAGATTTATTTCTTCCTGTTAGTCATGTGACAGGCGTGGTACGACAATTCCCTCGTTTTGACAGAGGGCTCGCACGAACACTACTGAAGGTATATGGCCGACCTCGTATGAACGTTAAAGTTTATTTTCGTGTCTTAAGTTGTTGATAACCAAGGAGGTTTTGGGGTAGGAGTAATATTATACTGACAAGCGTGTCTTTACTTCAGCACTCAGCAGTGGCCCTTTGGTGTTTTTGTGTCGCCGTTGGACGATAGAATGTGTGAAGGATCTGATTAAAAACAAAACAAAAAGCTATTGACAAACTTAACAGTTTAATGGTATTTGGTAAATTTTGAAATCGACAATACACCTTCAATTCCCAAACCCCACTATTTTTTTGTTTCGCGTAATATTGCTATATGGGCAAGAACTGCCATTGACGTCACGCTAACAGAAACCTTTTTGATAAGACTCGTAAGAATAGCAGTCTAAGAAAACGTCATAGTAAATTGCTGGAGGCAACCCATTCTCCTCAAGAAAGATGATATAATTTATCTCGGAACATTCATAATCCAAAGTAAAAGAAAGTACTTACATAATGAGAAATAACGAGCAACACCCCTCCCCCCCCCCCAGTAAAAATAACTATTCCTCATTCCAGACGATCCCATTTAAATGTCGACGTGGCAGCTTTATCTGTCCTTGCACTGTTATTTTTGCCTCCAGAGGGCGCAGCGTGGCGTTATCAATGCGGAAGAGTGTTTTGAGAAGATTTTCTATAAATAGTAAAGTGGCCCTACGCATATACTGACGTCTGGCTGGACCTTCTGGAATTTCCAATTTTAAAGGGCTCACTGCACCCTTACCCATACCCCATCGCAAGCCTAGAAGCACACCCTTCTTGCAAGACCAATTCTCTGATTGGAAGTAAGCGAGGGAGACTAAGCATATCATTTACACACTTATATGGAAACGCTACTGTTGATGACGATAGTGTTCTGGCCGCTACTGTTGATGACGATAGTGTTCTGGCCGCTACTGTTGATGACGATAGTGTTCTAGCCGCTAGTGTTGATGATAGTGTTCTAGCCGCTAGTGTTGATGATAGTGTTCTGGCCGCTAGTGTTGATGATTGTGTTCTAGCCGCTAGGGTTGATGATAGTGTTCTGGCCGCTAGGGTTGATGATAGTGTTCTAACAGCTAGTGTTGATGATGATTCTGTTCTAACCGATACTGTTGATGAAGATAGTACTCTAGCCGCTAGTGTTGCTAAAGATAGTACTGTAGCCTCCCGTAGTGATGACACTAGGGTTCTAGCCGCTAGTGTTGATAACGGTAAGATTCTAGCTGCTGTTGTTGATGACGATAGTGTTCTAGCCGCTAGTGTTGATGACAGTTGTGTTCTAGCCGCTAGTGTTGATGACAGTTGTGTTCTAGCCGCTAGTGTTGATAACGATAGTGTTAATGATGATAGTGTTGATACCGTTACTGTCGATGCCGCTGGTGTTGATAATGATAGGGGTTCTAGCCGCTAGAGTTTGAGGAAGATATTGTTCTGGCCGCTAATGTTGATGACGATAGTGTTGATACTGCCACTGTTGATGACGATAGCTTTTATTTAGTTATTGCATCTGTTGAGTTTCTCTTGAACATTCCATGCAACTGTTGAGCGACAGGAAATAGCTTTACATCACGAGTATCAATGCGCCTTTGGATAGCCATTTCAAATATTTCTTTTAACATTTATTTTTAAACAGTGAAGCTGTTATTCGATTTCTGCAAAAAATATTTTAATTACATTTGCTTGTCGTAAAGGGTAAGAAAGTAGACTTGAACTTGGAAAACGTGGAAAAGGCAGTTAAATATACAGTAAGCAATGGAATAAATACTGAATTTTCAATAGTTCCTGAATACGGTCATTGGATTTTGAGAATAGAAAAAGAAGTTTAATTAACATTAAATTCTGTTGAAGAGTTAATGATTTGACAGTATCTATCGTACATTGAAGTTACAAGAAGACAATTACGTTCAAGCTAACTATGACGGAGGGCCACTGACTTTGTTAACTATATTATAAAGTGTAAAGAATCATATATAGTTACCAAGTTTACAAAAGTTACATAAAGGTATTATATCGAGTTTGCAATACTTTTGCGCTCTATTTACGGAAATACAATGTGAACGCGTTTGAAATGCATATTGTAAATGGTCATTAACTTAGAAAGGATTCCCTAGAAGATAAATAACTTTGCAAACAGTTTCATAAAAAATTTGGAGGTTTACAAACATTTCCTTAAAGATATATTAAATTAACAGCATCATTCGTAAAGTTACAGCACTTTTTGCTAAGCTCTTATAGTTAGCAAAATATACGTAAAGGGGCATTATTAAAATTTACGTAAAGAGGCATTATTAAAATTTTAGTAAAGATCCATTGTTAAAATTTACTGTAGAGGGGCATTATTAAAGTTTACGTAAAGCGGCATTAAAATTGACGTAAAGAGGCATTTTTAAATTTACAACAGTTTTTCGAAAGTGAAGCCTAGTTGCGATAGTGGTAAAATAACATTAATTACGTAAAAAATAGTGGTAAAATAACATTAATCACCTAGTATATAGTGGCAAAGCATTAATTACGTAATAAATAGTGGTAAAATAACATTAATCACATAGTATATAGTGTTAAAATAACATTACTTACGTAATAAACAGTGGTAAAATAGCATTAATTACGTAATAAATAGTGCGAACCCGGTCCGCTTAAGCAAGAAGCTATAGTGTCCCAACTCCCGATTCCCGCCTGTTCTTAGCCATTCACACTTTGACCGTAGGAATTAAAACATAATAACAAAATAAGCCGGTTCATCCTCTCCTTAGCATAGCCCAGACTTTTGAGCTTATCGATCTTTGTTTTCTGTGAATATTGCGCTGTTTTGTAACTATCACCAGTGTGAAAGCAAACGTCGGGGACAAGTAAGGATCAACATCGTTATTATCATCGTATTATTTGCAATGTTAGGCATGGCGCCAAGTTTTCAGGGGACATAACGCTGTGTGTTTTTGGCCATGCACGTCAAGGTCAAGTTCGAATAGTTTTTTTTTGTTAAAAAAGAACAATATTAAAGCAAATAAAAAGAACAATATTAAAAAAATTAATACTCTGACACTCGAACAACCGAAATGGCTTGCTGCAAATCACAACAAAGGTTAAAAAAAAGTCTTATCAAATTCTACAGGCTAACTTTTAAAACTGATTTTGATATTGAAAGGAAACGTTGTCGTGTCTACTCTTTAGATGTTATTTTTAGACACACGAGCATATATTTATAGTCGACGATGAGATGGGAGGCAGGAAAGGACATAACAGTAGTGTGTTCTGCGATGAAAAGCAGTTCTGTTCCCCCGTCCAATATATTCCTCCCCCTCCCCCAGCCTTGCGCGAAATCGGCTCCGGCCGGAAGCGCTCCTCTCTAAACCAAGGCAACCACGCGCGGTCATTTCGCGAGATCCAGACGTAATGAGTAAACAAAGCAAAGCTTGCTTTCTTTTTGATCGTGCATCCATTTGATTGTTTTTAAAAAATTTAAACATTATATGCTTACATATGCAATACATTATCGTAATCTGTGAGAAGAGGATGAGAAAAGAACTTTTTTTCTTCTTCAAAGGAATAAAGTTAGATATCATTTGGATATCTGGCCTTGAGTTTTGAAGCGTGTGTATTTTTAAAGGGCCGGCTACTGGCTTTCCCCATCACTCAAGCATTAAATACATAAAAGTTTTCTTTTTATGTTATATGATATTATCACAAGATCATCGGCTTCGTGTAAGTAGTTTTTCTATGGTCCCACCCCCCAACCCCCAGCTGATGCTGTGCCGGCGACTATGGTTAGTAATCAACTATACTACCCAAAACAGAGTATATATTTCAATGACCCATTAAAGATAATTTTGAAATTTAAAACCAAACCATTCAACAGTTAACAAACTGCATGATTACTTGCCAAGGGAGCACAATCTATTATTTCCACGACCTTCACATTTCTAGTGATTAATTTACTTGACCTTTATATATAATTTCTTTCGCCTTCATATTTCTATTGATTAATTTCTTTCGCCTTCATATTTCTAATGATTAATTTCTTTCGCCTTCTATTTCTACTGATTAATTTCCTTCGCCTTCATATTTCTACTGATTAATTTCCTTGGTCTTCATATTTCTAATGATTAATTTCCTTGGTCTCCATATTTCTAATGATTAATTTCCTTGGTCTTCACATTTCTAATGATTAATTTCCTTGGTCTTCATATTTTTTTAATTATTAATTTCCTTCGCTTCCATATTTCTAGTGACTAATTTCCTTTAATTCCATAATTTTTATCATTAATCCTGATCATTATGAGATTTCATTTGAAATTTAATAATGGTGAGTCCATATAAATCAACTGGCCAATTGGAGTGGTTATCAGATTGGTTAACATGGCTCATTTATTATTTGTGTTTTTCGTGTGTTTTTTTTTGTTCAGATGAATATGATGCCATTGCCAAGCACGTGACTATTATATTTTCTCGCTATTTAATTATTTTCAAATATATAATATCGGAAGGGATGGACCAGTTAATCGATATGGACGGTAGACTCCGGACTGTTTTGAAAACTTTCTGTGGGTCAATGACCAAAGACGTTATCTAATTGTATAATTAACGGCCTTAACATTTGTCCATTTTCACTAGTTTTTGTTTTTTTAAAATTTTGTTGTGGCTTCAATATATGTTGTTGCTCAAGTTTTGATTTTGTTTTGTAGAATTGTGTTATTTTTTGTTGAGTTTGTATTTTCTTTTGTTGAGTTTGTATTTTTGTTTTGTTAAATTTTATTTTGTTTGGATGAGGTTTTATTTTGTTTGTTGAGGTTTTACTTTGTTTAATTGATTTTTGTTGAAGCTTAGGCTGCTTTTTGTTTTGTTAAGTTTTTGTTGTTCTAGCAGATTTGTTTTGCTGCGGTTTAGTTTGTTTAGTTTAGAGTTTATTTTGTTTAATATGCAGGACAACATTAATAACATTTATTTAAACAAACACGGTAAAACGCAATTTAACAATAAAGATAGAAGGAATCAGCTTTACTTTCTCACTCCTAACCGGATAGAGAAAACATATTTTATAACTGTCTCACATGCGTTAGGTAATTAATGAGACAATTAGTCCAATGACGTCTCAAATCCGAGTGCCATCGATGTAAACAATTAGCACTTCAACACGTTCAAGCTTCAAAGAAACGACACACAACTGTGTAAGCATCAGAAATGCCGAGAAGTGGCGAGGTTAGAAATAGAAAAAATAAATATTTTACTCAGCAGACTGAACGACGTAGTTGCTAAGGGTCGAGATGACATATAATGGTTCACAGGAAGTGTCCTTTGATACCTCACAGAGAAAATAAACAAAGTTTATGTGGTACATACTCGGCTGGGATTCGCTTCCAGTTAGCTGCAGTTTAGTCAAATACTAACCATAGCTTAGAAACTTTTTCAAGGACACTCACACAAGCATTATTTCACTCTGACCGTTGAGACATCCAGAGTAACGGCTACTCGGTTTAATATTTGTTTACTCAACCAGTCCGAATACTTTGGATGAGTATCCGGTCACACTCGATGTATATCCTGGTGCTCATGTTTGCTGCATTTGCCAAGATTTCCTCTATAAATAGACTAGATCTATGAGTTTTACTGAGAATGAGTCGCGCACATTTCTAAATTCAGCTGGAAAATCAATTTCACTGTCATCAGCGAAAGAAAATGTTTGTTGCGCCAAAGTTTCATTTTGATTACATAAACAATTAAATTTATGACGCCAAATTAATTCAGAGCTGTATTTGTAAGCTCACGAATCCTTACGTCGTCGGATCAACAAAGACGATAATTTTATGCCTTGTTTAAAAAAGTTGTTTTCAAGCACATTTTGTTAGTCTTTACTGTCACCCTGCCTGCAAAGACATGGATATTTTATTAACTTACCCCACACATTTTAAACAACAACATGGATATTTTGTTAAATTTATCCCACACTTTTTAAACAACGACATGGATAATTTGTTAATTTATCCCACACTTTTTAAACAACGACACGGATATTTTGTTAATGTAACCCTCACATTTTTAACAAAGACATGGATATTTTGTTAATGTAACCCTCACATTTTAAACAACGACATGGATATTTTGTTAATTTAATACTCACTTTTTAAACAATGTCATGGATAGTTTGTAATTTTATCATAACTTTTTGACTTGGCTAACAGAGATTATGGATATTTTGTTAATTTCATCATCACTTTTTAAACAACGACATGTATATTTTGTTAATTTAACCATCACTTTAAAAAAGACAAATTGGATTATTTTTGTTTGACTTGTCTACCACTTTACCAACAACGACATGGACATGAATATTTTGTTAATTTCATCATCACTTTTAAACATCGACATGTATATTTTGTTAATTTAACCATCACTTTAAAGAAAAGCCAACGAAATGGGTAGTTTGTTTGATTTGGCTATCACCTTACCAACCACGACATGAATATTTTGTTCATTTAATCATCACTTTTTAAACAACGACATGGATATTTAGTTTGACTAGGTTATCACCTTGATCATCACTTCTTGAACGACATTGGATATTTTATTATTTTGCCCATCCTTTAAAACGATGATGACATAGATATTTTGTTAGTTTGAACAACACTTTTGTTTAGTGAGTATGCATATGTTACCCGTTGTCACTAATGCAGCAATTATATAATAAAGAGAGCGTTTTAACCCCGTACTGGAAAATGCTCGTATTATTTCAAAAGCTATCAATGGATCTGCAATGTTCACACTGACATTTTTAATTTAAAGAATTACTTGGAAATGTAAATGATACTTTATGAATGATTAAAATAAATGTAGTGTGTCAATGATGCTATCGCTTTATTACATTTCTTTCGTGTAAATTATTTTAAGTTGTATTAATTACTTCGTGTGCAAAATATTTAAAGATTGCTGACTTATTTTGAAATGCAAATGATATTAATTTTTCTGACTTACTTTACAGTTTATTTAATTTCAATATTTGTTGACTTAATTTGTGTGTATTTATGATGTTTTAAGTTACTTTAGTTCGTAACGATTTTCAGGTTTATTGACTTAACATTGGTGTTTGAATGATATAGTTTATTGACTTATTTAAGATGTATGTGAGTTTAACTCTTGTTGTTGTTGTTGTTGTCGTCACGTTTTCTTTGCTCCTGGTTGGGCGTGGTTTAAGGTTTTCATCATACCTTACTAATTTACTTTGAAGTGTAAGTGGCATTACGGTTTACTGACTTTGACGTGTGTACACTGTAATCATACCTTACTAATTTACTTCGAAGTGTAAATGGTATTACGGTTTACTGAGTTGAACGTGTGAACACTGTAGTCATGGTTTACTGAGTTTGACGTGTGAACATGTAATTCATGCCTTACTAATTTACTTCGAAGTGTAAATGGCATTACGGTTTACTGAGTTTGACGTGTGATTACTATAATCATGCCATACTAATTTACTTCGAAGTGTAAATGGCATTACAGTTTATTGACTTAGTTTGACGTGTGAATACTGTAATTATGCATTACAGATCTACTTCGAAGTGTAAATATGGTTAGTAAATGACATCACTGTCCTAAAGATTTACGTTGGTATGAGTTTGAGGCAGTTAGCTCTTCCCAAGCTCTGGGAACTTGCATCGATTGCTGGCTCTGTCCAACATCAGGTTAGACAGGTCGTGCTTTGTCATGCAGCTGGAAAGTCCTGAGCCTGCAGCTATTCTGAGGCTATTGCATATTTTACTTATGACTGATGGAATCCCCTGTACATTTCCGGCGTAGGTGGGGACTTTGCATCATTGTCGTATCCTCTAATTCACCCCCACCCCCATCTCCAACACAGCACACACACACACTGACCCTCTCTAACCCGTGGCCGGCATTTACATACTATTTATAGATGGTGCCAGAGGAGAACGACAGAATCACAAGCATGTAGATTTGTTTATACAAAGTCTCCAGGCTCATGCTGGTAGCAAACAATATTCTGAACAGAACTGAAGCTGTATGAGCTAACAACTTTGAATATTACTTCACAACTTTGAGTGATGACAACCGATGCTTCATTTGAATTAGCTTAAATATTTGTTGTGAAGTCAAATTGTAGTTCATCGTTACTTAGAAAGGTCTCATCAGACCATTCACACGCACACACACACACACACACACACACACACACACACACACACACACACACACACACACACACACGCACGCACGCACGCACGCACGCACACAAACACTCACACACACACACACACACACGCACACATATACACACACATTCACACGCATACACATATACATACACACTCACGCACGCATACACACACACACATGCACACACACACACACGCGCACACACATACACACACATTCACACGCATACACATATACATACACACTCACGCACGCATACACACACACTCACACATCTACCTTATATATATATATATAATGAGTTATGTAACGATTTTGAATTGTTATAATTTATATTCATATGCAATATATGTTAACCTGCTCTTTTTTTAATATAATGCACTTGGAATTGATATTCATATGCTATATCTGTTAACCTACCTTTTTTTATAACGCACTTAGAATTGATATTCATATGCTACATCTTTTAGCCTACCTGCCTACTTAAACAATTATTTTAGCACACAGAGTCTATCCGTAATGGCGCGTGGATAACCACTGATAGGACATTTAACAATAATTACTGGTCACCTACACAACGCGACAATTACTGCCAAGAGATAAATTGAACAAATAGTTAAGAAATAATAAAATTAAAATGCTGTAATAATTTAATTAATCTCACTACTAGCAGCTTATTGGAGACTTGGTTACACCAGCAATGCTTTTGAACAACAAACAAAATAGCTTTACAAGTTAGTGAGCTATTGTTTATTGTTTATCGAAGTATTCTCCCCCCCCCCCACTTGACAGTGGCCAGAGTTTTCGTGTGCCTCTTGCATTGGCGCTAATAACAGAATGTAACTTCTGTTACAGTATATTACTACTTCTACGCTGACATAAATTGTCGTCCTTGAATTCTGTTACTGTGCATTTACTACTTCAATTCGTACGGTTTTTTTGTTGTTGTGTCCTTGAGAATGCAGCTTGCACACGCTGTCACCAGACCTTGTAGAATGGACTTTGTGCCCGCTCGTGGTGTGACTTTAGACCCTTTGATTTCCTTTCTCTTTAGCTCTCACAGAATACCTTTCCTTAGAATGTACTTTGAAATTCATCAGCCATAGTTAAACATGCGATCTTGAACTCTTACGTATGATTCATTTCCTTTGTAAATGCAATTCTTTCCTTCACAGGCTGAAATTCAGGTGTAACCTTACCTCGGCAAATTTGATTCAGTAACGTCATTTAAACTTCATCGTCAAACCCTCCAGTATTTTATTTCCAAACTTTACTATTTTCCTGCTAGATCAGGACAAAATTTACTATTTCTCTGCTGGATCGGGACAAAATTTACCATTTCTCAGCTTGTTCTTGACAAAATGTTCTACTTCACCGCTAGGTCTGGACAACATTCACCATACCCCGCTAGATCTGGACAAAATGTACCATTTTCCTGCTAGATCTGGACAAAATTTCCATTTACCTTCTAGATCTGGACAAATTTCTACTTTCCTGCTAGATCTCGACAGAATAGGACCCCGCCTACTAGATCTAGGCAAAATGTAACATTTCCCCGCTAGATCTGGACAAAATTTACCATTTCTACATCTATATCTGGACAAAATTTACCATTCCCCTCCCGCTAGAACTGAACAAATTTCTACCTCCCCGATCGATGGAACAATTTTAGTGACGTAGGTTAGAGGACCTTTTTTCCTTCCCTCTCTTCACATCTGACTCTCAATTCAGAGTGATGATTTTAAGTTTAGAAATGTTCTCCAACATTTAACAGTGCAGATGACATCCGAATTTTCTCTATAATCTTTTTTAGTTTCCTCGACTTTTCTTACCAGTAACGTTTCCTTTTATTAATAAACGCATATGAGAAATATTATTGTAGTTATTTTTCATCACACGAAGAAGCTTTCAGTACATTGATGACATCAATGTAACATTCAGAATCTTATGTGAGTGTTAAGTGTAAATAGTCATTAAGAATGAAAGTGCGGGTTATTTATGTCGTTCATTTCTTTATCTTTTAAGCTTAACTGGAAAGAGCATTTTTATGACAATAGTTGCTTTTGAAGATTTCTCTTATTTTTGTGTTTGAAAAAAATACATTATTTTTTTTGTAAAGATGGAAGAGCTGGAAATTTTATTTGAACTTGCTAAAGAGGAGGCAACTCATTAGAAATGGCAGGTGTTTCGAACTAGCAAAGGATGCAAAAAATAGAAACTAACAATTGCTGAAAATATTTGACAAGTACGATTCTAGAACACTCCTAGATAAAAAATTTACACGGTTAAGAAACTGAGGATAATTGGATCGACTGGGATATGCCTAGGTTTCTCCACCACCCTTCCCCACCCCCACACGTGAATTTAATTTTGTCCTCCCTTAAAGGCGCCATGTCCTCACAATTAGAGTATAATATTTTGTTGTGAAATGGAAAGAAAATATAATTTGTTTTAATATTACCGCAAGTAATAGGTGATTTGCATTCAGCTGAAGACTATTTTATGTTTGAAACCCGAATATCAGGAATTATTTGAATTCCTTTAGGAGTCGAGCAGCAGAACTTATTTCAAATTCTTTAGGAATTCTTGTGAAAGAAAGGTAGATGCTCACTACAGGTAAGAGAAGTACAAAGTTATTTCTGGTGCCTTTCCTAAGGAGGTTGTATTTGTTTAAGTATTCTGACTATCGCCATGGGTATGAATTTTAAGTGTAATTAATTAAAATAATACGAACTTAAACAGCTGTTACAATTACCAGTGCTGAGAATTGGACTCAAAGGATTCAGTTCAGATCTCATATTTATTTTTATACAATACACTAGAATGTTTACTATTGGATGTAGTAATTTACACTTCGATGAAATGGGAAAGCATTTCCAAAAGCAACCATATATAAGTTCTGCTTTAAATAAAACATACAGTAGACGGAAGAATGAATAAGTAGATGAATCTATCTATCTATCTATCTATCTATCTATCTATCTATCTATCTATCTATCTATCTATCTATCTATCTATCTATATATCTATCTATCTATCTATCTATCTATCTATCTATCTATCTATCTATCTATCTATCTATCTATCTACACAGCACTAAGCAGATTCCAGTGAAGTTTAGATTATTTTGTCTGTTTTAAAAATAAGCATGAAAGTGGCCTGTCATTCGAGAGAAAAAGAAGAAGTAATTCTTTCTGTGCTCAGTTTTTGTGACAGATTGTAACTAGACCCACGAAAGCCTCCATAGGCAGTGAGGATTGTTTGCGCCAATGCTGTTTTTACATGAAACAAGAAATTAAATCTAAGACAAGACCGGAGATCAAATTATCGTGCGTCACTAAATGAAAATTAACTTTATCGAGTAATGAGATTCAGTTTCAGTTCGTAGAATGGTTTCCGTTATGTATCTACCACCATTCATACCCCCCACCCCCACCCCCTTGAAAAACGAAGGCGAATAAAACCTAAACAAAATGCAAAAGAATAGTAAACTGCAAACGTTTGCAATTAAATACTTGTTTGAGCTCTGAAATAAATCCGATTTCGATTTCATTATAAGTAATGTTTGTGACGTCAACGCCACCTAGTTAATGGCTATGATATTTTAAAATTAATTAATCATCCATAACTAATTACAAGTGATGACAATCTTACTTTATGTCATTAATAATTCTTTAGCAGATACCACTTGTCTCTCTCCCTGGAGGATATGTGGGTGCTGTAAACGTTTTCTCTCTTCCACAACATTAAAGACAAAAATTTACTGTCACAATATCTACATAAAAACACAAGTATAACATATCAATAGCAAAAATGCATGAAATATTTCTAAATCCATTCTCTCTCAATCAGTCAGTTAACTCACCATTAATATAACGGCCCTCCTTTCATGACTGGACTTCTTGCCACACCAAAGTCAACTGATTAGACAATAAAATTCTCTACAGTATGTAAATTTTTGATCTCAGCCCAGTGGCTGGTCTTGTTCTCGTAAATCTTAACCATTGGATAATAAAAACTACTCATCCAGTTGGTAGTAGTTTGCATTACATCAGCAATTTCTAGCATATTCTCAACTCGAGTTGTTTACTCCCTCTGACACTTATCATAAAGAGTGTCCAAGGTCAGGGCAGTTCAACAATTTAACAATTTATATAACAATTAAATTTAGAAATAGGAATAGGGAACTTTACTCCATCATATACTGTAATAATTGTGTCTTGCTTTACACTTTATATTCCAAATGAAGTATTCACACAAACCATGCCTTTACACATCCATTCATTAAATTTGACTATATCTTGTCATATCGTGAATCTAAATTAAGAGATCTAATTATATCCTGTCAGCTCGTCACCGATGTCTATATTATTTTTGTTTCATTACCACCCCTCCAGCATTAATAGCACTGATTATATATTCATTATCACTCCTTAAAAATAATAGTACTGACTATTCATTGTCATATATTCATTATCACATCAGGAAAAGTCACAGTACTCCAAGAAAATTAACAGTACTGATTATATATTGTCATATATTAATTATTTCTCAAAACAATTAACAGTACTTATTATATATTGTCATATGTTCATAATTTTTTCTCAAGAAAAAATTAAAATGACTGATTATATATTGCCATATATTCATTATTTCTCCAAGAAAATTAAAAGTACTGATTATATATTTTCATATATTCATTTTCATCTCATGTAAACTGACATCGCAGATTATATAATGTCTTAATATTTTTTTACTCCAAATAAATGTATTGAATCAAATATATCCAGTTCCTTTTTTTCACTCGCAAAATTAAAAACTGATTGTATATTGCATATACAACACCATGCCAGCCATCTTACGCGATACAGTATCTCAGACTACTGACACTTGCCAGATTAAAAACGGATGCCACTTATCTCCCTTGATATTGGACACCACTAGGACAAAATAGCATGGTACAAGCAAGACAGATACAATATAGTTGACATCAATACAGATAAGCTCTAGTAGTGTTTGTAAACTTAACCAAGAGACTTTGATATATAGTCGAATCATAGTTGATATCTGCGCATTTAATATTCAAGCGAGCTCTATTTCATACGAACCCCCACCCAGCCCATTCATGGGGGCGCTTTGATATTGAACGGTCCACCTGGCGTGGTCGGGACCACAGGAAACAGTCCGTTTGGAGCAAATCAGGGGATAACATCTGAAGATGACACATTCCAAGAAAGTGCCAAAGGTGAAAGAATCTTTGCATTACACCGCCGCCATCATTTGATTTGGGGTGGTGGTTTCGATATTGATTAGTCCACCTGGTGTGGTCGGACCCCAGAATATTATAGTGAGGAGAATTAATTCCTTCCAGATCTATTCAGGCCCGAGAACGTCCTAAAGACGAGGGGCTTTACGTAAGCTCTGGAGAAGGTAGTCAACGCAAGCTCACCACCACAGCCTTTAATGCAAAGACTAGTACAATTAATTTGATTGTGCACTTAACCTGGCTCTTTGATATACAGACTAGAATGTCACTAGATGATTTGCTTGTGCACTTGACCATGACTTTATGATAAACAGTCCATATAAGCAAAATAACGCCTTTTAAAAAAAAGTAATCATCATTGAGTGATAAATATTCTAAGCGTGACAAAAACGCCACCCTAGTTAGGGATATGACTATTATTCTTATTATCCGTAGCTAATTACAAGTGATGAGAATCTTAATTTGTTATTAACATTTGTCCAGAAGACTCCACTCGTCTCTCTCTCTCACTTGGCGGATATGCGGGTGCTGTAAACGTTTTCTCACAACATTAAAGACATTTACCGCCACACAATACTTCTACAGGTAGAAAACTTCTTACCAAAGGAGAAGATTAATCTGTCTTTAATCTATTTTTAGTGAGCCACTATCCACCCACTTTCTCTTCAACATATGGTTATCAATACATATAAGAAGATCAATAAATTTAACAATAAATTTATTAAATCAACAGTCAAATATACATATAACAAATACAATCAAAAGAGCATTGACATTTACATTGCTTCACAACAATGTTCCATTAACGCTAGACAATCGTTCTATTTATCCTAGAACAGACGTCAGCAGTAAATGATCATATATATAAATATAAAATCAAATTCATGGGCATAATTTATCATAAACAGTTTAAGAGTTTAAGAGAAATAATTATAGTCAATGTACATAACCTTTTTAAAGATGGCCACTGTCACTAGCACATATTCACAATCACGTGGTTTGCAACACGTCACTGACTTTCTTATTTAGACGACAGTCACACGCGCCCCTTTTAGGCACGTTAGTCAACTGTTCCAGAATATTTGATGTGCTTTCCAAGCACACTATGGAGAAATTTCCTTTGTGCTATCAAACACACCAGGAGGAATTTTCCCTGAATTTTCGTGTATGCTGCTGTGAGGAATGTTCAAAATAATCTTCATGAATACTGGAGATCAATCTCAAGCTACCATTGTCGCCATATTGGCTCTGGATCAGAATTCACAGGAATCAACTTAAAGCAACACGTTACTGATAAGTTCGATGATAACGCTGATTGCACACACCAATGTGATCAGATACAGTACAGTAATCACTGTACCATGAAGTGAAAAAAAATGTCGAAATTAAGTCATATCAAGGCAGCGCTAAATTTCATCTCTGTCACAAAACGGGAGGCTCGTTACAAGCCGACCTCGAGCTGAAGTTAGAGATGCAAGGGGTGAAGTCTATTTTTGGCCTGCTCCGGTGCACCTCCAAGATAAACTCATGTGACGTATGCCAGTACTACGTCGCGTCAAGTTGTTACATAGACACACATGACATACTCCATTGATGTTTGGGTGGGGCCCAGTTTATTAGTGTCATGCCAAGGAACGTTTTATTGGCGGTGTGTGTTGTGAGTGTGTATCATAAATGTGAATAAATGGACGAACAGACGAACGGTGCAAAACAATAGTACAAATTCTTTCGTCCCTCTCAAAAACTATGAATAACAAGAGAGTTGAAAGATGTTTAAATCAGGTTATTTATTTCCCGATTTAAAAGGGGCACTACTCTTTCGCACAGTGATTAATTCATTCATTCAACTTTCCAATGTCATACACTCTGTGGGAAATAAGGGGAGATGAAAATGATGAAATTCAAATATAAAATAAAGATTAATTACACAATTCTTATGCGGCAAATGGGGCCGCTTTAACAATAGTTGACATGTAAAATAAGCATTACTTTTAACATTAGAGTTCTTATTTTGCAAACGATATAATAGTGTTCATTTTCTTAAGAGTCCTAGACTTAAGTATGTGCGCGTTAGCCGTGCTAATGATTACTCACTATTAATGTCAGAGTTCCAAGGAGATGACGTAATCTCACACGTCACTTATAAGCGGCACTTCAAAGTGAAGATCACGGCGCAATTGAGGCGTCGCATTACAGGTGAAGATCCTGCAGAATCTTGGCACCACTTTCAGATTATCACGGGGAGAAATCTGAAATTTAGCTGACTGTTGTCAGCCTCGATAATTATCGTTGTTTGTCGTGGAAAAGGACACCTCAACGACGTTTAGCATTATCGGATGGAGTCGTCCAGTGGGATGTGTCGTCGCATTACATTGAGTGTAGAAATCCGGGTATCTGTAAGATTTGACCTCGGTGCTAGCCTTCTCAATAGCGGGATAGATCTGTCCAACCGAACTCTCAGACAGGGGGGAGAATAAGTTGGTCCCTCGTGTCGTTAACTGCATACAACCAGCGTCGCATGCATCGGGTTTTCCTGGACAGTGAACTTTCCACTTTGCCAAAAGTTATACTGAGTAATTTTGCCTCGTTACTCAATATATGGCATCAGACGGATGGAAAACGGATGGAAAGAGATTATTGCAGCTTTCCTTTATGAACTCTCTGTACATGAGATAATTCATACGTGAAGTTAGACTGGCTTCAGACGAATCGACGTTTTCAACATTGAGAGTAAAATCTTCATTTTGTCCCTTATATAGCTTTCACTGAAGGTTTCCAAAACTTCCAGAAGCTATGTCCTGTGACATGATTTTTGCCTTGGATATATAGTGGTAATCGAGATGCACGCTTTTCTGTGGTCAATCCTAATGCGCACTGGCCATTTCACTCGTCAACAACATGTGACGGTATTGCGCAGTTGTCCCAATTTATTTAATATACATATTCTTCATAAACTAATATATATATTCAATATGACATGATTAACACACACTGCGTCACGAACGTCTGTCTACTAAAGAGATCTTAGGTGACCGTTACTGGAATTTACATGCTACATACGAAAAATAACAAAACTCGGATTACTTCAATTAGTTTTGTTAGCGGTTTTTTAAAATGAAATAAAATATAATTTCGGTCCCTCATTTCCTGTGACAACCCCCTTCTTAAAATTGATTGGAGCTCACAGAGTGGAAATCAAATAGGGACAAAAAAAATTTTATTTCACACGATAGTCTCCACAGGAATTATATGCGCATCTGTGGGGAGACTATCCTCTCTCTTGTTTATATCGCGGTTATGGCATGCCGGGATAATGCATCGGCACCCGAATTTTCTCTGCCCGCGATGTGTTCGACAACGAAGCTATACTCCTGTAGCAGGAGTGTCCATCTAGTTAGCCTAGCGTTATCATACATGCTAGTGCGCAGATATGTCAGCGGCTTATGATCGCACTGCAGGATGAATGGTTTAGAGTACAGATAAGCACTAAATTTCTTGAGTGCCCATACGATTGCTAAGCACTCTTTTTCAATCGTAGAATACCGTGTCTCACGATCTAATAGTTTCTTAGAAGCGTATGCTACCGGTAGGTATTCGTCATCTGTCTCTTGGAGAAGTATGGCACCGAGGCCTTCGTCTGATGCGTCGGTCCTGACAATAAATCTTTTGTCAAAGTCTGGTAACTGTAGGACGGGTTTACTGGTCAAGATGTCCTTCACCTTTTCGAGGGCGGTGCTACACTCTGCCGTCCATCGTATTTTCGTGGGTTGTTTGTTTCCAGTTAAGTCCGTCAGTGGTTTAAGAAGCGTACTGAAGTTTGGGACAAATTTTCGGTAGTACCCCACTAGCCCCAAAACTGCCCTGACCTGTTTCTTTGTAGTCGGTAAGGTCATGTCACGAATGGCTGCAGTCAAGTCTAGATTTGGGCCTATTTGTCCGTCACTTATGATATGGCCAAGAAATTCAATCTCCCGAAAGCCCGCGCGAACTTTGGAGGGTTTCACGGTCAATCTATGGTGCTCGAGAATGTCAAGTAGACCACCCACTGAGGATAAATGTTGGTCCCATGTTCCTGTTGCTACCAGTATGTCATCAAAGAAATTCAATGCGTCAACGCTCTCTAACGGTAATTTTCGCATGAAGCGCGCGAATGTTGCGGGTGCGTTCGCTAGTCCGAACGGTAGTCGGCAAAACTGAAATAAGCCTAGCGGGGTTGGAAAGGCTGTTTTTGGTCTGTCGTCAATAGCAACTGACAGTTGCCAGTACCCTTTGCACATGTCAAACTTCGAAAAGTAATGTGCCTTAGTTAGTTTTGCGAATAATTCGTCCTGATTTGGGATAGGTTCCGCATCGAATTCAGTTATCTCATTTAACTGTCTGTAGTCCACACAAAAACGAAGCGTACCGTCTTTCTTTTTAACTAAGACGACCGGTGATGAATATGGGGAGATTGACTGTTCAATCACGCCCTGTTTTTGCATTTCACGCACCTGTTCTGCTATGTACTTTGTGCTCTCGTATTTCTGTGGGTACTGTTTTAAGCGTATCGGTTTGTCACTTAAAAGTTTGATGCGGTGTTCAACCAAATCTGAGTGGCCCGGTTGGTCGGTGAATATGCGCGCGTGTCTGTGTAAGAGTTCTGACATTGCGTCGCGCTGTTCGACAGTTAAGTTCGAGTCAATCTCGACTTGATCGACTGTAACTGCGGGGTTAGGTGTGGTTTCGGCGGACATCATGTCTGTTCTGAAATTGGAGTCTTCCAATTGTATCAGTGCGACATTCACGTTTTGTATCTGTTCGTCGCTGCGTTCATAGTAACGCTTGAGCATATTTATGTGATAGATTTTCTGCTTATTTCCTATCTGTATGCTGTAGTCGTTCTGCTTCACACGCTTAATAACGCAGTAGGGTCCACGCCAGTGCATTTGCATGCGGTTGTTATGGGTGGGCCGCAAGAGTAACACGAGCTGACCTGGTTCGAGGTCACGTTCCACAGCCGTACGGTCAAAATTTCGCTTGTATCGGGGTTGTTTTTCGCGAATGTTTTCCTGTGCTAAGTGACATGTCTCGGTCAGACGTTGACGTAGTTCGGCTACGTACGTGTGAACATCTTTACCATCGGTCACAGTGTCTCCCTTGACCCATGTTTCTTTTATTAGCTTAAGGGGACCACGAGGTTGCCTGCCGTATAGTAGTTGGAACGGTGAGTAGCCCGTACTCTCTTGTGGGAGTTCGCGATACGCGAAGAGTAATGGTGCTAGAAAACGCGGCCACTGGTCGGGTTGTTCCGAGGCCATTTTAATTAACATTTTCTTTATTGTACCGTTGAAACGTTCAACGGCACCATTAGACTGAGCGTGATATGGTGATGAGAACAACTGTTTACACGCTAGTAGACGCATTGTTTCAGCCATCATTGCTGAGGTGAATTGAGTGCCCTGGTCACTCAATATTTCTCGAGGAACGCCCGTGCGAGAAAATACGTCTATTAAAGCGTCTGCGACTTCGATCGCTGTGATGCCCTTTAATGCGACTGCTTCTGGATATCGCGTGGCAAAATCCACGATTGTTAGGATATAGCGATATCCTCCTTCGGCCGCGGGAATGATTGGGCCAATAATGTCTACTGCGACTTTTAGGAATGGTTCCTCTACTGTTGGTACTATCTCGAGGGGAACTCGACTGACACGCCCTCGGTCAATATGTTGTTGACACTGCGTACATGTACGAACGTACGAGCGAACATCCCTACTCAGGCCTGGCCAAACAAAGTCCTCGCGAACTCGCTGCTCAGTGCGACGTGCGCCCTGATGTCCAGACATGATTGAGTCGTGTGCAAAGCTTAGAATCAGCGGTCTGAGTGGTTTAGGGGTAAATAGACACGTGGTGCTTCTAGTATCATTTTCCTTAAAGTCGGTGCGCCGAAACGCTAGCCCGTCCTTCAGGAAATACGTCATTGTCGCGTACTTGCTGGACGTAATAGTGTTTTTCCGTGCCAGCTTTAGCATTGAGGACAAACTTTTGTCCTCCTGCTGCAGGTGACTGAGTTGACTTGGGGTCAACTGCGGAAATGTGTTCTCGACTATCTTTAGAGCTGGGGGTCCTTGTTTACTACGTTCCCGTTGTGCTCTAGTGGTTACGGGGAGAACAGGATAGATGTCATCAGTGTTCGCGTCACACTGTTCGGGCGATAGTATGAGTCCGAACTGCATGTCTCTTATCACTGCGGCGGTGACTGTACCGGAAAATACGGATGACGTAACATGTACAGTGGCTCTTGGACATGTACTAAGGTGTCCCATAACACATCGAATGCGGACACTACCTCTTAGATACTGTTCAGGGCGTACAAGTTTAGCATTTATGCAGCTTATGGACGCGCCTGTGTCGACCAGTATTTTGACTTTTTGTCCGTTTACTGTAGCCTGTTGGGTCTTTAGAGTTGCACCTGTTTCAGTGCATACCTTTACATCACGTGGACTGGGACAGTTCTGAGAACTATGCCCCTTCCCTTTGCAAGTGTAACATGTCATAGGCGGGGAGTCACGTGTGTGACGTCGTACGTCTTGTGACTTAGTGTATGTCCGTTGTACCGGTTCGGGTTTTTCCGATTTCGTCATTGGTCGGTTCGGTTTCGGTGTATACTTCTGCCGATTTGTAGGAGGGGGGCGTGGTGCACTCCTCGTAATTACCGGATCAGGGTAATCATTATAAGTGTCTGCTAACTTCAACATATCACTGAAGTTAGTCGGAGGATTTCGCTGCAAATATGTCGTCATTGCAGGCGGAGCAATATGGAGAAATTGATCTCTTAATATCAAATCAAATAGGCCCTCATATGTCTTCTGGATATCTGTCAAATCAATCCATCTATCAAGATAATGGCGTAACCGGGTACCGAAGGCTTGCATGGTGTCATTAGCTTTGGGTATGGCCCTCCTAAACATTTTTCGAAAGCCTTCTGCTGTACATTGAAAAGTACGCATCAAACCCGTTTTGAGATCTGCATAAGTAATAGCGGGATCGCGCGTTAGATCAGTAAATGCGCGCGAGCTTTCACCTTGGAGTATTTGACCGAGTTGTTGTTTCTTTTCAATGTCAGTGTAATTAAAGTTGGCAATGAAACTGTCAAAGCGTGTCAAAAACTCGTCAATCGTCTCGACTTCAGGGTTAAAGAAAGCTAGCCGTGTACGGGGTTTATTTAATTCGGCCTGTTGCTTAGCAGTCCCATCTAACAACTTCTCTCTAGCCGTTACCTCTTGCTTAGCTAATTCAAGCTGTTCCTGATGTGCTCTAGCTTTTAACTTAAGCTTTTTCTCTTCTACTTCTTGCCTTTTATCTTCTAAATCCCTAGCTGACTGAATCTTTAATAACTATTTCTCTCATATCTTGGATTTCTTTCTCTTTAAAATCTCTCGCCTCTTTCGCTCTTTTTTCCTCTAACTCTCTCAAAGTTTGCATCTCTAGCTGTTTAGCTAACTGTCTCTTATCTTCTAGCTCTATAGCCTCTTTCGATCTTTTTTCCTCTAGCTCTCTAGCCTCTTTCGATCTTTTTTCCTCTAGCTCTCTCAGGTCTTTCATCTCTAGCTGTTTAGCTAACTGTCTCTTATCTTCTAGCTCTATAGCCTCTTTCGATCTTTTTTCCTCTAACTCTCTCAAAGTTTGCATCTCTAGATCCTTAGCTACCTGTCTCTTTTCTTCTAGCTCATTTTTCTTATCCTCTAGCTCTCTCGCCTCTTTCGCCTCATTTTCTTTCGCAACATACCATTTAGCTATCTCCTCATCCACGTATTTCTTTAACTCGGCTTTCTCATACCCGAATTCTCTACCCATAGCCATGAGTTCTTTCTTTATGTTTACTAGCTCGGCCATTTTTAAAATTGCTAGTTATCACGAGTATGGATAAAGTGACTTAGAATATTCGCGGGATTTTGACCTCTGTCGGTCACACGTGGTGCAATGGTGTGCGTATGAACACCAGCCACCACGTGATTAGGATTATTACAAACACGAGTAAAAGAAATCCTAATCGGAAATTTGCAAAGTTAGCAAAATTAGCAAAACAACAGTTGCTAATGTAGCGTACAAAATATCGATCTATGTACGTCTAAACACGAGTCGGTACGCGTTAACGATAATAGCGTAAAGATTATAAAACTTATTTCAACACAATAATAAGTCTTATCAAAATCCAGTTCACCTAAGTCTCAATAGCAAAGCCCTAACATGCAATAAACAATGCATAATGGTGATGAGATAGAAAAGCAGGAAAGAGATGACACTTTCTTACAACAACACAATTTACCTTGTCAGATCACGGTCAGTGGTCACCAGATGTCACAAAACGGGAGGCTCGTTACAAGCCGACCTCGAGCTGAAGTTAGAGATGCAAGGGGTGAAGTCTATTTTTGGCCTGCTCCGGTGCACCTCCAAGATAAACTCATGTGACGTATGCCAGTACTACGTCGCGTCAAGTTGTTACATAGACACACATGACATACTCCATTGATGTTTGGGTGGGGCCCAGTTTATTAGTGTCATGCCAAGGAACGTTTTATTGGCGGTGTGTGTTGTGAGTGTGTATCATAAATGTGAATAAATGGACGAACAGACGAACGGTGCAAAACAATAGTACAAATTCTTTCGTCCCTCTCAAAAACTATGAATAACAAGAGAGTTGAAAGATGTTTAAATCAGGTTATTTATTTCCCGATTTAAAAGGGGCACTACTCTTTCGCACAGTGATTAATTCATTCATTCAACTTTCCAATGTCATACACTCTGTGGGAAATAAGGGGAGATGAAAATGATGAAATTCAAATATAAAATAAAGATTAATTACACAATTCTTATGCGGCAAATGGGGCCGCTTTAACAATAGTTGACATGTAAAATAAGCATTACTTTTAACATTAGAGTTCTTATTTTGCAAACGATATAATAGTGTTCATTTTCTTAAGAGTCCTAGACTTAAGTATGTGCGCGTTAGCCGTGCTAATGATTACTCACTATTAATGTCAGAGTTCCAAGGAGATGACGTAATCTCACACGTCACTTATAAGCGGCACTTCAAAGTGAAGATCACGGCGCAATTGAGGCGTCGCATTACAGGTGAAGATCCTGCAGAATCTTGGCACCACTTTCAGATTATCACGGGGAGAAATCTGAAATTTAGCTGACTGTTGTCAGCCTCGATAATTATCGTTGTTTGTCGTGGAAAAGGACACCTCAACGACGTTTAGCATTATCGGATGGAGTCGTCCAGTGGGATGTGTCGTCGCATTACATTGAGTGTAGAAATCCGGGTATCTGTAAGATTTGACCTCGGTGCTAGCCTTCTCAATAGCGGGATAGATCTGTCCAACCGAACTCTCAGACAGGGGGGAGAATAAGTTGGTCCCTCGTGTCGTTAACTGCATACAACCAGCGTCGCATGCATCGGGTTTTCCTGGACAGTGAACTTTCCACTTTGCCAAAAGTTATACTGAGTAATTTTGCCTCGTTACTCAATATATGGCATCAGACGGATGGAAAACGGATGGAAAGAGATTATTGCAGCTTTCCTTTATGAACTCTCTGTACATGAGATAATTCATACGTGAAGTTAGACTGGCTTCAGACGAATCGACGTTTTCAACATTGAGAGTAAAATCTTCATTTTGTCCCTTATATAGCTTTCACTGAAGGTTTCCAAAACTTCCAGAAGCTATGTCCTGTGACATGATTTTTGCCTTGGATATATAGTGGTAATCGAGATGCACGCTTTTCTGTGGTCAATCCTAATGCGCACTGGCCATTTCACTCGTCAACAACATGTGACGGTATTGCGCAGTTGTCCCAATTTATTTAATATACATATTCTTCATAAACTAATATATATATTCAATATGACATGATTAACACACACTGCGTCACGAACGTCTGTCTACTAAAGAGATCTTAGGTGACCGTTACTGGAATTTACATGCTACATACGAAAAATAACAAAACTCGGATTACTTCAATTAGTTTTGTTAGCGGTTTTTTAAAATGAAATAAAATATAATTTCGGTCCCTCATTTCCTGTGACAATCTCTATAACTCCTTTCTCTGTTACAAACATTCTTAACTTACAAATCCTGCAACAAGTTCGTTAAACCGTTAACATACAGCATAAGAAATATAGCATCAATCAAAATTCGCAAGTATAATGTACAACGTAATCAAATTAGTGAACATAGAAATAATGCTTCAATTATATAAAGCATTCTCCAATTCAAATCATAGATCAATAGCAAACGTATGAAATATTTCTAAGTCAATCTTTTCTTTATTAATCAGTTAACTTACTATAAGCTGACGATTACCTTTATGACCAGACTCGAATTCCATCAAATTCAAAGTGATTAGAATGTAGATTTTCTTCAACAAAATAACTTTCGGTCCATCCCCATTGGATGAATTTGTTAAGAAATAGTGTGAGACTATTAGTCAGAAAAACTATTCATCCAGGTTGAACTGGTTTGGATTACATCAGCAATTTATTGTACATTCTCCACCTGAGTTGTTTATTTAAAAAAATATCATCAAAATTAGTGCCCAAGATTGGGTCACGTTAACAATGGCAACAAAGATATAATTATTAAGTATAGAAATAGGGAAAAGCAAATTTACTCCACCACACTAAGTAACTAACATCAAAGAATTTTATTGTGCAGACTTCTCAACCCTCAAGTCAGCTCAAATCAAGAGAGAAATATTCCAGAAAAGCAGTTGCAATACAGCTGGTTGTTTTCGTTATCAGTCAGCAATCGTAGACCTGTCGAGACTGTACGAATTAGAGTCGACACTTGAAATAAAAAACAAGTGGGTTTTCTTTTATAGACTTACACTTAAAATGATAACAACACCAAAACCAGCCACCACCACTCTCAAAGTACGTGTTTTGCACTTAGTAGTACAATTAATTATATTTCACTAATATCTGGCATTTATAGAACTGCGAGGTGTAAAGAAAGCGTTACTGTTTGACCTGTTGCTAAGGACAGCAGAATTTAACGATTGTTTTCAGTAGCAAGCAGAACGTGACAGCAGAGAAAGAAGACAGAATCAGTTGTGGTCTCAATTTCCAGACATTAATTACCCACGGACGTTTGATTCCTATTTCTGGAATTAGTTTGAATGGAACAGGATCTGCGAAGTAAGTTGTGCTTCCAAAGTGACGTGGGCGTTACTTTCGGAGTTACACTTTTTCAAGCTACGCGGATCGTATATGGGTTCGTAATGCTTTCTTCAAGTCACGTGATTCATGTCTACTGATGACGCGTATTTGAAAGTTCTGTGGGCTTACCTATCAATGTATTTTCAAATCACGCGGACGACAGCAGTCTACCTAAAGTTGTTCAAAGTCACGTGGACAGTATCTATCTACGCAACGTTTTTCTAAGTCACGTGATTGGTAACTGAATGTCATCAAAGCGACGTGGGCAGATATGATATACGTAATATATTTAAAAGACGTCACAGTCTTTCTAAAGCTGCAGGTCCGTACCAGCCTGCTGATTGTACAGTCCGTGGGATCTCAAATGAAGTCCTCTGGTAGATGTCTGAGTACACAAAGATGGGCTTAAACTTAGGATCGACGAGAAAAAGAACGTACAAAAATCAACAAGAAAACCAAGAGTAACAAGTCAGAGCAAACGACTTCTGACAGCTTCACACACTGTCAGTAAAAATGACTGTTCGTGCATTCGTCAACAGCGCTCCTGGCTTGTCTCCAAACCATGAAATTCTAATTTCCCATTATTCGACACAGAACACACGGATTATATTTTACTTTAAAGCAAACAAACATTTATTCTACTCCACCGAGCCTTGCATGACGTAATTACATTTCTCAACATTGAAACACAAGAGAGAGAAAGAGGGAACAACTCTCTGCCTTTTGTCAGTAGCAGAGTTGTCTGCTGTCCCATAATCAAGTGAAATGCAATTTATTTTTGGTCGATGCGTTATGCTTTTATAATTTTGTTGCGAATTCTCTCGAGTCAGGCTTGAGTCTGAGACCCAATTAATCTGTCTGATGGATCTTGTTCTTGCACGTCAGTGAGTCCTGACTGTCAACAACTACTGCCCTTGAAAAGAAATTATCACACACCCACATTCTCTCACACACTCAGGCAAATTAGCGTACCCATCTTTCTTCATCTCCACTTCTCCCCTGGCCTTTTGTGAAGCAAGGAAATGAGTCTGTTTAGGTGGGTTATGCTTACACTAAGTTTTGCATATGGGCTGCTATACTAATACTATATAAAATACCGGTCAATATTAATTAATGTCTTTATTGTTTGCATATGGGCAGTAAGATTTTACTAAAACGTCATCAGCACTAATGCCATTAACGTTTATGTAAGGGTGGCCAGTTTTAAGATTCTCTTAAATCTTGACGGAACACAAAACACATTTGCTGGTTGATTACAAACTTTTCACCAGTCAGATTTCCAGTTCGTGGCAAAGAGTGGAACATCAGTTACAAGGGCCATCAATCCATGTGTATACTACTGTGCTCGTAGCATGTTTTATTTTATTATTCGAACGCACTGCTTCGGAATGACAGACTCGAGCAGTAGGTAAATTCAGTGAGCGAAAGAACGGGTGAGAATCTAGTGTAGTTCGGTCACCTTGAAATCTAGATTTGTTAACATGAGTTCTCTTTTAGAGACATTTGAAGAAAAAATTTCTACAATGCGACTATCAAATGTTCAAGATCTTAAATAGTCAATCCGATATTGCTTTCATGTTAACAGTTTCATGGCGTAGGAAGAATTGTTCTTAGAACATGAAAACAGTTCAAAATTTGTGAGCAGAATGATCCGCAGAATACACGTATGCTCTAATTTTAAAGCCAACAGGAATTTGCAAAAACCCTGTCGTTATCGATTTCTTCACACAAACCTCTTCCTCCTCAATCCCAGTCATTGTCGTCATCTACATCGTCACCATCACCATCTTGCTAGTCGTGGTTGCTTTCATCGACATTCACATCACTATCATTCTCATCTCATCAGTTACTATACATCACCATTATACACATTTTATTATTATTACCATCACCATCGCTTTTATTATCATCAATTTGTATTTAGTGATTATGTATGACATCATATTCTTCTTCAGATTTTCTTGATTTTCTTGGCATTTTCTGTTTCGACAACATCACGAACTTTGTTTTCTTAGAGAGCTGGCTACAGATATGCTGTAATTTTAAAGCTATAACACTTTGCAGCAATCTGATTAACATTATCGCCGTCTTCTTCATAGTTTTTATTGGCATTTATAATCATGAGCATCGTCGTCATCACCACCCTCAAATCAATATTTTGTCGCCGCCACTTCCTCCTCCACCACCACATTCCTTTCCTCAGTTTTCGCCTGTAGAATATTTTGTGGTGCCTTTAGAACAGCTGTGGTTTTTCTGTAGAATATCTGTGTGGTATTTTGTGGTGCCTTTAGAACAACTAGGCTTTTCTGTAGAATATCTGTGTGTATTTTGTGGTGCCTTTAGAACAGCTGTGGTTTTTCTGTAGAATATCTGTGTGTATTTTGTGGTGCCTTTAGAACAGCTGTGGTTTTTCTGTAGAATATCTGTGTATATTTTATGGTGCCTTTATAACAGCTGTGTTTTTTTGTAGAATATCTGTGTATATTTTGTGGTGCCTTTAGAACAGCTTTGGCTTTTTTGTAGAATATCCTTGTGTATTATGTGGTGCCTTTAGAACAGCTGTGGCTTTTTTTGTAGAATAACTGTGTGTATTTTGTGGTGCTTTAAAACAGCTGTGGCTTTTCTGTAGAATATCTGTGTGTAAAGATAATTGCTGTTATATGATGTATTTTGAAACTCTTAACTTTGTTATTTTGTGGATTGTCTTTATTTATAATTATTTGTCTAACTTTGCTACTTTAGTGCAGATTGATTAATTTCTTTGTTAAATCTTGCTTATAGAATCTTTAATTTTAATTGTTGTAGCTGCCTTTGAATTTTGTTTAACTTTAATTGTTGTCTTTGTGCTCTTAGAATCTCTAACTTTAATTGTTCTCTTAATGCTTTCTTTAGAATTCTATTTGACCTTAATTGTTACTTTAGACTTGTTTATAGAATTCTATTTAATTTTAATTGTTGTTTTATTGCTGTGTTTAGAATATATAACTCTAATTGTTGTCTCTAGAATTGCTAACTCTAATTGTTGTTTTAGTGTCCTCTTTAGAAACTATAGCTTTAATTGTTGTTTAGCGTAGTTTTTAGAAGCTCTAACTTTAATTGTTGTTTTAGTGCTGTCTTTATAATCTCTAACTCTAATTGTTGTTGTAGTGTTACCTTTATAATCTCTAACTGTAATTGTTAGTGCTTGTTACGAATCTCTAATTTTAATTGTTGTTTTATTGTTGTCTTTAGAATTTTTTGTTTAACTTTGAGCTGACTTTAGAATCTCTAACTTTAATTGTTGTTTTATTGCTGTCTTTAGAATCGCTAACTAATTGTTTTATAGTGTTACCGTTAAAATATTTAACTTTAATTGTTGTTTCAAAGCTTTTTAAAATTACAATCTCTAATTTTAACTGTTGTTAGTTTTGTCTTTAAAATCTCTAACTTTAATTGTTATTTTAGTGCTTGTTAAGAATTTCTAAACTGTGTTGTTTTAGAGCTGTTTTTAAAATCTCTAACTTTAATTGTTGTCTTAAGAATCATCAATTATAATTGTTGTTTAATGTTGTCTTCAAAATTCTGTTTAACTGTTGGTTTAGTTCCGACTTCAGAATCTTTAACTTTAATTGCTGTTTTAGGGCTGTCTTTAGCATCTCTCGCTTTAATTGTTGTTTTTGTGCTGTCTGTGTGACATCAATAACCCACGAACCCATGTTCAGATAACTATTGTTTACAGTCTCACACTACAAATATCTGATAATAAAATCTATAACTTAAAGTTCAGCAATAGAGTCAATACAAACTGCAGGTTATTCCTATCAGACAATAGAAATGGATTTATTAGTGGTAGGTTATTGTAAACTTTTACATAACCTGGATTAAGTATAGCTTCCACAGTCTTTCACTTGCAACAGAGTCACAATGTAACAATGTCAAAATGTCCGCGCTCAGCAGGTGTTTCCCGCCTCATGCTTAAGAAAACACTGACACGTTGTTTCCTCTCAACCAACCTGGCGCTCTCTCCACCGTGTTGGTTTCTAGAGCAGAACACAATCACAATGGTTCTGGTACTTCACTGTACTGATGTACTTAGCATTCCTTGCTTTTGTTCATCAAGAGTGCATAGCATATTCCCTTAACGCTTATACACACTGCAACAGACGTTTCACGCGCCTCCAATTCAAAGGTCAGAAGAAGAATCAGAAGGCAATTGTTCACTGTAACATATAAGTAAGGAAGCAATCCTAAGTTTCCGATTCATCACAATATAACTCCACTGTATCTCATATTCCATTCTCAAACTTACAATTCCTGCAAATGTATTCAATATCCCCATGTACCGCACATGGTAAAATTAACACAGTGTATCAAACAGTGTCACATATTAATACACCACATGGGTGCAGCTTAGTTCAACTTTTGTAGTAAATAAACCAACTCACATGGTACATCTCTACATAAACACAAGTGTAATAGATCAATAGAAAAATGCTTGAAATATTTCTGTCCTTTCTCTCTCATTCAGTCATTTAAAATCACCACTCAAGCTAATGACTACCTTCAAGCCAGACTTCTCTCTTCATCACTCAGATTCAAATTGAATAAAGGTTAGAATTCTCTACAATAACTGAATTCTTTAATCTCAGCCCATTGGCTGGTCTCGTTCTCATAAATAAAAATCATTGGATAATAGAAAACATCTCCCTCAGTTTTCATTTAGGTCAGCGAATCTAGACTATTCTTGCCTTAGGTTGTTTACATCAAACTCACTTTCAAAATAACACCATAAGGAGTGGCCAAGGTCGGATCACTCTGACAATTTAGCAACTTAAATAACAATTAAAATTAAAAATAGGGAGAGACAAATTAAAAAAGTTTCTTCGGAATTATGCGTCAAAATAGGAAAGTTTAATAGGTGATCTAAGTTTGATAAAGTTTCTTACTGACGTAGATGTAATTAATTGAAAATTTTTTGGGTGCTAAGCGAGACGGGGTAATTAGAAAAGTTTCATATGTGTTATACATAGCAAAATCATGTATCCCATTTAGTAACAAATAACAAACTATGGTTAAATGCCAGGATCTAAGTGTGATACACAAGAAAATCATATTTGGATCTTGAATGATAAATTTTAACTGTTTGTGAAACGCTTAGCATTTTATTAAAAATCTTATATAAACATTGTGTGCTTTTGAAATTTCATCTAAAACCAGAAACTACGCATCATCAAAAGATCTAAAAGTAAAAGTTTTCAAACTGCCCACATAAAACGATAATTCAGTCGAATGCAAAGTCAGAAGGAGAATCGAAAAGCACATTCTTCAATATGTCGGAACTTCATAGAGAAGATCAGGTATCAAATCTGAAAAAAGAAGTAATTTTGCGGATTACTCGTAATTTGAAGAGAAAGATTGAATTGCTCCTACTAAAATAAAAAAAAAAATGAAGAAAAAAGTCGTGAATAAAATTATAAATCAGATTACTGATTAAAACGACTATTTGTGCACCAAGTTATAGAGACTGAATATCATATCAGGTTTTTAAACATTTCTAGTTGGGAAATTATTATACTTTTTAATAATACGTAAATCAATGAATATTGCTAGGAACCCGACTGAAACCTAGGAAGTGAGTGTGTTTGTGTGTGTGTGTGTGTGTGTGTGTGTGTGTGTGTGTGTTTGTGGGCATTTCTGAGGGCATTTTGGCATATCTGCACAATTTAAAAATTATCACTTAGTCATTGAAAAAATTAAGGTACGTCCTAATATTTACCCAAACCAATAATTTCTAAATTAAAAATATCAAATGATATAATATATTTTTATACTAAAACAAGTCAAACAATCCTGCTATGCTAAATATTCAAAACATTAATTTATTCTCTATATTTTGTTTGAATAAAATGATATATAAATTACAATTTAAGATAGTAATTAAAATTATCAAATAAAATGCCATTCGGATAAATGAAAATGCACTGTATGATAAAAATACACTTTGCTGAATGTAATCAGCGTTGTCATTTAAGCAATGCAAAATAAAAATCTGTGTTCTGTTGGGGTATGCATGTGCATGTGCATGTGTGTGTGTGTGAGATAGAGATAGAGATAAATAGCTATCTCCGAATGCAACTTGACATCAACCACACACACGTACACACACACACACACACACACACACACACACACACACACACACACACACACACACACACACACACACACACACACACAAAACGTTATACTTTTGTCACTCTGACATTGCCCTAGTATCTGTTGAATTTCTTGCTGAACAGTGAAGGTTTAAATCGCATTTGCATGTTTAATTTTTAAACGTCTTTGATAAAATCGCAAGGTGTCATGTGGTTTAGATCACATCCGTTTGTTTGTTGTTGTGTTTGTTTACAAAATAATATCTTTGCATGGCAGAAGAGCTGATGGTTTATGATAACTGGCATTTGATAATTTTATTCTCCTAGCAGAACATATACTTACCATACAATTCGTCAATCGTTTTACATGGTAGAGGGGATGAGACAAGAGGATCGTCTTTCTATAACCATTAATTAATTAATTATTTTAATGAACACGACATCCATCGATTGTAATCTGATTACGTGCAACATGGACAGCATGAAAACTGGACAATGCAGTAGTTCACTCTCGGGTAAAGAAACACATATCCTTTTAGTAGTTTTTGTTTGTTTGTCTCCCCCCCCCCCCCTTTGACTTCTTTCTTCACAGGAGCCGCAGGAGTCTTTTTATCCTGAGATGTTCTCGGTCTTGGATGGTTCCTGTGGGGACTTTTAGGACTTTTTGTAAAGTTTTGCATCTTCTTTATTATATTAACTCCCCTCTCCCCCCCCAAGAAATAAAAAGCAACACCCCATTAATTATTGATATGGTAATATATGAGACCCCCCATTAATTATAGATGGGGTAATATAAGATTATAAGAACTTCACATTAGTTATTGATATGGTAATTTGGTTATATGTGAGAACCCTACATTAATTATTGATACGGTATTATATGCTTATATGTGAGAACCCCCCAATTAATTATTGATATGGTAGTATATAGTTAATGTGAGATCAAATTCATTATTGACATAGTAGTATATGTATACGGTTAAATGTGAGAACAAATTAATTATTAATATACGGTTATATGTGAGAACCCCCAATAAATTATTGATATAGTAATATATGGTTATATGTGAGAACCCCCCAATTAAATATTGACAATGCAATAAGTTGTTAAATGTGAGAACAAATTAATTATTGATATGCTAGAACATGGTTAAATGTGAGAACACATTAATTATTGATATGGTAATATAGTTATATGTGAGAGCAGTTATTGATATGGAAATATATGTGAGAGCAACGATTTGTTGGTTTATCAGGAGATTCGCTGCATGTAGGGCATTTCCGCGCGCCTCATTTCTGCATTGCCCTCGGCAAGCCAAGACTGAACCACGTTAAGTATCTTCTAGATTTATAAAGTCAATAAGCCAATAACAAATTGCATTTTATTACAAATGCGCTTATGCATGTATGCTGTAACTGTTGCTAAATATTGAAGAAAAATATTTGCAGACAATGAATGATTTATGTTATCAGTAGTACAAAAGTATACATTGTATGTAGATTCACAATAATAGTGTATTTCACACATTTATGTTAACAGTAAAATAAATGCAAATTGTATGTAAATTCACATTAATAGTATATTTCACACAATTATGTTAACAGTAGTACATTAGTATACATTGTGTGTGGATTCACAATAATATAAATTTCACACATTTATGTTAACAGTAATACATAAGTGCACATTGTATGTAGATTCACAATAATACAATATTTCACAAGTTGTATGGTATATAAGGTGTTAGTCGTGGTGAAAATTACATTAACTTCAAGGGCTATAAGAACTTTTCATCAGCCTGACGATATTAGTTATGCGTTGACCTTGGAGGGACTTAGCTCCCCTAACTGGGTTCTGGAGAGCCGATCACGTCAAATGGGCCGCTTAAAGTAAAAAAACTGCCAAATTTTATTTGTGCAATTGCAAATTCCACTATACTCAGTCAGGTGTCCATGGTTGTTTATTAAGTACCACGGCGGTAAGAAAAATATTTTGCGTTTATTTATTATTGTTCTACTCGACTCTTACAGTGTTATGTGCTTACAGTGTTACCAAATTTTGTTGTTAGTTTGTTTAGTATTCGTTCTCCTCTGCTCTTTAGTGCGTAGACTGTGATTACAACGTCACCAGATTTTGTTGTTGTTTGTTTAGTATTCGTTCTCCTCTGCTCTTTAGTGCGTAGACTGTGATTACAACGTCACCAGATTTTGTTGTTAGTTTGTTTAGTATTCGTTCTCCTCTGCTCTTTAGTGCGTAGACTGTGATTACAACGTCACCAGATTTAGTTGTTAGTTTGTCTAATAGACTACGTTAAAATAGATTTAGTTATTAGTTTGTCTAATAGACTACGTTAAAAATAGATTTAGTTATTAGTTTGTCTAATAGACTACGTTAAAATAGATTTAGTTGTTAGTTTGTGTAATAGAATACGTTAAAAGTCAAATTATCGGTTGTGCCAATTCCCCCTCTCTCTTTTGCACACACACACATACATGTGCACGCATGCAAGCATGCACACACATTCATACACACACAACCTGATACACATACACAATCTCGCATACATACAACCTGACACTCTCTCTCACACACATATATAAGATACAATCTCATAGGCTTACACATACGCCCCACCTCACAGAATGATTTTTCTTTTTGATAATGTTCACCCACAGCCGAGGTAACCAAGGAAATGTACTTTTGCCTCTTTCTACTTGGAAAACAATGTCTGTTTTGCATGTTCGTCACGTCTAAAGTGTATATATATTATAATAAATTTTACACCTGGAGACATTTCTAAAGATTTCTTAGAAAAGATTGACAACTTTCTGAGATCTAATTATTTCTTTCTTACAGTAAATCATTACGATTTACCTGACATTTTAAGAGTTTAGGACTGAATTTAGAATAGATATATTAACTAACCTGTTTGTGATCTATAATGAGTGCACTTTTGTAAAGTACAATTGCATGTTGTAATTAAATTCAGCCCCCGGTTTTCCAACTCCCTCGGCTATTGTAATCTTAGGTGTAACTTGCTCACTTCAGCCGCTGTGAGTGGATCTAAATTTTAAAGTATAATAGCCAGTACGAGAGGATTGTGGCCTTTGAACAATGAACGCTAGGATCTAAAGTATAATAGCCAGTAAGAGAGGATTGTGGCCTTTGAACAATGAACGCTAGGATCTAAAGTATAATAGCCAGTAAGAGAGGATTGTGGCCTTTGAACAATGAACGCTAGGACCTAAAGTATAATAGCCAGTAAGAGAGGATTGTGGCCTTTGAACAATGAACGCTAGGACCTAAAGTATAATAGTCAGTAAGAGAAGATTGTTGCCCTTGACCAATGAACTCTAGGACCTAAAGTATAGTAGCCAGTAAGAGAGGATTCTGGCCCTTGACCGGATATGAAGAGTGTCACAAGGACTGGGCAATTTGGACAACAGATGTTGGAAAGTTGAAATAGTGTAAGTTAGGGATAAGTTAGGGAAACCAAAATTAGACTGCTTCTCCTACAGTTAGAAATAGGAATATTTCCCAGACTAAACAAAATTATAAGTTTGTGGACTACTGACAAATCTGGATTTGTTATAAGAATAAGTTGCTGTGACCTTCATGCAGCCACTAAATCTACTTGGCCAGCGTGAGGACGTCGAACCACACCTCAATTTTATCTGGACAAAAATGACAATGAAAAGTGTGGCTGTATATAGCAACTCTGGACGTCTAGTTTCAGCCACCAGAATGGAAGATAAGTTTTGAAAATAAGGCTGTATATAGCAACTCTGGACGTCTAGTTTCAGCCACCAGAATGGAAGATAAGTTTTGGAAAAAAGCACCCAGACAGACATTGATATACTTGCTCATTCATGTGCACTAAACATGTCCCTTTTTTTGATGACGACGAGCGCCCTATCATTTTAATCAATCTGGAGTTTTTATCTTGCTTTATTTCTAATTCATTTTAAGCTATTAATTCCCTTTAAAGCTGATCATCGACTTCTTTTCTCGTCTCGTTCATCTATGTCATGGGGTTTTCTTTCACGGGGTCTTGAGCTAGATTGAATATTACATGTTTTTAGCAGGGCTGGACGTCTGTGAGGCGTCATTAACCCTGTGGGTTTCTTGCATTTGTTTACTGAAAGTGGGCGCGTGTGACTGGAAGACTGGGATAAGTTTCCAGCAAGCAAAGGAGGAATTAATTTAACAATATTTTATCTTTCTCTCGTTTCTCGTCTTTCTTTCTTTCTGCACTATTCGCGTACACGCCACAATATACATGTTGTTGATGATATTTGTGACAATGAGTAAGACTCTATTTTGGTAATAAATTATTTTTTTTCATTTAAAAGTAAGTACGTTCTTTCTTTATATTAAATGGTAGCATATTTAAATCTAAAGGGTGAGGACGGGGGCATAGAAATAAATCTAAAAAAGCTGGCACATGTTTTCAGATATGTCCTTTAAACTTAGGATTGTAAATGATATGGCCGATATCTGATCGACATGTAAAAGCAGAATCTATCAGATATCCAGCAACAAAGTTTATTTATTATTTTTAATTGAATGAATTGTAGTATAGTGTATAATAACGGTGACTTTCCCCAAAGAACGAAAAAAACTATAGTTATAATGTCTGTAAACGAACTGGGAAAACCAAATGATAATTTTAATAATTATATATAACATCCCGAATACCTCACCCAGCTGAGCAAAATACTAGAAACACTACTAAAAACATCCTGGCATTTTACTGAGACGTTCATATCCTGCCATACAGCAATTGCGTTTAGATCTAAGGATAACACCATGGATCATCTAATATACCTAAGCCAACAAACAGACAATATACAGAGAAGTAGACGAGGTTTATGAGAGTTAGTCACAAGCGTCGAAAAGATTTATGATAAAAAATAACACATCAGGTCAACTAAGTAACACATACGGTCAACTAAGTAACACATAAGGTCAACTAAGTAACACATACGGTCAACTAAGTAACACATAAGATCAACTAAGTAACACATACGGTCAACTAAGTAACACCTATCGGTCTACTATGTAACACATAAGGTCAACTAAGAAACTGGAAAAAAGAATCCACAACTTTCCAGACCTTACTTAAAATATATGTCAAGGTCGGTGAGCAGACACATTGTTTGATTAGAAAATGTTCAAAACAAGATTGATTTTGAATATTTAAAAACTTTCTCTAGTTGTTTGTGCATCCACGCACTACTACCACTGCACAGTATGTTCGTGTGCTTTATTTATGGTTTATATCTTAAGAAAACAATATTAAATACTTTATTTATGGCTTATATCTTAAGAAAACAATATTAAATACTTTATTTATGGCTTATATCTTAAGAAAACAATATTAAATACTTTATTTATGGTTTATATCTTAAGAAAACAATATTAAATAATTTATTTATGGCTTATATCTTAAGAAAACAATATTAAATAATTTATTTATGGCTTATATCTTAAGAAAACAATATTAAATAATTTATTTATGGCTTATATCTTAAGAAAACAATATTAAATACTTTATTTATGGCTTATATCTTAAGAAAACAATATTAAATACTTTATTTATGGCTTATATCTTAAAGAAAACAATATTAAATACTTTATTTATGGCTTATATCTTAAGAAAACAATATTAAATAATTTATTTATGGCTTATATCTTAAGAAAACGATATTAAATAATTTATTTATGGCTTATATCTTAAGAAAACGATATTAAATACTTTATTTATGGCTTATATCTTAAGAAAACAATATTAAATACTTTATTTATGGCTTATATCTTAAGAAAACAATATTAAATGCAAGTGACTCGTTGTAAGGTTATAGCGTGTGCAATGACAGCCGGAATTTGACCACGAAAATCTATTTTTATAATAACTATGGCAGCGCGCACGCTACTTGACCTAAATGTCCAGAAAAGTCTTGGATAACAGGGAAAATAATAACTCATTGACGACAGACTAGTATTGGTACTTTTTTGTTTTCTGTCCTGCAACAAAACTTAAATAGTCAACATTAAGTACAGAAACGCAGCCAGAAATTGTGAGCGTATTTTTGTTTATCAAATTAAAAGAAAAACACCCAAACACTGACGTACATGCAATTCTCGAAGGGGATGGACCATCAGCGGCCTTCTGACGCGAACGAAACTGAAGAGAACCCATAACTGAAGTCACTGTAGACGCCACACGGAAATGCTATTTTAAGCTTCAGGGACCATTACTCTGACTGGTTTCCGATAGGGCGTCAAAAGACAAAGAATGCCTGGTATGGACGGCGTGGGGGTGGGGTGGGGTGACTATTTATTCTCTTAGCAGTCAGAGATCAGCAGTGCATGAAGAATTCTTGTGGAGCACGCCGTTCATCTCCCCTCCGCTAACTCAGCTTTTTTCAGTCTTGAAGACTTCGCCAGCCATCAGCCGACAGGACAGGTCAAAGTGACCTTATATGTTTGATACCATCATTTAGTTTATTTACTGTCTGCAACTCACATCAAACACCAGATCCCAAGTGACGTTTTGAAAACAATGTAAAGTTATGAAATATACTTTTCGAGACATAGGTTATAATAGACGATAGAAGATTTTTTTGGTTTGAAATATAGTGGTTTTAAATTTCTTTTAGCAAATGCATCATCATCATCATCATCATCATCATCATCATCATCATCATCATCATCATCATCATCATCATCATCATCATCATCATCATCATCATCATCATCATCATCATCATCATCATCATCACCACAACCATCATCATCATCATCATCATCACCACCACCACCACAACCACCACCATCATCATCATCATCATCATCACCACCACCACCACCACCACCACCACCATCATAATCATCATAATCATCATCACCATCATCACCATCATCACCATCATCATCATCATCATCATCACCACCACCACCACCACCACCACCATCATCATCATCATCATCACCACCACCATCATCACCATCATCATCATCATCATCATCACCACCATCATCATCATCACCATCATCATCATCATCATCATCAATCATCACCACCACCACCTTCATCATCACTAGCACCAAATTTGAATGCATCGCAGTTATTATTAATGGAAAAAATATTTTCAAGATGAGCGTGCACAGAAAAAATAAGATAAAGATTATATACATACATTCTGAAATGAGTCGGTGTTGTATGAATTTAATGTCATGAAGTTACAAAATATTTTTACATTCTCTAGTGCGGTGATTACCAGTGGCCCAGTGGTGACATCATATTTTTGTCTTCGTCCATATCATTCTCAGGAGTCCCACTTTCTTTGACAATGTCCACAATTTCGTTTTCATTTGAAAGAGGAACCCCTATAGCATCAGCATCGTTTTACAGTACAGTAGAATAAAACTCTGTCAACTCTAGGATGTAGCAAACGGACTGATGAACTGACTGTATGCGTGGGAAAGTTCATATACAGATGGTTTGTTCGGATTAGAGATGTTTAAAATTATTGTTGTTTAGATTTGTGGCAGAGTAAATATGTCTATCCCTATTTTAAAATTTAATTGTTATATAAATTGTTAAATTCTCAGAGTAACCCCACCTTGGGCACTCCTTATGATGGTATTTTTGAAAGTGACAGAGTTTGAAGTAAACACCCGAGTTGAGAATATGCTAGAATTGCTGATGTAGTGCAAACCATCCCAACTGGGTGAATATTTTTTTTTATTATTCAATGGTTAAGATTTCCGAGAACGAGACCAGCCAATGGGCTGATATAAAAAAGTTTACCTGTTGTAGAAAATTCTATTCTCTGATCACTTGAATTTAAGTGGCAAAGAAGTCCGGTCTTGAAAGGCAGCCGTTAGCTTGATGATGAATTAACTGATTGATTGAGAGAGAATTGACTTCAAAATATTGCATGCATTTTTGCTATTGATATGTTATACTAGAGTTTAATATTACAAGATTTAATCATAAGTTCAACCTGACTGAACCTTCTAAAAAGATGCATCTGTGTATAATGAAGTTCAATCTATAAAGTGACAAGAGTTAATGTCTGCACTCTTCAGATTTATTGTTGCAGCAAATTATACATGCTGGGGAGGATGATTCTAGAACAGAATGGCTTGTGTGAAGATGTGGACAGAACTAGTCGAGTATATAGCATGCTTCAAGATGTGGACAGGACTAGACGAGTATATAGCGTGCTTCAAGGTGTGGTCAGGTTTAGTAAAGTATATAGTGTGCTTCAAGACGTGGACAGGTTTAGAAGAATATATGGCTTGTGTGAAGATGTACTCAGGTTAAGTCGAGTACTTGGCTTGCTTGAAGATGTGGATAGATTTAGTCGAGCATATGGCGTGTCTGAAGCACATTTTTTAAAGGAGGGGCCTGACTGATCTGCAGCTCTTTGCTGAGAATTTAATTTTAAAATGGTCTTGTCCCTTCGCATTCAATGGCGATTAACAATTTGCGGAATAAAAGTATTGTTTAAAATGTTAATATATGTTCCTTCAGACGATTTAATGGTTTCGCTTGTCTCCCCTCTTCTGACTTCCTTCACACAAGACTCTAGATTGAATCAATAATGGCAAATATTAAATTTGTGGAAGACATATTTTGCCTTTAAACTGCTTTACCGTCGTCATCATAATTCTCCTTTCAACAAGAAGTATTTGAAAAACTTATCCTTGCGGTCAGTAGTAGTAATAAGATCAAGATGGAGACAACAACATTATTCATTCATTCTGTGGGGGAGTAAATTTTCCTATCCCTATTTCTATCCTTAATAATTCTATCTTTGTTGCCAGTGTTAACGTGACCCGACCTTGGGCACTTTTTAAGATGATATTTTGGGAGTAAACAACTCAGGCAAAAATATGCTAGGGCTTGCCGATGTAATTTATACTGGTTTTAGGTGAATGAGAATTTTTTGTTATCCAATGATTAAGATTTACAAGAACGAGACCAGGACAGATAAAAAAAATTATTTGTCTGTTGAAAAGAATTTATTTTCTAATCACTTTGAATTTGATGTGGAAGAAGTCCAGCTATGAAAGGTGTCCATTAGCTTAATGTTGAATTAGCTGACTAATTGAAAGAGAATGGACTATGAATTATTTCTGGCATTTTGCTATTGATACGTCATACTTGCATTTTACTTAGAGATGTATGATATGAGTAGACTATTATTTCTACAAATTGTGAACTATGATAATGTAAGTAGTATGCTAAACACTTAACATTGTTTCTAATGAACACGTTCATAAACTATTATGTTGTATTTATTAAGCTGTACGTGTGTATCAGGCTAATGAATACTGTTGCAGAAAACTGTAAGTTGAGACTTGAAATTTAGAAAGAATGATTAGAGATGAATAAACTTCAAACTTAACATTTGTTCCCTGATTATATTTTACAGGGAAAAGCAGCCTTTTGTTTTTCCTAGAATTTCCTGCTTATTGATTTATAAATCACTACGATCATGGTAGATTCGAGAAGTCTCAACCTACAGTGTGTAAGCATAAGGAAACACTGCAGTCTGTTGATGTATGGTGGCAAAGTACCCTTGACTACATCGTGGGATTTCTGGTATAAGGTAGTTTCTGGAAATTGCTGCATTGTTGTTCTGCTTGAGGGAACTAATACGGTGAAGGAGCACCCAGATTATTTTTGAGAGAACAGTAGCTCTTCAGTTTTCTACAGTGTGCAAGAGAAATACATGAAGAACTGACAAGTCTATGGTGAACAATAAACTTGTGACTTTGTTATGAAAGCACATGAAAGACTATTGTGGCATCAACTTGACAAGGTTATGTACAAACTATTATCACTATAATCTCTATAACTCTATTTCTGTTCTCTGATAAGAAATTACCCTGTGATTTATATTGACACTAATCTGTTGAATTATGTTTTAGGATATAAGACTGTGTAAAGATTGAAACTATTTGAATGGGGTTTGTGGAAATAGTGATATCAAGTAATGTTTTTCATTGTATAGCATAGTTGATTGTTGATTTAATAGATCAAATACCTTCTTACACAGATTGGTAACCATATTTTGGAGATATAGTGGGTGGATAGGAGCTCGCTAGATTAAAGACGGATTTATCTTTGGTAAGAAGTTTTTCACCTACGGAAATAGTGTGCGTTAGTCTTTAATTTTGTGGAAGAGAGAAAATGTTTTCACATCCGCATATCCGCCAAGTGAGAGAGACGAGTGGTGTCTTCTAGAGAATTATTAAAAACATAAATTAAATTTCTCATCATTTGTAATAAGTTATGGATGATTAAAAAAATAATAATCATAACCAATAACTAGGGCGGCGTCATTCATTCGTTCATTCTGACTCATTTCATTACAAAAGTACACGTTAACAAATATAGCAATGAAAATACTTTATTTCACAACGCTTACGGTTAGTGAGCGTATTATCTTTAAAACAATAAATAAATAAATCAATAAATAGTCGAATTAATGCGTCAGAATTGTTATGTCACATGACTAACTTACATCCAATCACAGATGGGGTTTGTCACGCTGTCGTTGTAGACCTCCTTGGGTAAGGTCAAGGGTGATGTCACCTCTTTCGTCAAGAAGAACAAAAAAAAAATATGTGTTTGGAATATTATTTACTAACACAGACGAGCATCAGAAACATGGCATAGGAACATCGAAACACTGTGTCTAATTTGTCACATGCGCACAGGTTGAAAGAGATTATCTGCCACCAATATCAACTGTTAAATTAAAAATAGGCATTTCAGTTGGCTGTAGTTTTAAGCGTCAGTATTCATAGCCCCACTAAACAAAATAATATAAAATGACGTGTCCTGAAATTTTTAAACGTATCAACAAGTTAAGTTTCTTGATAACATACACACACTCCATACACACATATACACATATCTGCTTTTAACTAGAAGCAAAACATACACCACAGAGCAACAATGATGGAAGAATAATTAAAAAAAAAAAAAAGAAAAATTACAATTCATTATCAAAGGTTTTCGAGTAAGTAAACATGTCAAACATTTTCTCAGAGCTATTTTAAGAGAATAACAACGCTTCTGGAAACAAACCAAAACCAAGAAAGACAACTAACCAAACAAATGAACAAAAGTCCAAAGCAGTAGCAATTATGTAAAATGAGATATTTTTAAAAATATTAAAAATTTCTTTAGCACTCTCTCCTCTCTCTTTCTCCATTTCATTTCATTCGTTTGTTCAAAGTGAAAAATTTTCTTTTAGATAGTTATATTTTAAAATCTTATTTCTCTTCTTTACTTACTTAGAAGGGTTACGCAACAAGTGACAATTTAAAACAGAGACATTATGGGCCATAGTACACGCGCATGAAAGCACACACACACACACACACACACACACACACACACACACACACACACACTCACATATATATATAGATATATACACAAAGTCAGTGTGTGACTTTGACGAGGAAAAACGATTATTCTCTAAGAATTAGAGGCTCACAGTGAAAGATCTTATTTCTTTAGGCTCCAGTTGCAACCTACAACGTTAAGATTTCCCTGGCACTAATTTAGTCGATAGTTACAGTGGGAGGGAAGGCAGTAATTAGACTGAGAGTGGGAGAGATGGCAGTAATTAGGCTGACAGTGGGAGAGATGGCAGTAATTAGGCTGACAGTTGGAGAGAAGGCAGTGATTAGGTTGGCAATGGGAGAGATGGCAGTGATTAGGCTGGCAGTGGGAGAGATGGCAGTGGGAGATATGGCAGTGATTAGACTGGCAGTGGGAGATATGGCAGTGATTAGACTGGCAGTGGGAGAGATGGCAGTGATTAGACTGGCAGTGGGAGATATGGCAGTGATTAGACTGGCAGTGGGAGATATGGCAGTGATTAGACTGGCAGTGGGAGATATGGCAGTGATTAGACTGGCAGTGGGAGAGATGTGAGGCCTACGTTAGCGAAGGGAAGAATGTCTTTGACCAGACCACTTGGGTCAGCCATTCACGTCATCAACATGGGCCCAAACTGGAAGGCATAATTAAACTCCTCCCTCCCCCCAATCACCTTATTTATGTTTTTATATGAGATAAAAAATTATTACCGAAAACTTTAGTAATCACTTTTAACTACCTGAATGAATACATGCGTCACATAGCTATCAATATAATTTTGAATATAATTATTGTATTGTAATTACGTACGACTGCTGACAGAAAGAACGAAGGCAAATGATTACGCCTCACACTCGTCAACGAGGTTGACTATTTAGAACGACTGCAAAATGCACATTTTAAGCTCTTATTACTTTAAAAAAAAGAGATAAATATTGATTTAAATATCTCTTGAAAATTTAAGTTATGAAGGTAATTTCAATTTATATTGCAGTGTTTTTTGTTCCATTTGAAGCCTCTTGTAAGGACTAAGGAGCCCACAGTGATAGATATACTTTAAGGAACACGGCGCGTGCTTTTTTTTTTTTAAAAACAAGAATTACTTGATGTAGGTGAAGAAATTATTTATTAGTTAATCTACATTCAAAGCTTAACTTTTAGTATTAGACTCTATCTATTTTGCCCGGATGTGGGCGAAGTAGTGTTAACTGTCGTACTTGTTTTAAAAGACAAAGAAAACTTGAAAGGATAAAGAAGGCTCAGAGAAATTTCGTCATAAATTTAAAATGTCCCCGCAAGTACTTTTTCAATCAGACGCATAACTGTAGTTATCCTGAGTGAAGGTTGTATTCCCTGACTTTGTTTCAATAATAAATTTAGAACGTTTTGTTTTATTTTAAAAGACACCCACACTTACACCCACACCCACACTGCCTAAATTGTTTTGAAAGCAAAGACTGCGATAAGAATGCCAACCTCGGAGTTCTTAGACTTTAGTACAGAGAGAGTGTCAGTACTCGTGCACTTAAAACGTTCATTAGAACTAAACAAATATGGAAGCACAAAACGTCCAAGAAAGTATAAGCGCGCGTTAAGTTACGCGCTTTGAGGTGTGTGGTAATACAATCCCAGGACTGGCAAACACACACAAATAACTCATTTTTAATTTCTGCAAAGACGGAAATATAGTTTGAGGGCCAGTAATAATCTGACAGCTGTAAATTAAGGTGAGACAAGCTCTTAGTGTTTGAACCTGTTACAACTGCTAGCCAAATGTGCGAAAAAAGAAGCAACGATTAGTACATGACCCACCCACCCTGCACCCCTTGCCCCGAAAACGAAGACATACTTAGGCTCACACCGCTTATTATACCGGACACAAGAGATCAAACTAGTGTGTGTAAAAGTAACAGTAATCCAGGTTAAACATTTATATAAATAAATAAATAAAATCTAGTCCTTATTCCACACTTTCTTTCTTTGTGGCTACCAACACACGAGCTTTGCAAGGAACGAAAACGCCAAAAAACATGTTAATAAAAATGAAGATCAATTTAAAGATAATTTTGAAGCTATAGCTGACATGATTGTAAAGTTTTACATATGGTTGAAATAAAAGCAGGCAGGCTAACGGTTCCAAAGTTTAGCTATTCCAAACTCTCTCGGGTTCGGAGCAGGAACAGAAAGTGGGCTCTCTTATTCGTTAGGTTATAAATAGACATACGGGAATGTAAGTAAGCCGTGTTCAATGAAACACTCCGCAATAAAGTACATAAATAAAACTACAACAACACTCAGTTCTCTGCACACCGATTTCCTTCAGTCAGAAACAACGAGAGCATTGATTGCTCCAACCCCGCCAACCCTCCATTCACACACGTTCTCAGTCAAAAACAAAAAAACAAAAAAAACCCCAAACAAAACGAACCAAAAAAAAAAAAAAAAATCTCCCATGCATTTCACCAAATACAGAGTCTTGAATGTTTAAGGATTATAATCTCGTACATCTCGTGGTTTAAGAGCAAAATCTCGCGCATCCTTTGGGTTATGTGATGAGAATCGCGCACATCATTCGATTCAGTGTCCGAAGTAGAAAATATGAATATAATTACGCAATTTATTGTTCGACTTGAAGCATGACAGTAATTTACTTTATATATATATTTAAAAAAAGTAAAACTCGCAGTGGATTTCGACGCTCGAAGCGAACACATAATTTTTTTTTTTTTAGAACAATACTGACACATTATTTTTTTTAGAACACTGACAAGTGAGTAAATGTGTGTTCGTGCGTATGAATACAAGTATGCATGTAAAATATATGTGTGTGTGTGTGTGTCCGTATGCACACCTACAGCACTGAATGTGATTAGTTTGCCGTCTCGTTTTGCGATTGTTGTTATTATTTCTTTCTTTCTTAAAAATATGGTTTGTTTCTTTTAAAGTGTTATCACAGTCAGTCCTGGTTTACGGTAAGCCCAGAGCAGGATGGTCGACTCGTAATCATTGCAGACAGGCACAAGCGGTCTCGGTGTAGGAACGGGATCGCCAAAACCACAAAATCAGATCTGGATTATCATCACCATCAAGGCTAACCGAGAGTTGCTCAAATGACATAGTATGTAAGCACTGACCGAGCTATAACCAGGCAAAGCCCTATCTGACAAGGCAGATGAGTTTAAGATCGTCCAATTATGCCATCACAGAGTCCATTTCAGACTTTTTGTTGGCACTGCAGTAACCTACCGCAGAATAACAGTCGATGATGTGTTGGCCAACAATGTGTCACAAAGGAAACAGAATCGAATTTCTGCAAAAAGCATCGTCTGTTGAAATAAAGAGGTCGAGCTGATGATTCAAGCATCCAGGAATGTAGAAGGCAAACCACAGTCGCACCAGAGGACCCCTGAAAGCCACAAGATCTTGAAATTAATTTCAGGTTATGAGATATTTACTCAAAGAAAACGTTTAAGATTTATTAAATACGTAACCAACTTAAATCACATAGTAGTAGTAATAATTCTAAATTTATAAACATGCTTGGAAAAAAAGTGCTTATAGCCAGGGCGGTCTTAATAGCATTATAGGCCCACGGGGCAGAGCAGTGCACTGGGGCTCCCTACCTACACAACCACACACAGGAATAAAAATTGACAGCGAGTCACAACATATATAGACAAACTAGCATGGACCCCTCCCCGGGTAACTGCCCAGTGAGTTAATATGCTAACGTAACTTTTTCCTAACTGACGTTCAGTGAAAGGGTTAATTACTTATGACCAGAACACTGCTTAAAGGTACAGCGGCACTGAGAAAATCAACTTGAGTCTAGTGTTTTGCAAAGCACCCTGACTCGGAAAGTGCGATAACTGAAAAGAAATCTAAAACGCACACAGCCCGGCTACCTTTAATATGTTTTAGACGACAAAGTAGCGTGCAGCAGACCGAAATCTACCAGGTTAGCCAGGCAAACCGAAACAATGCAAAGTGTTGCTACTTAACCGCGTTCTTGCCTATAGATTAGTCGCTATGCAGTCAGATGTTAGACGAAGCCGTGTACGTAGACTTCCTCAAGGGACAGCACTCGTTGGAAGCGAGTTGATTCACAGCCTTGACATGCCTATTGTTTGTACCCGATGGAATTTGAAAGATTTAATGCAAGCGACACGCAATCACGCTATATAGAACACTAGTTAGTGAAATCATTATTCACTAATAGTGCTAATGAACCCCGTGACGTCATAGATACAGTCGCCATCTTTTACATTTTAAAAAAAATAAGAGGAGAATAGAAAATAAGGAGCTGGCATGATTTATAAAGAGACCTAGAATTAGATCCTCCCCCCAAAAGATACCAATTGCTTTAAATAGGACTCGTTATCCAAAAATATAAAGGGCAGTTTAACGAGAATTTTCTGGATGATTACATCTATAAAACAGTGAGTGAATGGAAGCCTTTCAGGTTCTGTCATAGATAATAAAAAAAAAAAGCAGCTATATGAAGCATCGTTAATTGGGTGATAGCATTGGTAAAAGTGGACATTTAAAATTCTTAGGAAGCCCATTTAATGTCGAGGTAGACAAAAAGCAAACCTGAGTATTGAGTTTTGATATTTGTTGGGGCCGGCTTAGACTACGGTTATTTCCCTTAAAGTGCTTTTGTTCTTTAGCCTGAATAATCGCAATTAAAGAACCCTACCTGGATGATAAGTGGCTTTTGAAGGGAATCTTAACTGGATGATAACAGAGATGAAGAAGGATTTTTTTAAACGAAATCCTTAATGGGTGATGACACAGATACAGGCAGTTATTTATCGGAATCCTAATTGGTTGATGACACAGATACAGGCAGTTATTTATCGGAATCCTAATTGGATGATGACACAGATACAGGCAGTTATTTATCGGAATCCTAATTGGATGATGACATAGAAACAGGCAGTTATTTATCGGAAACCCAATTGGATGATGACATACTTACAGGCAATTATTTATCGGAACCCTAATTGGATGATGACACACTTACAGGCAATTATTTATCGGAACCCTAATTGGATGATGACACACTTACAGGCAATTATTTATCGGAACGGAAGTCTCGGTGGAATGATATTGGTAGACGAGATACTTTTTGTAAACTGACCTTAGTGAAGGCGCAAAGAGGCTGTTAGCGGAAGCGTATTTAGTTGATGGCATAAAAGAAATATTTTTACAACTGATTGCCTAGATAACGACACAACAACATTCTTTTATTTTGTGGGGGTCAAAATATCAACTTTTCAAAGACTTCAGCCAATACGAGATTCTGAATTTAATGTTTATCTCTAAGAAAAAAATCCACTTTCTTTTCAGCTGAAAAGGAGGTGAAATGCTGCACACAGTTCGAATCATCACTATGTCACTATTTTCCAAATCTCGCGAGAACGACGTCCACTCCACGAGAAATGCCATCAAGTGAAAGTGTTGACACGCTGCGCCAATACTCTGCTTGCACACTTAGCTGATGTACGTCACACATGACGTGTAACTTTGTAAACGTTTTGCTGCACGTGAAATCAAGCACTTGTGCAAAGGCAACAACCACAAGCGTACGTAGGGAGGGCTCACATTACACCCCTTGGGAAATCAGTATATACAAAGACAACGGCTGTTATCGCCTATAGGCAAGCAGGGAGGGCTCAACATTGCGTTGCTACTGCATTGCGTCCCTTTGGGAGATTAGGATGCACAGCAAAGAAACATTAAAAGCAAATAATGCGATCGTATTTTCGATAGTTCTGAAAATTTTGTTTGAGCATTAGTTAAGTTGTTTTTTGTTATTAAGCGGAAGTTATATTTTTCTACAATTCCCCCCCCCCTTCTCCACACTATAAATTGCTTTTCCTCTATATCAATGTGTCATGTAATTAGTCATCTCCGAAATGAAACAAAATAATCACTCGATTTTGCCAACAGGTTTGAATAATTTGTTTCCATAACTCTATTTTTGATGAATAGGCGATTCTATTTTGGAGAGTATGTAAGTGTAGTGACGTAGATTTTTAACGTTCTCAATGAATTTATCCAAAGGAAGTCTGTAAACTGACAAGTGACCATGCTATTTAAAGATCTATTTATTTTCTATTTATTTTTTTAAAAAGAATTTTTGTTCCTTATGTCATTTTGCCCAGCGTAGATTGGGTGTTTGGAGTCACTTCACTACGATCACATGGTCCTGTTTTCTTGAACGTCGACGATTGTTTTCCTTATTGATAATACTTCAATTAAAGCCAGTGTTATGTAAAACACTCACAGGACATTATACATGTAGTGTTCCCACCCATTGAATCAGTACTGTTTAGATTATGCATTATAATTTGGTTTTATCCTAATGAGTCCCACCCATCCAGCCTAGCTAGATCTTCCAGATCTAATGCACACAAGCAATTTTGCAGCACACCCAAACTCTAACTCTTTCTCTCTCCCACTTCCTCCAGCATTTTCAACCACCTGTCGACACTTTGACAAATAGATTTCAAACTTGTGTGCACATGGAGAGGATTAAAATCGGTGCTGGAAGATCAGTCCTGGGATGTTTGCATTCGTGTGCGCCGGCTGCTTTCTGTCGTACAGTTTGCATTTCTACACTATCCCATCCCCAGAAGAAAAAAACCCTCCGACTTCCTTTTGAGGTTATCGGGAGTTCGCTAATTAGCCTAGTGCCGTATCTTGTATCAAAGGGTGTAGTCCGACTGAAAAGCAGACGACTAGAGCCGAAGTCAATCAATAGACATTTTGCTAACAATTAAAGCTGACAACTGGCTCAGGCGTCGCGTCATTGCGTGGGCTGTTGAGTGTTTGAGTTCTGTTACTAGCGTTCTTGCTTGGTGTTTAATTACAGTTCGGTCTCAGCAGCCGGCGTTTGTTTGTTCGCTATGCATATCAACAGATAAATCAAACGCTTAGCTAAATTTGTTCTAAGAGGACTCTGCAAAACAATGCAAGTTGACTAGTAAAGAAATTGCTCTGTTTTGTGGAGTACGAAAAAAAAACCCCGGATTATGTCACGTGTCTCCGCGTGCTGTGTTTCGGCTGCCTAGCACTTGGCAGGGAAATTACAAGATGCTGGTTAGACTTTCATGACTCCGGTTATTTAAAAAAAATTAATGGGCACCGGCATAGTGGCGCCAAGACAGAAGTTCTTCGTTTTGAATATGTGACTGGGTATTTCTTTCACTCATCGCAATCCATCCACTTTCTTCCCCTCCCCGCCCCCCTTTAAAAACCTTCATTACTTCAAACACTACAACATATCCGATATTTTATTTGTTGTTAGTTGTTTTTGTTTTGTATTTAAAAAATAAATCCTTTCGTCTCTCTTTGTCCTTTCAATTAAAACGGGGTTCGTGGGAAATGTTTGCGATAAGGTGGGGTTTTTGCAGAAAATGTTTGTATTAAGTTGGGGTTTCGCAGGAAATGTTTGCGATAAGATGGGGTTTCGCGGGAAGTGTTTGCAATAAGGTGGGGGGTTCGCGGGAAATGTTTGCAATAAGATGAGGGTTCGCGGGAAATATTTGCAATAAGGTGGGATTTGCAGGAAATGTTTGCAATAGGACGGGGTTTCGCAGTAAATGTTCGTATTAAGTTGGGGTTTCACGGGAAATATTCACACTACGATGTCGCGAAACGGGTGCACTTAATTAAGTTTTAGATTAACAGTGGAAAGAGAACATTTCGCGTGCGTAAAGTACAGGCAGTTGCACGGAAGTAGGATAGTTCGAAAGACCGGGCTCGAGCCAACTCTATAGAGCCTCTCAAACCCCATCCCTCCTCAGGATGGCAGGACTCATGTGTCTATCTACCGAGAGCTAGTGAACCCTTACAAGTTAACAGTTTGGAAATACTTTGCTGTCCAGGGCCGCTGCTAGAGCTGAAATCTGACCGCACGGACAAATCCTCCTTTAACAACCCCCCAAAAAAAAGAAAAAAAAAAAAGATGTTTTACAGCTTTCTCTCCCTCGTAACAACAAATTAATTTTCAAGAATTAAAATATCTTCTTGACTCTAGCCGACATTAGTGAAAGTTAAAAGTGGGCTTGTACGCCAAATTGAAATAAAATCTCTCCAACCCACTAAATAACAACTTTAATTTTGTGCTCTATGGCGCGCACTTGTACACGGGAAAAATATTAATTTGAAATCTGTAAACTTTGGTGTAAGCTCACATTTTTTTTACAGCCCCCCACCCAACTATCACTACCTTTAATTTTTTTAAAATACTTTTGTATAGCCTTACACGTTGCATTAATGAAATAATTACGTGCGTTTTAAAATGTTTTATCATTTTATTATTTTGTAGATACTTTTGAATAAAAAGAGGAAGAAATTAAAATATTTAGAAATGAAATATTTACAATTACTGTTGATATTTGACGTGACTGTTGCAAATTTGCAGCAGTACTTTTCCACAAAATTTAAATTTTATTTTTTAAAATGTTTTTTTTTTTTAATTAATTTTTTCCTGTTTAAAAGTTGATTACAAACATTGCTCGGATAATGCTCGTTAGAAGTTTTTTTTCTCTCTCTCTTTTCATGTTATATCTCGATTTATATTTCGTTAAAATATGTTGTTTTATATCATTATTGTTTAAGAATTCCCTCCCTTAGTAACTTTACTTTGTTGGAATTTTATATGTTTATTTGACGCTTGAATAAAGAGTAGACTACACAGAGTAAACAAAAGTTATGTTGCATGAACCAAAAAAAAAGAGCATAACACGCGGTAATTATGAAATGAGAAGTGGTTTCTATCAAAGAAAATTGAAAACAATAAGACAAACGGTAGGACAAAGAGCAAGACTATTTTCAATGACTAAAAAATGAAAATAATGTCCACGAACATATCAGTGCCCACTCACAGCCCTCAGCCCTCAGCCCCATAAAGACAAATAATTAGAGAGATAAAATGTATGAATGAATAAGAACTTTAAAAAAAAAGAAGAGAGATTAAGGAAGACAAGTGAGCAAAAAAAAAAAAAAAAAACGAAATCAAGAAAAAAAGTTAAAACTCTAACAATTAGAAAGAATTAGAAAAAACCCATACCCTAACCCATCAACCCAACCCAACCCAACCCAACCCAAAATATATGCTGCCTCTTACTTGCACATGTTATCTGCGGAAGAAGAATCTGGGATGAAGACGCTTGCTTCGCCGTTGTCGAACGATCGGCTGTTCCTCGTCCATGTATTCAGTGACCACATCTTCGACTGGAATCAACATCTCATCTTCCTGCTGTTGTTGTTGCTGCTGCTGTTGCTCTTCGGCCAAGCTGCTACGCAGGAAGTCGGCCAAGCGGCCAAAAGAAGATCGTTTTGTGGCAACGAGTTCCCGGTACTGGCATCGAGGACCCGTGAATGGACGAGGACAAATGCACCTGCAAGGCCCAAAGATGCTCTGGCCATATTTTTCTTCTCCGCCGTTAGCACAGCGGAAGCTGATGCGACAAACTCCGTATGCTTCCACCCTGGGTGGACACAGGAGAAGCAGCACTAGACCCAAGAGTGTGGTCTGGCGGATACATATGACTAATTTTCGCGACCCAGTGTAAGTCCCGAGGTGGAATGTCCTCTGTATTCTCTGATACACATCCATGGGTAAAGGATTATTTGGCGCAGTCCGCAGGGTGCGCGTGTGTGTAATGGTTGCGGGTGGGTGGATGCCTTAAACACAGGCACAGTTTAGGTCGCTATTCACTTTGTGTTTTCCTCCAGCGATTTTCGTATTTGTTTATAAAAATTCTCGGCCACAGACTTATGTATTCTGCTTGTGAAATCTACTTTTAATAGCAAGAGTTCCACAGATCTAGTTGTTTATTTACACCTGGATGACGGAACGATGAACTAAAATATTTTCTTCCTGTCGTGCGTAACATCCATCTAGTCTTTATGTTTGTGCGTGTGCATTAACTTGAGTGATATTTGTTGTTGTTGTTGTTGCTTTTAATCCTAATTTCTGTATAGGCGACGGCGAATTGGTCAAAGTTCTGTCTTTCTAACTCACCAATTTCTAGCTTACCGTATTCGGCCCAAGTCACAACAGGTTGCTGTAGCGAAAGCACTGAAACAAACCTCAACGCGATCCTGTGTCTTATACTGGCGACCAAACCCTCAGTCCTCTTCCTCCTTCCTCTCCTACCCAACCCCCCTCCCCAATACATTCTCCACCTACTCCACCAGCTTCATTGCCTTCACCACCACCCCTCCTTCCCTCTTTAACACGCGCAACGATCGATTCTTAAACTGATACACTCTCCACTCCTTCTCCCACCCTCGCCCACTCTCCCCACCTCTCTCTCTACACACACACACACACACACACACACACACACACACACACACACACACACACACACACACACACACACACACACACACACACACACACATACACACACACTCGCGCGCATGACGCGTGGCACTGCCGGGGTCGTGCGCGCACAGACTTGAATAGCTCGGGGAGAAGAAGGCGCGGAGCAGGCACGCGCAAGCTATTTGTCTCTGTGGGTGGACTGACGAAGGAGAGGGACTGGCTTCCGGTAACGGGTGGGCGGCGGGCAGGTAGCCTGTGGAACAGCGCTCTCGTCGCGCAGAGATAGTGCCCACAGGGCTGCTGCCCGACTCCACACATAGGTGGACAGGAGGCGCAAGGCAAAGCTGCGAGCATTCAAATGCAATGGAGAAAACTTTTCAATTAGTTTCAAAATCCCCAAGCAGATTCCTTAGTGCCAGTCTTTCCGAGACGAGGGGAAAAAAAAAAAGAAGAAAGTTTTCCGATGCCGTCGGTCACATGGCCATTCACACTTAAATTCTTAATACTGGCAGTTTTCAGTCAGAAGAGGATTAGTTGTGCATGGGTTCAGTCGCTTGCATTCTGTTGTGAGCGCCATGAGATCATTCGTATGGCTGTTTGGTCACAATACCAACCGTACAGTGACATTTTTCTTTCACGGGTAATAAGAAGTGAACAGACCGAGCCGTTTCTTTACTAGAGGTTTGCAAACAAGCGAACGCATATTTAACGCGTATTTTAAGTACACAAAGCATTTGCTGACTGATTCACACACTCATTAATGCTCGTTTTTCCATGATACCATTCTCATATATACCCACTTTCATACATACTCATTCTTATTATGCTCATTCTCATACATACTCATTTTTAATTGTACATTCATAAAATCTAATTACAATTTTGATATTAAATGTAAAATGCATACACATAAATAGAAAATCTTTTTAATTTATTAAGTGCTATTTGTGCAGACTTTATTCAAATGTAGTATTTAACGTTTTACAGGCATTATTCATTATTCGGGAGATAATTATTTCTTCTACTAAAACAACTCCCGAGCTACGTATTAATTTCATAAATCAAAATTTTTGATCTCCTCGTATAGTCCGTATTGTCCATACTGTCCATATAGTACGTACTGTCCGTATAGTCCGTATAGCCCGTACTGTCTGTATTGTCTGTACTGTCCATACTGTCTATATTTTATGGTCCATATTGTCTGTATTTTCCGTATAGTCTGTTCTGTCCATATAGTCCGTACTGTCCGTACAGTCTGTACTGTCCGTATAGCCCATACTGTCCATTTCCATACTGTCTGTATAGTCCGTATTGTCTGTATTGTCCATATAGTCCAATATATAAACTTTATATTTCCATGCATGGTATGATGACAAGATTCAATAATAAACGTAGACATTACAGTACACGTTTGCCAATATTAAGATAAACATTTATGTTTATTATTAAATGTTTTATAGCGTTCTTTGCCAATACTGACTACAAGATTAAATGATAAATATAGCACGTCCCCAAATACTTACTGTAAAATTTTAAATTGAACATAGGCTTTTTTACAACATAATTTGTCAATACCAACTGTAAGATTTAATACTACAATAAAACTGAGATTATGAAGCGGGTGAATGCCGAGTGTTAAATGTTATAATGCACGTAGACTTTTCATTATACATTTGCCAATGCTGAGTGTTAAATGTTATAATGCATGTAGACTTTTCATTATACATTTGCCAATGCTGAGTGTAAGATTTAATAATAAACTGAGAACTTCGCAACACTCCACACACTTAACAATCAACATGGGAACTTACTAATTTAAAAGAGAAAAAATATAACGTATAGATTTTTACACCAATAAATACATGAAGAGTAATGCTGCAAGATTAAACACTTAACAATCAAGATTGGAACTTACTAATTTAAACAAAAAATATTACGTAGAGATTTTTACACCAATAAATACACGAAGAGTAATGCTGCAAGATTAAACACTTAACAATCAAGATTGGAACTTACTAATTTAAACAGAAAAAATATAACGTATAGATTTGTACACCAATAAATACATGAAGAGTAATGCTGCAAGATTAAACACTTAACAATCAAGATGGGAACTTACTAATTTAAACAAAAAATATTACGTAGAGATTTTTTACACCAATAAATACATGAAGAGTAATGCTGCAAGATTAAACAATTAATATGACTTTTAATTAAATGTAATATTTTTAAGAATTTGTTAATTGTTAGAGAATTTATTCACTGACTGACTGACTCACTGACTGACTCACTCACTCACAACGCACTTTTACAAAAGGCTTGGATGAATAAATCCCACTTCGCTGTGAAAATAATTCCATCATCATAAACTCAATGAGCGAAAAGCGCTAGGATACTAATGGCCCATCATCTCAAATATTTCATTTGATTTATTTCACTGCAAGAGTTATCTCCGCATGATGCAGTACCATTTACGTGCATTCTTTATCATTCTCTTTATCAAATTTTCATATCGGGTGGCGACTATAGCGCTTTACGACGAACCGTGATTTACTGCGAATGTGTGTGTGTGAGTGTGTGTGTGTTTAATTAAAAAAACACGTTTTACTGTCATTAAATTAAACATTTTAGTTTCAACTTAGAGTTGTCTGGACTGGACAATGAACTTAAATGTAAGTAAGGACGGTCGATGTGTGCATACTAGGACTTTAAAAATCCTTGAATCGATCCAAGATAGGGCGAAAACTTTTGAATACGCCTAGCTGTTCCGTAAACAGAAGTCGGGGGACAGGGGCGATAAAGCGGGTTCTTTGAGCGACAAAATGACAACAGAAAAAGAGGAATGTGTAGAGTCGTTAGCGATACTCCTGGCAAAATCTCACCAAAGTTAATTGTTTCATTATTATGTTGGCCAAAAACATCAACAAAAGTTGAAAGTTGTTAATATCATTAAAAAAATTAATACTAAATGATGACGCCATGTGAAGTAAATTTGCCTGTCCTTGTTTCTAAACTTAATAATTATATATTAATATTTGTTGCCAATGTTAAAGTGACCCGAAGTTGGCACCGCTTGTGATATTTTTGTCAAAGTTGGAGGAAACAACTCAGGTGAAGAATATGCTGGAATATGCTGATGCAACCCAAACCAGTTCCAACTGAATGAGTAGTTTTTCTGACTAATAGTCTCACAACAAATCCATCCAATGGGGAAGGACCTAAAATTATTTTGTTGAAGAAGTTCTCTATTCTAATCACTTTATTTTAACATAAAACTGAGTCCGGTCATAAAGGCAGTAAATTAACTGACTGATAAAGAAAGAATGGATTTAGAAATATTTTGCGCATATTTGCTATTGATCTATGATTTGAATTGGAGAATGCTTTATGTAATTCAACCATTATTTCTATGTTCAATAACTTGAATACGTTATAAATTATACTTGTGAATTTTGATCGATGCTATATTTCTTATGTTGCGTGTGTATCCGGCTAATAAATATTGTTGCAGGATTTTTAAATTGTGAATGTGTGTAAGGGTAAAAGGAGTTTAATCTATATTTAGAAAGCCCCCCCCCCCCCTCCACCCACTATCTCTCCAACATATATTTATCAATATGTGTAAAGTCAATAAATTTAACAATAAATTTACTAAATCAACAATCAAATATACAACATATAATATAATCAACATATAATATAATCAAAAGAGCATTGACATTTACATCACTTCACAACAATGTTTGATTAATGCCGGACAATAGTTCAGTTTATCCTAGCACAGACATCAGCAGTCATTTAACACACACACACACACACACACACACACACACACACACACACACACACACACACACACACATATATATATATATATATTGTCAAGTTCATGGATGTTATTCATCACAGAAATGAGAGTGGAGTTTTAGAGAAATAATTAAAGTCAATGTACATAACCTTTTCTAATGATGGCGGCTGTCACTAGCACATGTTCACAATCATACGGTTTGCAACAAGTAACAGTCTTTCTTATTTAAACGACAGTACCACGTACCCCTTCTAGGCACATTACACAACTGTTCCAGAATCTTTAATGTACTCTCCAAGAACACCGTAGAGAATCAAGCAGAACTTCACACGTACTATCAAAAGCATATCATGCTGAGTGTTCTAGAATCTTTATGTGCACTACTCAAGCACACTATGAGGAATGTTCACGAAACTTCTGGACACCAAACTCAAGCACACTATGAGGAGTGTTCACGAAACTTTTATGAGTTCTGGACACCAGACTCAAGCCACAAATTTCCACTGTATTGGCTCTTGAATGGAATTCACAGGAATCAACTTACAGCAAATATTTACTGATAAGTTTTGTGATAAGGCTGGATTCACACACCAACGTGATCAGGTAGAGTACAGTAGTCACTGTAGCCTGAAGTGAAAAAGGCATGATTTTCTCGAGGCAGTGCTAAATTTCAGGCATATTTAATCTCTAAACACTTTTCTCTCTTACATATAGCACCTGAATAAGGTGGGGATTATTTTGACTGTTATTAAAATCACTTCTGCATGATTATTGTGTATGCTTATTGCACCATACCTAAAGTGACAGTCGAGCTGAATAATTGTTCCTGTTTTCAAGAATAACAGGAGAGTAACACCTTAGAAACATTATCTTAAATAATATAGTAGAGTTCTAGTATGTGAATTCAGGTAACAGTAAAGATCTAAAGTATAATAAATTCATCAGTAGTAATGTTCTAACATATTATGAATCATCCAAAGTTAGGTTCTAAAGTATTATGAATTCATTAACAATGTGGTTCTAAAGTTTTATGAATTCATTAACAATGTGGTTCTAAAGTTTTATGAATTCATTAACAATGTGGTTCTAAAGTATTATGAATTCATTAACAATGTGGTTCTAAAGTATTATGAATTCATTAACAATGTGGTTCTAAAGTTTTATGAAATCAGGCATCAGTGAAATTCTAACGTACTAAGAATTCAGGAAACAGGGAGATTGTAACGTATTGTGAATTCAGACGACAGGAAGGTTCAAACGTGTCATGAATTTAGATTTTTTAAAAAAGGAGGTTCTACAGTAATGAGTCCATAATTTTTTTTTAAAGTTCATTTTCTCTCGTAAGCCAGGGAATCGAGATAAGATTACGTTTGGGGTGGGGGATGGGGGAAGTCTTGATAATTTATTACAAGTTTCAAGAGAAGTAAGCTTTATTTCAAAAAGAATTTACTGTAAATAACAGGAACCCAACATTTGATAAAAGCAGTTAAAGCAGAATGCTGTCAGAACAATACATTAAACACCAGAGAAAACGTATGCAACAACACTGCCATTTTCTTAAACTCAAAGTTTAAAAGATTCATTGGAACTCTATTAATCTGATGACATATTTAACATGCGTCAAGCCCACACTCGAATGATATTTAAAAGTCTTTATGATCCCAAGACACGCAGTGATCTATATACTAAGACTGCACTAGCTCACGCAATCTTTCTGTTGCCCTCACCAACTCCACGAGCTTAGATCTGTTCCACATAGATCTCTAGAAGTAAGGTTGACTGAAAACAAAATGCTCGACGCAAATACCGTTGCACCCCAAATTATGATGTTGATAACTTTTTATGGAAGGACCAACATCTATAATAATAAAGGAACTGTTCTCATAACAAAGTTTATTATTGAAACCCCCCAAATATCCTGCTTCTTTTTCTAAATTGAGATCTCTCACAGTTAATATGGATTTTAATTTGCAACAAAGCTAGATGTAATTTATAGACACACTTAAATTATCTAAAGCGTATGTAACGTCACTAGTTCAACAGTATGTAACGTCTTTAATTAAACAGTATATTTCTTCATTAATTCAACAGTATATAACATCACTAGTTCAACAGTAAATAACATCACTAGTTTAAGAGTATAGAACATCACTAGTTCAAGAGTATATAACGTCTATAATTAAACAGTATATAACATCACTAGTTAAACAGTATATAACATCACTAGTTAAACAGTATATAACGTCAGTAGTTATACAGTATATAATGTCAGTAGTTAAACAGTATATAACATCTAAAGTAAACAGTATATAACGTCTAAACTAAACAGTATATAACGTCACTTTTTGAACAGTATATAACATCACTAGTTGAAAAGTATATAACGTTATGTAAATAAACAGTACGTAACGTCTCAAGTTAAACAATATATAACGTCATATAAACGGTATATAACGTGTATAATTAAACAGTATATAACGTTACTATTTTAACAGTGTATAACGTCATTAGTTAAACAGTATATAACACGACTAGTTCAACAATATATAACGTCTATAATTAAAAAGTATGTTACGTCACTAGTAACAATATATAACATCACTTGTTCAACAATATATAAAGTCAATAATTAAACAGTACATAATGTTACTAGTTATATAACATCACTAGTTAAAAAAAATAATTAACGTTACTAATTAAACAGTATATAACGTCTATAATTAAACAGTATATACCGTCTATAATTAAACAGTATACAACGTCACTAGTTAAAAGCATAACGTCATTCATTCAACAGTATATAACGGCACTCGTTCAACAGTATATAACGTCATTAATTAAAGAGTTTATAATAGTTATATAACGTAATATGTTGCACAGTTTATAATGTCTATAGTTAAACGGTAAGGAACTTCATTAGTTAAACAGTTTATGCCTATAGTTAAACAGTACATAACGTCATTAGTTAAACAGAATATAACATCTATAATTAAACATCTTATAACGTCTATATTTACAAAAATACATAATGAAAATTGAGTAAATCATTGCCAACTTTATCACCACCCAACTTTATCGCTAGCACTAAAGGCTCATTTCATAAGATAACAAAAATCTTACGACAATTTAATTGGAATTATTTTCAACTTGATAAGCCAAGATGCAATCAATTGGTCAGTAAGGTTTACCTGTAATTAAAAAAAAACTCTTGAGTTATTTTTAAAAATTTACAAATGAAATGATTTAGCTTTGATCCCAATTACAACAACTCATTACTTCCCCTTAGCCAAGAAGAATCGATGACTTGTTCATAAAGCAGGTATTCAGTAAAGCTGGACTATAACTTTCTGCCACGTGATTAAAGTATGTAAATACGCTTGCACTCTACACATTGTTACTTTTACAGGAGTGAAGAAGTCTCAAGAATAAATGAACTTAAACACTATAAACTCTGAGACTCCTTTAAATGACTACCCCTCCCCCCCTCCGAAAAAAACACAACTACCTTTAAAACAAGTCTGCATTTATAAAGTGTACTTTTATAACTGTGCGCGATTTGTCGAACGCTCACACCCCACATACAGACACACGTACATATATACACGCACACACATTCACAAATACCCTCCCTGCGCGCGCACGCACTCACACACACGCATTATTAGAAATACACTAAGTCCTAAGGCAAGTGATCAATATGTTTGATAAGTCAGCACAAGATTTTCAGGAAAGTCCCGAGTGATCAATATGTTTGATAAGTCAGTACAAGATTTTCAGGAAAGTCCCAAGTGATCAATATGTTTGATAAGTCAGCACAAGATTTTCAGGAAAGTCCCGAGTGATCACTATGTTTGATAAGTCAGCAAAAGGTTTCAAGGAAACAAATACGTGTATTGCGTGTCAGCCTATAGCTACATCTGAAGTTTACATGCACTAGTCTTAGATCTCTTCGGTAGTTCAGATACAACACTCTTGTACTATATAAAGTCCAGCAGCTGGACCTGGCGAATTCGATAATGCTGTAAAGCGAGGGAGAAATAATAGTTCAGGGGGCGCTGTGATTCGCCTTTCTTGACCATTGGTGCATTTAGCTATAAGCACGGGTTTGTTTGTTTGTTTTTTTTATTGGGGAGGGGATGCGAAAAAAAAATCTGGCAGCAAGTGTGACATAACTGAGTAAAGGAGCGGCACAACTCGCCATGGATTCGCCATAATTAGAAATATCCAGACTGTCCAAATGTCAGGCCAGCAAACGTTGCATTCTGTTGCTGACGTAATGTTATGCCATGTTGAATCACACACTAGATTAGAGCTAAAAATAAAAAAGCATGCAAGCCATTTTGCCTTCGTCGTCTTTCACAGTGGAAATCGCTAAATGCGAACACAGGCGCACGGAATCCTGGGTGCCGTACGGAACCAGCACTGTTCCATGTTTTGTCATAATTTAACTTTTGATCTCAGCAAAATGGGTGTGCCTGTGTTAATAATCTGCATACAAATATATTGACTATGATGTGAGATAATGGATGAAATGAAGTTACTTGCTGACTGTCAACTCTGACTTTAAAAACGAGTAAACTGAATGTGTACCGTCCCATCCTGAATTACATTCTGCGTTGCTGCTGTTGCAAAATGTGTAGGCCTACATATTTAGCTTATGTTCACAATCAAATATTTATAAATATCTACCTCTCAAGGAGTGAGTGGCAATACTACCAGCAGTTTGAGTCTAGGGTGATGCAGTGCAGGCTTTATGTAGTTCAGAAGACTTCTGCTTTAGTTTCTGAGCTTCTGTGACGACACTAAAACATCGCCAAACACAACTGGAAGTAACAATTAGAAGACTGAATTACATTTTCCTTTGTCATAATTCATGTTCCGAAATATACATTATTTGTGGTTGGAAATATTTGACAAATAAACCCACACAGCAAGCTCGTTTCTTAATTGAAAAGCTCACTGAAGTATAAGAGGCAACTCTTGAAGGTTACAATAATCCATTATGTTACATGTTCTGTCTTTGAACTGCAGCATAATGACGTCAGAGATGCCGTACTGCAATATGGAAGAATGCTTTGCTGACAAAAATTCTCCTGGGACAGTGATAGTAAAAAAAAAAGATGGAAGCATCGTTAACATTGAAAAATAAACAATAAACAAAAAGAAAATGAAGCAAACACAAGAACAAAGGTATTAAGACTCAAGCGAAAAACTAAATAAACAAGAAAATAATAAATCTTATCCAAGTTAGACAAGCCAGAGGAGAGGTTTTCTATGAATAGTCTAAAAAATTAAGTTTTATATTTTTCATTAATAAATTGAAATCCACAACCAGAGAATATGGTAACCATGGTGATATTTGTTATGGGACTGCGTTAGGAAGGAGTAATAAGTTGGCGAAATTAATCTCCTTTCTTAAATTCCATTAGCCGATATGAAATATCCATCTTTGTTATTACCATTATATTTAAGTTACGTCTCATTCTATGCCGGAGCTCTTCTGAGTATAATTTGATTCAAAATCTATCTATCTATCTATCTATCTATCTATCTATCTATCTATCTATCTATCTATCTATCTATCTATCTATCTATCTATCTATCTATCTATCTATCTATCTATCTATCTATCTATCTATCTATCTATCTATCTATCTATCTATCTATCTATCTATCTATCTCTATCTATCTATCTATCTATCTATCTATCTATCTATCTATCTATCTATCTATCTATCTATCTATCTATCTATCTATCTATCTATCTATCTATCTATCTATCTATCTATCTATCTATCTATCTATCTATCTATCTATCTATCTATCTATCTATCTACTGTTGCCCTGCTTGTATGTCTCTACCTTATATTTTATATATATATATATTAAAAACTGTTGAATGTTATGTAGTCATGTAAATTGACTATTTGAGAATATTTCTGTTGAAGAAGTAGGACACTTGAAACTGTCGATTATTTCTTTTTCTGGAAAATTGTATCCTTTAATGACATTTTTCATTCTAATGTCTTTTTTTCGCAAATAATGCCAATTTGTGACGGTGCCACCTGTCTATCAAATATTATGAATATTTATCATTAATACAAGTAGGCGGGTCATTGTATCAATATTAGCTCTAATTTGATGACTCTTCTCTACATAACCATCTGGCGGATCAGTCTAGTGCTTTCAGAATACTACTTCAAATACACACACCTTAAATAATTATCATTATTCTGTCACACACGTTTTCTACCGATGTGAATTTCTTGCTTAAGAGATAGGTTTTAATTACTTAAGCCCCAACCCATCCTCTACCCCCAAGCTAATTAATTAATTAACTACGCGCAAGAAGCTGATTGCAAGAAATAACAAATTTTATTAAATATAACAACCATAACAGAAATGAAAAAAATACAGTTTGCTACAAACGAAACAATAGATCCCAATATTATCTAACCAATATTCAAGTGGAATGTGTAAATTCAGTCCTATAACTACTAATTACAATCTTAGAATTAGAGTTTTGGAAAGAGGAAAAATGTACATAATTACAATTGATCCGATCGTCTCTTTGCACGGCGTGACTTCACTGATGTACTGTTGACCCACTTTCAATGTAGTACGCACACACACACACACACACACACACACACACACACACAAACACACGCACACACACACACACACACACACACACACACACACACACACACACACACACACATCAAACAAAGTTTCTATTAGAGTCTCCGCTGACAGTTCCTTTATAAGGTAAACATTCTCCTTAAGGTTGCATGAATAAGGTGGTACACACACACACACACACACACACATCAAACAAAGTTCTGTTAGAGTCTCCGCTGACAGTCCCTTTACATTTTACAAGGTAAATCTTCTCCTTAAAGTTGCATAAATAAGAACAAAACTGCTTTCTATTTTCTTCGATCTGGCGAAGTGTACCCGTTATCTCCCTGCACATCAAATATTGACCACAACTCCACAAACTCGGTAGGATTTCTTGCACACACGAATTTTCAAACAACCCAGAGTTGCAGACCCTTAGAAGCTCTTTTGTCTAAGGTATCTTGCCTTAGCATGTAGATTAGTATGGAAACATGGGTGTGGACATCTAGATCGAGAGTTTTCGATGGTTTAGACTTTAGAGTGTGCTACACAATGGCTCTCCATACCAGAATTCTCTCGTATTGATCTAGCAAGAGTTCTCCCTAGTATATAAACTAAAATGGTTTTATTTTAGGAAGAACGATTCAACACTTAGCTCCCCTTCAAGTACGCTATGTTGAGCGACACCTGTGTCTGTCTGCAACACTCTTTCCACCACCTTGCACCCTTCCTGCTTTCCTGCAGGTGGTTCGAACCTACCAGTCCCACCTTTCATTTGACACTTCTCATCGATCTCTTGCTGATCTCACCTGTGCCATGTGGATGCTTGCAACCATTCTTACTTATTGGTCCATTCCTATTCAGCACCATTGCTGGTTTCTACAGACGCCGTCCTTGCCCGCCTGACTCTGGAGCGATTTTCTAGCACTGTTATTTAGATTGTACCATGTTGGCCTACCTAGAGGAGTCAGATCGTAGTTGTGTTTTTTCCCTTTGATCAAGACAGTGACAGGTCACATTGTGGGAATCAGTGTCTTCTGTGATGGCTGTCACAGTCTGATAAAAATGTCCGACCTGATGACCCACTTGTCTTGTTTACTTCAAATTTGAATTTTTGAAACCCTTGACTCCTTTGTTCAAAGCTCCCTTTTTCGAGGTGCTTCTAGAACAGGTCAAGATGTTATGTAACTTTAGGACCATTGTCCAGTTCTCGAACCAACTACATGCTTCGCGAACAGTCACGTGATACGCAATATGCTTTTCTATAAATATGACCACGCGCTTCCGCTCCCTCACTCTGAGCACACTTTAGCTTTTTCCATCAGCTAACTCGAGTCAGGAGGCAGCCGACAGCCGTTGAGACAAAGAAACCTTCGACCTCTCATAAAAGGTATCATTTTATCTAATAGTATTTTGCATATATATTGTTTAAGTATGTATTTGTGCTATGTATTATATGATTTCCATATATGCTTGAGCATGGTTCAGAGAAATAGCTGAAAAAACCTATAAGTTACGGAATATAAATTTATTGTAACTCTTTTTCCATTTTGTACTTTAATTTATATTGTTTAATTCACTAAGAGCCAGAATGCTGCGCTCGATATGAATTCTTCATGTAATTCAATTATTGCGTATAATTTTAATTGTAAATTGTGAAGCGCTTTGTTGGTTTGAATTACCCCTTTGTATGAACATTAATTTAACGTTGTAACTATTTTTATTGCTTCATACGTCACGCTGTTAAATGGAACACATGTGAGACGATTATATTTTTTCTAAATCTAATTGTAAACGACGCGAGGTCGAAAACTCTTATCAGCGCATTTTATCTGGGACATGCTTTAGTAGGAATGGTTCAATCGAAAGTATATTAGAGCCATTGTTCTCCAGATCGGTCTTATCGTCCATGCCTTACCTCACCTTGCTTTGGTTCTACTGGTGAACTCTACACTGAGGGTCCATGTCATTAAAATTCAAGTTCCCTAGCTACATAAAAAAGGAGCGCCTTTCCCTATGCACCACGTCGCTAGAGCGGGACTGTGAAAATAGATTGACTGGCCAAACAAAGAGACCAGGCTGATACAAGCAATTCAGTTGAGTACATCTCGATGTACAAATGTTAAACGAACAATTGATGGCAATTTAAGTTGTTGACGAGAATTGAACATGTGCGTGTAGAGACAGAGTAATAGACTATTCGCGTTCGTATTTGATTATTGTTAACTTGTTAAACTTTATTAAATCTTATTTTTCTTGTTAATACCTCTTAGTAGTTAATTTATATGCATGATAGACCAATAGATTCTTAGATTGAAATGGGGGCGAAAGAGCAGGATGTTGAAATGAATGCATATTAATTTAGAGGGATTTAACGGTTTTCAATCTAGCTAAAAGTTCGCAATTTATTAGTTTGTAAATTTGTCGTCTGACTACAAGACACACTTTTAATTAGTCAAATAGTAAATTGAGCAACCAGTCTGCATAGGATATGAGAGAAAGAATTAATTATATTTAAAGTCTTTTAATTATTCTAAGCAGGGTCTTTAAATAAATACTGGAAACGTAACAATGGCCTTACGGACTGCAATAGTGTGTAAATTAATACCAAATGTGTTCAAACGTCGTTTTAACCGATAGAATAACACAATGACTAAAGGTTAAAATGATGAAGTATAATAATAATAACAATTCGTAAATCAATTAATAAAACATGGACGGAAATTGTTCCATCACGCAATCCTTATTATAGACACTTTTAATGTTAGAAAAAGATATAGAATTTTAAAGAGAAGACACCTGCTTGTTCCGGATAGTGAGATAATATGAAATACATTCTTTATTCGGAAATATATTTTTTGTTTCAAGACATTAATCATTTTTGGACTTTAATTATTTAAAGACATTCAATTTCTCATTTAGGACAATTCTTCTTTTACATAGTTATTATTTGATTTTCTTATTTTAAACCGGTTCCTCATTTTAGGACACTCGAGACAAGGAGACTTGTTACTGAAAAGACATTTATGTTAGAGTTATCTCCCATTTTGGAACATGTCATATTGGAATAAAATAGTCATTTAAATGAATTAATTCATATTTTTAATATCATTATTTACTGAATTAATCATGATGTAGCTGATGTCTTAGAAATAAAACTGATTGAGCCTACGAGCGCGTCCAACATTTTAAAAAGAAGTTATCAAACATAAGGCACAATCTATTCGTTATCGTTTCTATCTTAGATTTATTTCCAAAACAATTATATTTCAAGAATAGAACTGCGATTTGTTATTACGTAAACCCCCTTTAGCTTTCAGTCTTCGTCTCTAAGGGAAAAGACCAAGGTGGCCCTTATCTAACATAGGTGTGCTTTTTAGTGTTTGTTTGCTTTAAACATTTTTCCTAAAGCAAATTGATTAGTTTTCAGGGAGACTGGAAATAATTTCGTCATCTGTAACAAAGGCGGGTTCTCTAATAGGAATTGGTTTCCTTTACGGATTTCAAAAATCAGTTGCCTCTGCTCTACATGAGATTGGTTACTAAAGCTGCTGCCTCTAGCGACATCTCGTGATTTGTGTGTGATGAGAGCAGAGATTGCGCTGCACGTAAATACATTTAAATAACAGCACCCTCGTGCTTTGTGCTTGACGAGATTAGAGATTAATGTACATAGAGCAACAGTCCTGTATGAACTGACGAGATTGAATGGACAATGTATACATGCGTACATACACACACATAGATAGATAGATAGATAAATAAATATATATATATATATATATATAGATAGATAGATAGATAGAGAGAGAGAGAGAGAGAGAGAGAGAGAGAGAGAGAGAGAGAGAGAGAGAGAGAGAGAGAGAGAGAGAGAGAGAGTACTCTGTGCGTGACGAGATGGGCAGCATGCAAAATATTCCCAGTGAGGAATAATATATTGTGCGTTGTGCGTGACGAGAATAGAAGAGAGTGACAGTGCAACTTTCAGTCAAATCTCGAGTCATGTGCGTGACGAGAATAGAAGAGAGTGACAGTGCAACTTTCAGTCAAATCTCGAGTCATGTGCGTGACGAGAATAGAAGAGAGTGACAGTGCAATCATCAGTCAAATCCCGAGTCATGTGCGTGACGAGATAACACCTTGCCGCAAGTAGAAACCTTAAAGTTCTGTTCTTAGTGTGATAAGGTGACGGGTGTTGTAGAGAGTAATGGAGTGGGTCAACACAGGATACAAGATTTAAAAAAAATTAATCTCACTGGAGTGAGTGAAAGCTATAGACCTCCCTAGAAAAATGCACATAAACAGAATATAAAAATATAGGGAATATTTGACTTTCACGGACCTCCCTGAAGCCCATCCATTGACCCCTTTGAGCCCCAGATTAAAAGCCCTTGTACTATGGCATTAATATTTTTCTTCCTATTTTTTACTTTTATATAACACAGACTTCTGTATGTACGTTGAATAGAAATAAAATCACTGACCTAAATATTATCATTAGATAGGAACATATTTTAAGGCTTTAGTTTTTTAAATAATTTTAAAACATTATCAGTTTAATTATGAATTTATTACACGTGTAAATTACTAAACCCATCAGTGGAGATTATACATTAAAAAAATTTGTTTTTCGCGAATGCCTTTCATAAGTGTAATTGCATTTGATCTTTAAGGGTAATATACAGGGAAAGTAGAGATTTATTTTACAATATCAATGTTACAAAGAATTCTTTACACTTGGGGGAAGGGGGGATGGAACCAAATGTTCGAAATATAACGTTGTCAATTCATATCTAAAAATAAACGTGCATCAAACAATGTTTTCAACGCATCAAATTAACTACATTCGTGTTCAGCCGTTTGTCTTAGGTAAAGCCAAGGATTCACACTACTAAAACTTATAAGGAGTTACCTCCCTTAACTTCTTATCGTTATATAGAGTTTGCTCCCTAATGATTGAGTACTGGCAGCATGCTTAGGAGACGTCGAAAATTGTTTTACTGCAAGCATTTCCATCAAAGCCGAAGACAGTAGAATATATTCTTCTAATTCCCCAAAGGTTTCGCGACACTGTGAGAAATTTATGTGTCTGGAATTTCCATTTTATTAGAAGACTAGCAGGTGAGAAGGACTGCTTAGGAAGCCAGGGTTGTATGAAGTCGGTAATACTTGTATCACTCTATTAGCATTATTCGAAAGCTTTTAGGGGCCATAATCTGAAATAGAATGATGCTAAGATTAAACTTAATAATGCTCTTGTAAGACATTTAATTGCAGTAAATGAGAGTGTTTTGCATCCGTGTATACTCGTCAAAGTTACAGTATAGTGAACATTGGTAAAATTAGCGACAATCGTTTACTTCTTGTTCTAGCCTCGATTTCGATTGTTATTATTATAAACAATAATATTTTCTTTAGGAGACTGTTTTCCATAATAGTTTGCTTTTGAAAGCGCAATTGATAATTTAAACAAACAACCAATCAAACAAAATCTTATCGATTTAGAAGTTATTCAATATTAAAACCAAGCAAGCAAGCAACCAAAACTTATGATCATACAGACTGTTCACTTTTCAAACAAACAAACAAACAAACAAACAGATAATATCTTATCGAAATTCAAGCTGTTCTCTGTTAAAACAAATAAACAAACGAAAATATAAATAAACAAGCAAACAGACAAATCGTGCTGATATTCAAGCTATTCAGTGTTAAAACACATAAACGCAAATATAAATAAACAATCAAACAGACAAAAAAAATCTTATCGAAATTCAAACATTTCACTGTTAAACAAAAAGTCCCAAACAAACATAAAAATGTTACAGACTTTCAAGCTGTTTACTGTTAAAACAAAACAAACAAACAAACAAAAAAAACACAAGCAAGCAAGCAAGCAAGCAAAGAAAGTACTATAAAAAGAGTTGAAGTTTTATGTGAATCAGGTGAAAATCCGACACATTTCCATACCTCCAATTTGATGTGATTCTGTGTTGACTTAACTGTTATCTTTATGATTAAGTGTCGGCTTAATAAGAAGGGGCATTAAAAATGGCTTAACCAACAAGCATGTATAATCGAAATAAGAAGAAAGACGACGGTCTAACTGTAACAACATATTAGTCAATTTCGGTTCAAGGAGAGCTGCGGGCTATAACTGTACAGAGGGATTATACCCGCAACGCACTATCACGTGACCAAGCAAAGGTCTTTGCTGGAAGTCAGTGCTGCAAACCCCTGTAGATACCGATAAGCCGGCACACCGAGCTAAATATAAATGGAGAGGACATCCAACGATGGCAAGCGCTGCCGATGTGTCACTAAAAGGAAGTTTCAGTGCAACCATTTTGAAAATACCAGACTAACATAACAGTGCTGAAGACTACGTGTTGGAAAGCATTCATTATTTTAAAAATATGCCTTAGTTAACATTATAAATTATATAATCATATTTAATTCATTTTATTAGACATTTATTATAATAATTTTTATTTTTAGTATTGGGTAAAGATAAAGTCTTGTATATTTTAAATGCGTAAAATAAACATTTTAGAAAATATTAACTTGTAACATTACATTACAGAATACAAGCATTAAATGATGTCTACAATAGTTTGCCATCACATTTAAAAACAATTTTGTTGAAAAATTCTAATCAATGTTTTTGTTTTAATTTGAATGTATTTCAGGTTTATTATTCCGTTTTTCAAAATCAAAGTATATACCACACAATCTTTATTCACTGTATGTGTGTTTGTTTGTGTGTGTGTGTGTGTGTGTGTGAGTGTGTGTGTGTGAGTGTGTGTTAAGGCGTTTCCCCTGTCACTATTGAACGTTTTAGCGTAGTTATTTTGAGAAAAATTAGTCGTTGAAACAACAGTGCTGTAGACAATGTGCTGAGAAGAATTCATTATTAATTAAATATGCCAGCATGCACATACACTTGCAAATATGTTTATATAAATTATACAGAGTATATTTTTCTCAGGGTAAAGAATATATATGAGAGAGAGTGTCTATGTACATGAAAATTTAAAAAAATAAATATACTAAATATAATTTCTCCTGATTTTACTTTTAAAAAATTACATGTTCTTCTAACTTTGTCAGTAAAATTTAAAGCATAATTACTTTTGTATTTCACCGTAGCATACTGTAATATAGGGACAAATCAGATTATAGAAAATCTGAAAAAAAATTATAAAATATTAGATTGGTATGTGTAGATGTGGTTTACAATTGTAACTAAAAATAAGTCTGTATTGCTGCATTTGAATGTTTATTAGATACTAGAGTCACCACATTACAAACTAAAAATAATAAGTCTGTATTGATGTAATTGGTTATTAGATACTAGAGTCACCACATTACAAACTAAAAATAAGTCTGTATTGCTGCATATGAATGTTTATTAGATACTAGAGTCACCACGTTACAAACTAAAAATAATAAGTCTGTATTGATGCATTTGGTTATTAGATACTAGAGTCACCACATTACAAATGTGTGCATGCACGTTATTTTGATAGAATATTTTGCTAACATGTGGTTCAGCGGATAAAATAATTTTTGTTAAAACTATTCGTGACAAGCAATTTATGCGTGGGTGAGATATAATCTCCTTTCATTTAAATTATGGCCCTTGCTTTGGGTAATATCCAAAACTAGCAAAATATCAGTATACAGACACTAGAACTGGAGAAAATGCTGGTGTAAATGAAACTGGTTTATTCTGAATATAGATGCATTTCGGCAACACTAGTGTAGAATTAGCTCTCATAGTAACGATTGTTTCATCAATAATACTAATTAAAACCTCTTCGGTAGTGCTAGAATAGCCTTCAATGCACACTTTAACAATTCTACAATATAAAATAAAGGGCTAGATTGATTCGGTTTTTTAAATTCAAATACGTATTGCAATTACAATGTACATATAATTTAAATTTTCAAAATCTTTCATAAATATAGAATTCTTAAGTAGACCGAGGAAAATTTTTTTCTACAGCATAAGGCTGTCGCTTTACACGTTAATACTTCATTGATAATTAATTATTATCTGAAGTGACAGATAATAATAATTAAGTGACAGACAGTGAAGATCTTTTCTCTTCTCGTTTGTTTGTATTGTATTGTAAATTTAATTATATTTATTGAATTATAGATTCAAAAAATTGGGTATAAATATATAGAAAAACCGGTCGATGCCAAACGCGCAGTTACCATAGACGCTACAATACTTCGGTCTTTTCAATATGGCGGACATTTGGCAACAGCGAATTTGCCCTTGTGTCCTCTCCATATATAGAGCTCAGTGGTCCGGCATCACTGCGTTAGCAGTGCGATGACGCCGAATGACGTCCTTTCATTATCCTCGACGCATGCCACTGTTGCGAACATGTCTAATAATATTGTACTTGTCAGCCAATAAAAGCCATGACAGCGGCAAATGACCTTGACCTGTTGCTTCAGAAAAAAGCACATATAAAGGCTGGTTTTGGATAAGATTGTCATGTCCCGAACACTTCGATGGCAACAAACAAAAGAAAATAACCGGCCCGATTTGCTCCACTGACTTGGAAAGGACTCACGAAAACTACATCATAAGCTTCAGACCTTCTTAATTAAAGCCAGCAAAGGTTGTGATTTAATTGTCCCCTAACTAATTAACAAGGCTCAATGACTGTTTTCGAAAGCTCACTTAAATGATTTTTCACATTAAGCACAAGTCTTGTCTCTCAAAAGAATATTTATATAACCTGATCTTAAGCTATTTTTATACTATCGGAATTGAGCAATCATTTCAAAGACTGCCATTGACTGCATTCTTGTCAAACGTAGTTTCAGATGAACGGACCCATAAATTACAGGGCAGCGGTGAACACAGGTCTCACAACAACAACGACTGTTCACTCATGCATTGGATTTCATTTTTATCTTTGCCCCCGGGCGCAGAAATTTCCTTTTATAAAATTCTACGACATAACATCCTGGTGCAGTGTATATTTTGGAAATAAAGAAGCCTTAAAGACCAAAATACAGTTTTGAATATACAAGCCTCTGTCCTGACACTTTCTATCATTGTTCATGTAAATCCAACTTTAGTCACCCAACTCGTTGCTGGATTAGCGAGATAAACAAATTTAGCTTTTTCTCCGTTCGAAGTTGTAAGAGCACATAGTTCTGCAACTTGCAAATCTGGCAAGCACCGTTAAAAATTAACGGTTCGTATGACTCCTCTACCCCACTGTTATTTTTCAAAACATTTGCAGCTATTTCCAGATTGTTTGCATTTGTTCTTGAGACCAAAATAGTCTTTGTTAAGTGATAAAAAGTAGTAGAAGAAAAAAAACACCAAACGAATGCGATCTGGCTGTGCGAAGGCAGACACGGATAATTCTTCTTTTAATTTTCATGAAACGATCTTTGTTTTTCAGTCAAGTTGGCGTTAAAAGCCAATTGACTGGAAATGAGAATCACAAAAGATTTATTACTTTCCTTCTTTACTCACTCTTAGACACGTTTATTCATCATTTTGTTTCATCACTGTATTCTTGCAATGATTAGAACGTACCTCCGTCTCCCCTCCTCCCCCCCCCCACCACACAAACATAACAGATGGAAAAAGAAAATACAATTGACAGTTAGAGGAAGGATTTCCTTCCAAAATGCCGATTTCTTCAAGTTGCTGTTAGCATTACAATAATCCAATGCAAAGAATTTAAACATAAAGTTATAAATAAAATAAGCGTTCGGAAACAGACAGTCTTCTTTCGAACATGTGACGTCAGACGTATCGAACTACAGGACATCTAGAGCACTGATCCTACTCATGGACTATTAGGTCTCCATTTCGATATTAATTTGTTGAATTCATATCTAAATGATGGATTCATCCCAAAGGAGACAGGATTGCTATAAAGTGAATCCGATATATTTTCAAGAAGAAACACCAAACACTTTTGTAAGAAGTATTTCTGCAAGAGCCTACGGCCATACGCGCTCCCACAATCGTACAGATAACAGTTAAGTCAACAGATAATCAAACGGGTGTCAATAAAGTCAACAGATAATCATATAAGTATCAGTGAAATCAACAGATAATCATAATAGTATCAGTTAAGTCAACAGATAATCAAACGGGTGTCAGTGAAGTCAACAGATAATCAAACAAGTATCAGTTAAGTCAACAGATAATCGCACAGGTGAAAGTTAAGTCAACAGATAATCATACAAGTATCAGTTAAGTTAACTGATAATGATAGTGATAGCAGCACAGAATAGCTTAGGCTATAGTTACATCTACAGAGAATCGTGCATTTAATGTTTACGTCTAAACAGAATAATGCATTTATCAATTACGTCTACACAGAATCGTGCATTTAACAGACAGCTACTTCTACCACAGAATAATGCATTTAATCGTCACGTCTACACAGAATAATGCATTTATCAATTACGTCTACACAGAATCGTGCATTTAACAGTTACGTCAGCACAGAATAATGCATTTAACAGCTACATCTACACAGAATAATGCATGTAACCGTCACGTCTACACAGAATAATGCATTTATCAATTACGTCTACACAGAATCGTGCATTTAACAGTTACGTCAGCACAGAATAATGCATTGAACAGTTACGTCAACACAGAATAATGCATTGAACAGTTACGTCAGCACAGAATAATGCATTGAACAGTTACGTCAGCACAGATTGATACATTGAACAATTACGTTAGCACAGAATAATGCATTTAGCAGTTACGTCTACATAGAATCGTGCATTTAGCAATTACATGTACAAAGAATTGTACATTTATCAGTTACAGCACAGATTCACATCGCGTAGATAACAGTTAAATATAACGATAACGGTCAAGTTCATGAGTAATAGCCAGGAGTTTCAACGAAACGTATATTAAGCCAAGCACGAAGAATTGGCAACATCCATTAAACCCACGGTTAACAGCAAATTGCTGCATACGTAGGGAAATGTAACGATTAAAAAAATATTTACAGCTAAAAATTTCTTCATTGTTCAGTTAATGCAGAGTCAACGCATTGACACTAAGTGCTATCTTACCATTGAACCAAGAGAAGATGATTCATAACAGCGAAGAGATATTGTGGTTGTTGAGGTTATCGATATTAGTGATGCAATTGCGATTCATCTGAAAATGTCAAAAGAAGCTGAATTTAGCTCAGCCGGTGAAAAGACGGATCAATAGTATTTCGCGATTTTGATTTTTACAAACTGTTAGTCATAATCTAAATAATATTTTGATAAGACAATTTGAAATGACTAATTTCTTCGAGATTTTCGAATGTAACCGAAGCTTTGATGATGATGTACCAGACTGCCAAATAAACACTTTTGTACCTTGAAGGTATCCTACAAGAAGAACCCAATGAACACTTTTGTAAGTTAAATGTACCCTACAAGTCAGAGCCAAATGAACGCTGTTGTAAGTTAAACGTACCCTGAAGAAATGAGTAAACGTTACACAGTAACACTACTATTATGGTCCTACTGCAAATCTTAAATGCAAGGGAAACAACTCATAAGACGTTTCACGCGTATTTGGAATTAGTACCTTCGTCATGTCTACAGAGAGGCAATGACATGGCTCTAGAAAAAGTTAAATCATTAAACCTTTTGAAATCTTGCATGTTCCAATTTAAAATCATTAAACAGGAATAAGGATAACAAACAACGTCTCTACAGAATGGTCTATTAAGAGACATACACCTGCCAAGTTATAACTGTGACCTGGAACAGTTGCCAGGACTCATGTGTGTGTGTGTGTGTGTGTGTGTGTTTGTGTGTGATTTAAAAAAAATTAGGTTGAAAACTTCTTACCAAAGGAGAAGTCAAGTCCATCTTTAATCTATATTTAGTGAGCCCCCATCCACCCACTTTCTTATCCAACATAAGGTTATCAATGTGAGTAAGAAGGTCTATAAATTTAACATTAAATTTAAATTTATTAAATCAACAATCAAATATTCATATGACAAATACAATGAAAAAGATTACTTGATATCAATATTTCCACAAACCCACATTCAAAAAAATTTTAATATCTACATAGTCTTATATCCTAACATAATTCAATAGATTAGTGTCAATACAAATCACAGGATAGTTATTATCAGAGAACAGAAATGGAGCTATTAGAGAAAAGTGATAGTAGCTTATATGTAACCTTGTACAGGCAAGAGTCGTCATCAGGCACTTTTGTAACAATGTCACAAGTTATTGTTGACATGAATTCCACGTGTTTTGTCCTCACAGTTGAAAAACACTGATTTGCTGCTATTCTCTCGAGGCTATTCTGGCGCTCTGCTGTAATAGTTCCCTCAAGCAGAACAACAATTGTAGCAATTTCCGGTAACCTCATTGTACCAGAAATTGTTCAATGATGTCAGTATACCTTGCACCATACATCAAAAGAGTGCAGTGTATTCCTTACACTTACACACACTGCGACAGACAACTCTTGCATCTACCATGGCCGTCGCAGTCTATAATCAGAGAACCAGGAGATTCTAATAAAACAAGGAAAGGCTGCTTTTTTCCCCTCTGAAAAATATAATCAGGGAGCAGATGCTAAGTTTAAATTTTATTCCTTTTTAACTCCATTCTTTATTACATTCAAGTCTCAACTTCCAGTTAACTACAAAGTTGTTCTTTAGACCAATACACGCATGTACAGTATAATAAATACAGCAGAATAGTTTTATGAGCAGGTTCACTAGAAAAAACGTCAAGTGTTTAGCATACCATATATAACCATCATAGTTCGCAATTTGTAGAAATAATAGTCTACTCACATAATATATAGTCAGTTAAACCACCATTAAGGCTAACGGCCGCCTTTCAAGACTGTACTTCTTGCCACACGGAATTCAAGTGATTAGACAATATAATTCTCTACAGTATGTAAACTTTTGATCTCAGCCCACTGGCTGGTCTTGTTTCCCTAAATCATAACCATTGGATAATAAACTACATTTGGAACTGGCTTGCATTGCATCAGCACTTTCAAGCATATTCTCAACTTCAATCGTTTACTTTCAACTCTGACACATACAAAAATACCATCATAACGAGTGCCCAAGGGCAATTTAACAATTTATATAACTATTAAGTCTAGAAATAAGGGTAGGCAAATTTACATAACTTTTAAGTCTAGAAAATAAGGGTAGGCAAATTTACTACTCCATGAATCTATACGCTTGATTGATTGAATTCGTCACAAACTTTTAATAGACTTGAAATTACTAACATCAAACACATATGCATAATTTGTTTGATGTTTCCTGTTCAAAACGCATATGCATAATTTGTTTGATGTTTCCTGTTTAAAACACATATGTATAATTTGCTTGATGTTTCTTGTTCATGTGCATAATTTGTTTGATGTTTCCTGTTCAAAACACATGTGCATAATTTGTTTGATATTTCCTGTTCAAAACACATGTGCATAATTTGTTTGATGTTTCCTGTTCAAAACACATGTGCATAATTTGTTTGATGTTTCCTGTTCAAAACCCATTCTGCATATTTCCTCTGATGTTTCCTGTTCAAAACCCATTCTGCATATTTCCGTTGATGTTTTTTGTTCAAAACCCATTCTGCATATTTCCTTTGCTGTTTCTTGTCAAGTTTCATTTTCGAGCGTTACGTTTTTAAAGAATTGCTGTGCAAACTGTCATCGCTCCTATGATCGAAGGGAAACCGTTCCACGGGATTTCCATTCATATTCTCCCCATATATCAAAGCACTGACACACTAAAGACTTATCTTGACTTCGACTAATGAAACAACTTAACTCAGATTTCTATTAGGAACTGATCATTTGAAAGGCAGCGTTAAAATGTATTGATTTTGTGCGTGCGTGCGTGTGTGTATGTGTGTGTATGTGTGCAAACTACACGTGCCATGCCGGTCTCGCTTACCGCCAATATCGGTATTCAGAAGGTCGGCGACTGTAAACTGAACACTTGAGGCGATTAAATTAGTGCAGTTCTTCCGGATGACATGCTAGATGTTAAAGGTGGACCCATTTTCACTCTTTTATAGCCAGATACTTGAATATTTTTAATTCCACCTGCTCAAGAAAACCACTCGTGCCCTATGTAACCTGAAATTATCGAGGCATCTTCATTTGTTCTACGTAACTCCACACCTTACATACATAGACCCCTCGTGTTAGCATGACTCATTTACATGTTACATGTTGTAGTCTGTCGTCTGTATTTACTTACTCTCCTGGCTGTATGTATCATGGGGTGGGGTGCTCAAGTTGTCTTCTAGAACTATCACCCTTCTATTACATTATATATCATTAATCTTTCTTACACGTGTGGCCAAACAGAAGGTGTGTTTTGGGGATTAGCCTAAGGTTACGAGTGGCCTGGTGCGGTGGAGAATCAACATCTTGCCCATCTCTCGGCAAAACGTCACACTAGATTAGTGATTCGCATAGAGGAGTTTTAGAAATACAGAACATATGAAACTGTAATAATATTTGTTTTAAAATATTTTGTGTGTGTGAATGTAGCGGATGTTCTGAATTGAGATTTGTAAATGCAAAGTATGTATTTTACAAATATGCCAACTTATCAAAATAATGTACTAAACGGAACATTAATCACACGCGATGCATATAAACCACCCGTCCACCTCCTTGCCGCAAGAATTATATTTTTATTTGTTCTCATTGTACACCTTTAACAAATTCACATTGAAAAGTAAATTATCCTTCACTGCAGTTAGTATGTAGGTCTGGCCTCGCTATTTATGCTACTTGCTCCTCCTCCCCCACCCCCATCGCCCTCTAAAAAATGTTTTAGTAATTTCTAAATATTTGTAGCAAATTCTAAGTAATCTTGGACTATTGCTTTCAATGCTTTGAAATTTAATGCCCAAGTTGGCAGCGAAACACGAATAGGCAGATTATTAAAGCATGTTTATAAGTTTAGAATGGACGTTTGTTGAAACTCGCTTGCCAGTATAATCAGTCTATAAATAACTTGCGATACATGGCTGGGTGGAGTCGGTGTGTGTGTGTGTGTGAGATCATAGCGCGGTGCGTGTCTGGTATCGCTTCATTATTTCAAACACCGCCACCACCAGTTAAGTTTAGAATATAAAGTAAAATAAGACAATCGGTCTCTACTTTCCCAAACAAAAATTCTGCAATAAAGAGAATACTGTGTCTGTTAGATTTTTAATAACACTCTATATTACGGCTGAAATATTTTCAAATCTTCCAAACCTATTGAGTGCACACATGACCAACCCATATTAAAAAACGTACACAATAGTTCGAAAACTTGCAAGAAAGTCAGGGTCAAACTATATTGGGCAGTGGACTACATAACAGACGAATACTTGCTCTTACGTGTAGGAAATGGCCAAAAACAAACATTCAGATGTCAATCTGAAGAAAATATTGTGAGTTGTTTTCTATTATTTTTTCTGTTTTCTAACTAATAAAAAAGTAGTCGAAGTGATTTTAGTCGTTTTAAAATAAAATCTCCATTCGACGGCACACATATACAGCATGCATTGCTTCCCTCATTTCTTTACTTGATTAAACATTATTTTAGACATTATTATTTTTTCAATGACAAGTACCGGGGATACTGTCCAGCCGAACATCCTTCGGACACATCCGGCCTATGACCGAATATGGTAGCAAATTATAATTGCTGAATGTATGAGGCTACTGACGAGAATGATACAGCAGTACTATTTAATGTAGCATATTGTTGTCTAAACTAAATAAACAACAGTAGTCTTTGATAAGCTACAGGAGTACGGTATATTTTTATTTTCTAAAAGATGTTCACTCCCGACAAGTTGGCATCAAGCAAGGGGAGACAATCTGACATCTGCTCAAGGGGGACAATTGAGATTACTCAAATTTTAATATTAGATATAAGTAACGATAATTGAACATTAAACGTCTAAATTCTAAAATCTGTGTGCAGATCCAGTTCTAACTGAAGCTAGTTAATCCCTGGCCACTTCAGCCACACATTGATAAGGAAATTTGAGAGGACTCTCATTTCTTTCTCTCTGATCTACCCCCTTCCGCCAGCCCTCCCGCTCTCCACCTCAGACGCATCACGAGTTTGTGGGGCTCCCCCCCCCCCGAAGCAGCCCAAGACTGAGAACATCATGCAGATGAAAGGTCTATTGTGGCTTCTGGGGTGAGAGAGAGCGTAACACATCTCTCTGATTCACTTGTCTGTTCTGTACACTTAGATGTTACGGAATGCAGACAGTCCTCCACCCATAAAATTCTACGGCCACTCACTTTACTTGTTAAAATGAACCAGTAACTGACATTGTTACAACCACTCACTTTACACTTTAAAATGAACAAGTCACGGACAGTATTAGGGCCACTCACTTCACCCGTTAAAATGAACCAATCACTGACATTGTTACAGGTGCTTACCTTACACGTTAAAATGAACCAATCACTGACATCGTTACTGGCACTTACTTTACTTGTCAAAATGAACCGCACGATCACCGACATTGTTACAGTCAAGGAAAATATGTTGCTCATCAATGCTAATTGAAGCCGCTCAACTTACACATTGAGGGTCGCTGAGTGGACAGAACCACCAAGACACCCACCCCGTTTATTCTCGGGCTTACAGATTCCAACTCTAGGTAGTTTCTAACCCCAGTCTCAGTGCTGCTTTAATAAAATTGACAAAGTATTAATGGCGATGTCGTAGGTGGCTAAGGATATACACAAAACTCGCGATTCAGTAGTTTTTTTTTTTTAGTTTTTTTTTTTTTTTTTTTTTTTTTTTTTGCTGTTGAAAGATTCGCAGTACATCTAAAATTGAAGAAAATCCGAGGCAATTTTATTATTACCTCTTCTTTTTTCCAGCCGTTAATGAATCCCTATTGGCCGGGATTGTCGAAGTTTTTATTGTTGACGTGCTTTGCATGGACTTTAGGTAAATGTCGTCTGTTAATATTTAAATGTTGAAGAGAATTGCAGATTTTACTTTGTGTGTCCGTGGTCCGGACCAGATATTACATGTCGAATGAGATGTTTTGGGTTTCAGTTTGGATATTTTCTTTTTCCCCCCACTTATTTATCTGAAAGGTAATTCAAATTACATTTGGAGGCTCCGCTGCGCGTTTTAAATGTATGTTAACATACAGCCTTCGTGCGATGGTTGTCTTAACCTCTCTGTCTTTGACTTCTTCTGATAAGTTCCATCCTTATCCGTTGGAGAAGTTTTTCTTTCTCCTATTTTGATTCCACTCTACTCCCTGGTCGATTTCAGTAATGGATTCGCGTTTCTTTTGCCTCCCCCGCCTGGAATTTTGTGGGTTTTATTTCTTTTTTCTCCCCCGTCAGTCACTTTCCTAAAGTGGTTTCTTTAAATGCACTCACTGCCTTTGGCTCTTAGAAGTAAGGCTATCAATGACCTGTCTATGGTTCATCCACCCTCGCTCTCCGGCTTTTAATGCACTACTAAGTAGTCTTTGATTGAATGCTCCCAGAGGGGTTTGTTTATTTGTATAATTATTTCACCTTTGACCTAGATTTTCATATTTTGAGAACGGACTGCTTTGTTTGGGTGGTTCCTTTCGAAAGGATGGTCTGTGGACGCAACATTACATCATGTGATAGTTAGCTGTAGTAAAATCAAACGTCACAATCTTTTGATTTGAATGTGATGTCACAGCTTGCTATCTATACTCCCCAGTCCATCAAATCTAACATAAGCCTACAGCCAGCGGTCCATTAGATTCAACATGTGACCTGACATTCACATCGAGAGCGCGGAGAATTTTCAGTGCCGTGAACCACACAGAGTGATGTGGCTCTTGACTAATAAAACACTTAACGAGTCCAACATATTAAATGCCGTGAACCACACACAGAATGACGTAGATCTTGATCAATAAAACACTTACTGAGACATCAAAGTGCCGTGAACCACATAGAATGACGCAGCTCTTGATTAATAAAACACTTACCGAGTCTAACATATTAAATGCCGTGAACCGCACACAGAACGACATAGCTTTTGACTAATGAAACACTTACCGAGTCCAACACATCAAATGGCGTGAACACACACAGAACGACATAGCTTTTGACTAATGAAACACTTACCGAGTCCAACACATCAAACGCGGTAAACCACACAAAATGACGCAGCTCTTGACTAATAAAACACTTAACATATCAAAGTGGGAAACACACCTCAGACATTTTCTAGCGGATGGACGAATGAAGGGGTAAGTGAGTGAACCACAAGCTTATGAACAAATACATGAATAAATGTACTACGAAAGGAGGAACGAACGAATGTAAAAACATAATGTATGGACAAACAAATAAATGAACGAAAAAACATAATGTATGGACAAACGAAGAAATGAACGAAAAAAACATAATGTATGGACAAACAAATAAATGAACGAAAGAACGAACAAATGTATGAGGAATCAACCAATGAACCGAAAAAAAATTACAAATGTACAAATTAATAAAGGAATGGACGAACAAGGAATGCACAAACGAATAAATGAAATAAAAACCTTATATGTATATGAGCAGACCAATGAACTAACAAATGAAAGAACGAACAAATTGATTAAGCAAACGAAAGAGTGTACAAATAGCAAAAATAACAACAAAGCTAAATATTGAAATTTTCAGTGAAAGTAAGAATGAAATACAACGTAAGAACAGGGAATACAAGAGCAACAGAATAAATAGCGAACAAAGAAAGAATAAGCGAACAAATAAATGAAAGATCGAAGATAAGAAAGGAAAGAAGAAAAGAAGGAACGTCGCGCCAAAGACATTTTTAAGGAAAAATTAATAAAGCACATAAAACCAAAAGCAGAAGAAAAGAATGGTAACTCTAAAATCAATAGAAAGCAAAGTGAAAAATTAGAAATCAAAACAATATGCTAATTAAGAAATTAGGTAGTAAACGAGACACAAATACGATCCTTTTTATGGGACAAAAAAAAAAAAAAAAAAAAAAAAGAAACACTTGATGGGTAGGAAGTTGCACCAGATTGCCTCCCTTCGAAGGGGCGCGATGGAAAGGAATCCCATTTTACAGACAGGTTTGAACTTTTCTCTTTCTGTGTTTGTAGGCAGCATTCTTTCCACTCGTAGCGCTGCCGCTCCCGTTGTCATTTTCCACCCGAACAAAGCTGTACTGTCAGCAACCGCCACCCCTTGGCGAGAAACTCAAATATTTAAAGAATTGTGAGTTGCATAGAAGTATTTATTTGATGTCGGCGTTAAAAATGGCGTCACTCGACATTGTTTACGACTTTGGATCTTTAAAACTCAATGACACTCCCACGCGGGGCATTTTAAATTTATTTTCTGCGTTATGACGTCAGCCCTTCAGGTTGTTGGTGACGGTGATGGGGTTGAGGGTGATTGGGATGGGGGTGGGTGGGTCTGTATTTCGAGTTCTTAATTTAGCATTAAACAAGAAGCGTTGTAAATGAAAAATTACAAATCAGCATTGTCATGGCATTGCAGCAAAATTCCTTGAACTCTTAAGTTGAAATTAAATTTCACAAGATGTCAGAAGCACCAGCGTGGTGTTAAATCTCTTTTAGATGTGTGTCTGGAATTATAACTAGTTTAAAATAGCCAACTGTCTATCAAATGCCCAGTGTTATACGAACTAGATTTATCTGTATCCTGTACAAACACAAGTGTGATTTGCAATGCTATAACGAACTAGATTTATCTGTATCCTGTACACACTCAAGTGTGATTTGCAATGCTATAATGAAATGATTTATCTTTATCCTGCACAAACACAAGTGGGATTTACAATGCTATAATGCTAGAGTTTAATCTGTATCCTGTACAAACACGAAGGATTTGTAGTGCTACAACGAACTAGATTTATCTTTATCCTGTATACACACAAGTGAGATTTGTAATGCTATAATGAAATAGGTTTATTAGTATTCTGTACAAGCACAAGTGAGATTTGCAATGCTATAATGAAATAGGTTTATCAGTATTCTGTACAAGCACAAGTGGTATTTGCAATGCTATAAAGATATAGATTTATCTTTATCCTATAGACATATACAAACACAAGTGGGATTTGCAATGCTATAATGATATAGATTTATCCTCTACAAGCACGTAGGATTTGCAGTGCTATAATAATGATATAGATTTGTCCTGTAAAAACTCAAGCAGGATTTGCATTGCTATAATGATATTGACTGTAAAAAAAGATTGTTAAAATGAAGGCGTCGTATTCTTGCATGTGTTCTATTTGCAAATAAATTTATTTATAGCTTATAACCGCAGAAAGATATTCCTTGTACATAGGCGCGCGCACGCGCGCACGCACGCACGCACACACACACACACACATACACACACACACACACACACACACACACACACACACACACACACACACACACGCACACACAGTCATACAACGAATGAGAGAGTGGGGCTGAGTACATGAAATGTAATAACGTTAGTTGCAGCAACCAGATTTTGCAAATTTTGCAAGGCAAACGTCTGCTCTGCCTAAAGACATGTGAATTGCAGTTAATCTATCTTTTGTTCGTCTTAAATATAATTAGATTTTCAGTTCCGACTAGAAATATGCAACATTTCCCGGTGTGTTCATTGCTAAATTTATTTATTTATAATAATATTAATATAACTTATAACGAACTGCCAACTCTCGTACGTACGTGGACAGTCCCATTGGTCTGAGCCCGCGTTTGAAACTTTTAAACGGTCTTCTGAGTGCCAGAAATTTGGCTGCAGACACTAATAGGCACTCAAGACCAAGACTTGCAGCAGTGAATCCAACCAGCTATTGGACAGCGAATAAAAGTCCTTCCTTTAATACTTTTCATTTTCTTTCTTTCTGTTTGTCTTTTTTCTCGATTATTAAAAAAAGGGGAGCCATGTTTTTTTTCTCTCCCTTTTCGCACTGGTGACATTTGTCTTGTCAGACGTGGGCTGTACGTACGATTCCTTCTATTGTTGTTTTACTAAAGCACTTTTATCTCAAGGGTAATGCCGCCTTCAGTTGAAAACCGCTATTAACCATAATCAAAGGCGACAAACCGCCAAAGTTACGGTGTGTGTGCTTGCGTGTTTCTCTCTGTGTGTGTCTGCGTGTTTCTGTGTGTGTGTCTGCGTGTTTCTGTGTGTGTGTCTGCGTGTTTCTGTGTGTGTGTGTCTGCGTGTTTCTGTGTGTGTCTGAGCGTATAATAGTACAGCATTCCTCTGAATAACTTACTATAGGTGAACAGTTTTGTTAGTTTGTGTAGACATATTGTTTAGACATACTAATGTGATGTGACATTTTTCTCAATTGACTTACTATACATGAATAGTTTTGTGTAGACATATTGTTTAGCCTATAGACGGTTGTAATGTGACATTTTTCTCAATAACTTATTATAAGTGAGTAGCTTTATTAGCCTGTGTAGACTTATATTTCAGCTTTGTAATGTGTGTAGCTATATAGATGAAAGCAAGAAGTAAAGTGCTTCCGTACTAGAAGCTAGGGTGAATCTCCAGCCATTATCAGCAGTTAATTGTATTTTTTAAATAATTTTTAAACACATATCATCAAGTGCCAAAAATGTCGCGATACTGTAAAGAAAGAAACAAATAAACAATTGCTGATACAGCTAATAACAATTCTACAACAGCTACTACTTCTACTACAACTAATATCAGTCTACATGAAATTTATTTTTAAGAAATAATTTTAAGCGCTTTATGGTATCAGTGAGAACTGTTTACTAACTTACGAACGAACAAACGACAGACTCAAAATGCTATGCAACGATTTAAATGATTTGTAAAGTGATAACAAGAGACAAATGAGTTTACTATAAGAACTGCACAGATGTTACAGGACAGCAAAACAAACAACTGAGAAGACCAAAAAAAAAAAAAATAAATGCTAACACGAGAAATACTAAACAACAATAACAAAAATGCACTTACAGTTTACCCCCCCCCCAAAATCACAAAACAATTGAAAATGAAAGACATTTTAAAAAGTAACAAGCATACATTGTGATTTTACTTTTCTTCTCCTTGAAAAAGGATGTCTTCAAGGTCACGATCTCTTGTAGCTGGGGTCATTGTCTCTATGTACTTGGGTTATGTTGCTAGGTTCAGGGGTCAGGATCTCTCTGTGCTGAGGTCACGGTCTCTATTTGCTTGAGTCGCTATAGCCGCTATGTGTTGAAATCTCGGTCTTCATGCTGGGGTCAAGGTCACTGTGTGGTGGGGTCAAGACACATTCCTAGCCCATGCACTCGGCTAAAACAGAGAAATGAATGACGACTGCAAGATGTTCTGATAAGAAAATGCGCGTGCCTGATGAAGAACGCAAGTATCTAGCAGGAGTGTATACACGTGTGAAGTTAGATACGTATTAGGAAGAGGAACCAAAGCGCGAAATGTAAAACAAAATTAAGAGATTTTATGTATGTTCGATTCTGTTACGAACAAGTGGTCAGTTGAGGCTATGAAGAATGTGAGTGGCATTCTCTCTAGACTGCGTTTTTTTTTTTCTGCTGCAGAGTAGCCTGCGAGCAGGTGAGAGATGCAGTTTTGCTTTTGATCACACTCTCGAGGCAATTTCTATTTAATATTGCTATTTTCTTGCTCTACAATAATGACAGATGTCGAACGTCTAGAAATCTCTAGATATATTTAGAGACAACACTCACCTATTAGTTTGTACGCGCATAAAACACACAAGTCGACAAGCTTAGATCACACGATTCCATCTATCTATCTATCTATCTATCTATCTATCTATCTATCTATCTATCTATCTATCTATCTATCTATCTATCTATCTATCTATCTATCTATCTATCTATCTATCTATCTATCTATCTATCTATCTATCTATCTATCTATCTATCTATCTATCTATCTATCTATCTATCTATCTATCTGTCTGTCTGTCTGTCTGTCTGTCTATCTATCTGTCTGTCTGTCTATCTATCTATCTATCTGTCTGTCTGTCTGTCTGTCTGTCTGTCTATCTATCTCTCATTAGGCATAACCACGCAAGCACAAATATATATCTACAAAAACACGCAAGCACGCACGCATGCATTAACTAGAAAAAACGCAACAAAACTCAGCGTAAACAAAACACAGACATATAACGTTGAAAGTAAAAAGGAAGGTTAGACTGAAATAATATTGAAAAGAAACAGTTATTGTTTTTTTTTGGGTGGGTGGGTAAAAGTAAAATCAATAACAAAATAAATAAATGAATGTTGCTCGCTTTCAAAGAAAAAAAATGAGTTGAACATCCGATTGACAAAGGCGATTAGTTATGCCTCTATTATTACACCTGTAAGTTCCACGCTGGAACCTTTGACCGCAAACAGCATTTTCAGACTTGGCCTCGCGTGGGCGTTGACCTTGGGAAATGTTCCTGAGACCGAAATCCATTTCTATTATTTCTTTTAGCCGAAGAATGAGTTCCGTCAAGACATAACAGCCCAAAGTATCGTACAATACTTCTTCACTACTTCAACGTAATTAGAAGACGGTACATTGTACTGTCGCTTGGTCGAATCAAGAGTTAGTTATGTAGAACTTAATTTATTTTAATGCACTTCTCTTTAGTTCCCATTCCCTCCCAGTCGGAAAATTATTTATCGTACCTGACCTCTGATGCGATTTTATTTTGGAAGTAGGTCTATATATCTCCACTTTCCAGAGTGTATGAGGTGTTAAATTCCGAACTTTAATCTTATCGTGAATCTATCTCCCCCCCCCAACTCTCATTTCCCTTCCCTTTCTTTCTCTCTCTCCTTTTATCTCCCACTCTCCGTTTCTCTCTCTAAGTTTTATCCTTTTCTCTTTCCCCTTTCCTGTCTTTTCCTCTCTATCTTCCCTCATCTCCAACTCTCATTTATCTCCCTTTTTCCCTTCTTTCTTTACTCACTTTTCCTCCCTCTCCGACTCTTTCTCTCTTCTTCTCTCAACCTTTGTCTCTCCCTTTCTCTCCTCTCTTATCCCCTCTCTCTCTCCTCATCTCTCGTTTTCTTAGGTATTCATTTTGTGAGAAAGCTGTTGAATGTAACGGATGTAACTTTGTCTTAGGTATTCATTTTGTGAGAAAGCTGTTGAATGTAACGGATGTAACTTTGTCTTAGGTATTCATTTTGTGAGAAAGCTGGTTGAATGTAACGGACGTAACTTTGTCTTAGGTATTCATTTTGTGAGAAAGCTGTTGAATGTAACGGACGTAACTTTGTCTTAGGTATTCATTTTGTGAGAAAGCTGGTTGAATGTAACGGATGTAACTTTGTCTTAGGTATTCATTTTGTGAGAAAGCTGTTGAATGTAACGGACGTAACTTTGTCTTAGGTATTCATTTTGTGAGAAAGCTGGTTGAATGTAACGGATGTAACTTTGTCTTGAAAAAGACTTTGTTTTATTAGCATTTCTCTGATTCACTGAACATAGAGCGTAAGTTTGTAATCATTTTACGTCGTGATTCGTACGAATGTGTGTAAATATGTGAAGTTGTGGTTACCTCTGATTGTGTTTGTAACCAGGTTAGGTTGTGATTACGTATGATTACATATACATACCAATACAGCGGAAATGGTGGCTGGAGTTAGGTCTCGAGAATTCACGAAGATTACTTTGAAAGTTCCTCCTGGTGTGTTGAGTACTACACGTGAAGAGTCGAGACATTCCTCCTGCTGTGCTTGATAGCGCATGTGAAATTCAGGATGTTAATTAACTTTTCTCGTCTTTTCTTTCATTTCTACTTTGTTGAGTAACTCTGATGATTGACTGCACTTTAAGTGTGAGTGAGACTGTGTATGGTGCTGCATAGTTTGGGCGCTAAATCTCTTTGTGATACTGCTGTTGTCATTGCTATAAACGTTGTCACGAAATCTTTGTATTACTGCTGTTGTCATTGCTATAAACTTTGTCACGAAATCTTGTATTACTGCTGTTGTCATTGCTATAAACGTTGTCTCGAAATCTTGTATTACTGCTGTTGTCATTGCTATAAACTTTGTCACGAAATCTTGTATTACTGCTGTTGTCATTGCTATAAACTTTGTCACGAAATCTTGTGTTACTGCTGTTGTCATTGCTATAAACGTTGTCACGAAATCTTGTGTTACTGCTGTTGTCATTGCTATAAACGTTGTCACGAAATCTTGTATTACTGCTGTTGTCATTGCTATAAACGTTGTCACGAAATCTTGTGTTACTGCTGTTGTCATTGCTATAAACTTTGTCACGAAATCTCTTTGTATTACTGCTGTTGTCATTGCTATAAACGTTGTGCACATAAGCGCTTGCCGTGCCGCTTTGTCGTCTAGCAAGAAAAAGTAATGTTTTTGGAAAAGAAAACCAGTCCCAAAACTTTGTATGAATAATAGTTTAGCTCACCACCAGTCCTCATCTCTTTCTCCATTCACCACACAGAATCGTAACGTAAACATGTGCTCTGTGTGTATGCGTGGGTTTTCGCGCGCGTGTGTTTGTATGGATTGGTTTTCTTGTGTGTGTGCGCGTGTGTGTGCAGTGTGTTGCAGGAAGGGATGGGTTAAAGGTTGAGAGTGTGAGTTTGCATGCGCATCTGTCATTGTTTGAGAATTCCAATCATTGCATTGTATTACTATTTCTGCTTGAAGATTTTTCTCGAGTTCAATTATTTGCGTGTAGAGACGGACTGACAATCTAGAGCTGTGCCATTTTAGTTAGTTCATCGTTGACGACTTACAAGTTCCCCATAATGCTCTATTTCGGGATGCAAAATGACAAAGAAATAAAAAGAAGAAAAATGCTTTATCTCCCTTTTCGCTCCTTGACCTTGTTTTACAGTAACTATGTTCTCTCTTCTCGGTAATATGTGGGAAATTTTGCGTTTGGCGGAAATCCTGAACAGATCAGATAACAAATTATTTCGTCGCAAGAGAAAATAACAGAATGTCTAAAAAAAAAAGTGGGATTTTTCAAGACAAGAAGCCGAGACAAATTTTCTTCGTAATTAATCTGAATATTTTATTGTCAAATTTTGTTAAATGCAAATTTCATAACACTTAGGGCCTACAGGAGTCAGCATTAAATTGCTCTTCGAAAAGGTCAAGGTTATTTTGATGCCTGTTATTGTTGTGTTTTCCATTCAACATTTATCGAAGACCATTTATACTAATTACTTAGACGTACATTCTAAAACTCTGTTCTTCAGAACGCAGAAGTTAACACACTCGCAAACACACATGGAAGCACGCACTCACACGTGCGCGCATGCACGTATACAAACACACATACTGTCATGCCCACATAACGTATATCAAAATGTGTACAAACGTACCTATACATGCTTACACAAGCATGAAAATAAAGACACGTTTTGTAAAGAACAATTAAAAAAAATTGAATTAAATTTTTTACACACAACTACACACGCGCTCAAACAAGCATAGTCAAGCACGCGCACACATAGACTCATGCACGTACACATGCACGTACACATGCACGTACACATGCACGAAACGAAACAATCAACAGCAAGAAAAATAACACTTCAACCTTACTCCGCGGATATTACAAAGAAATGCTTACAATTAAAAAAATCATGAAAGCACAGAGACACGTTTTGTAAAGAACAATAAACAAAATGCGAATTAAGGCGTTTACATACAAACACACACGCACGCACATAGACGCTTTCTCACACACAGATGGACGCACATACGCTTATACACACGCACAAAATAAACAATAAACAAACAAGGAAAATAGCACTTCGAACCTAGTCCACAGAAATAAAAATAATATTGTTAACAAGAACACAAAAAAAGGAAACGGTGAGATATTCATTTATACTCCTGCCGTGTACAGTGGCAAGGAAATCCTAAGCTTTCAAATTTTAAATAATTTATCCCGTGTCGTTTCTCAGACCACTAATTCGTCAGTTCGCTTTTAGACTCCTAAGTTCACAGCAAATTGACTTTGAACTAATATTGTCCTGTAACAGACAAAGCAATTAAGATAGACTCTCTAGAGGCGATACTATTTCTCATTGTATCAAATCGATTTCCGGTTTCCTTTGGAGACGGCGCCACTATCGTACGCAACAAAACAACAAATCAAACTATCTAATCAAGAAATCAATTCGCATCATCATCGCCTGGTAACGTGGATTTCGATTTGATAACATATGCAATGGATCTGAAATGTTTTCCCTTCCTCTGCCTGATATTAAACATTTCAAATTACGATTTTCTGTCAGGCAGAGAGGGGGGGGGGGACATTACTTTGAGCGATAACACTTGCATCTTACAACAGCAAGTTTACATGATGAAGCAATAACAAACCTGATGAATATAAAACATTTTAATTCCTAAACATTAGTCAAAAGTGTTAGTTCTACAATACAGTAAGTCCGAGAAAGTCATTTGGGCTTTATATCTCTGCAAGCTTTCAGTCCCATAGCCTATCAATTAGCACAAGAAGTTCAACTCCCCCCCATCCCCTTCCAACTTTCTTTGTCGCTTCAGACAAAATAGACACACGAAACAGTTATGCTCAGATTAATTTCTACTTTATAGGCATGAAAGAATTCTGCTAACTATTTCGGTGTTTGGTTTTTAATTATTAAAATTATGATAACTGTTGCCACTTTAAATTAAATAATTTTTAAGACTTGTATAATATTTAATTTAAAGTGGCAACAAGCATTAAGTAGTGGTTAAACTCTCACCCGAAATGAATGCTATGCGACTTAAGCAGGAAAAGCGAAGAGCAAGTGTCGACTTAGTAAGAATACAGGTTCCAGATTTACCTCCCGTTAAGAGATTAAATTATAATTATTCAATCAAAAAATACATTCCTGGCATTTTTATATCATAATGTTACAGTCTTATTACATGATTGATGGCTAGATAGAAAAAAATGTTTATTCATGAATTGTGAAGTTCCTGACAGTATCAATGTCATAGGTCAGTTGTTAATGCATTGATACCAATGTCACAGATCAGTTGTTATTGCACTAATAACATTGTCACAGATAAGTGATTACCCTATACCACTGACACACTAGCATCTTTGCAACAGGTTACTGACTCTAGTAACAGCATTGCCATAATCATTTTAAGACTGACACCATTGACACAGATCAGTTATTACATTGCCACCATTTCACACATTCTTAATTGACACTGCCATTGTTACTACAATTTCATGATTTTACAGGCATAAATGACATAAATCACTATACTGCTGCCTGTGTTGTGTTAACAATAGAAATGTCATCCCACAAGCATGTCATTATCAAAGATTCTTGTTTACAACCATACTATTGTCAGACATCATGGATGTCATATGTTATCCACTACCATCTGTATAATTAAATTTAAAAATAGACGGAAAACTGCTTGCACTAAAAATCTATCATCATATGTGTGTGCTTGCATCCAAAATACATCAGGAGAATGAAACTCACGTTTGACCTCAGTGTCAGCCTATACCAGCATACTTGATGCACGAACTGTCAACACAACATGCTGACACTATTGCTGAAGTTACCTGCCCTGTGGGCGAGTTTAATTATTAAATTAGTTAGAAAGGGTATAACTTTTTCTTATTTCCATATAATATCAATACGTCTAAAATTATGGTTTTAAGAGAAGAATCATTTCCACATCATCAGTGAGTGATTAAAAAAAAACATGCACACACCATACTCAGGCAGACATTTTCCATTGTTCTGATAACATAAGGAATTAATATGTCAAGGTTAAAAAGATCCTAATGGATTAACTCTGCTGTATCAAGGTGAGAAAATCTATTTTACTAATGCAATGCAGGAATTACAAATTATATTTTAAAAACATTCTTAGTAATTCAAGAAACGTTAAATTCTTTTGTTCCAACAATTGTCAGACCAATGTTTATTACTTGTTTAACATAATCAATCAATTATTGATTATAAGCACATTATTATTTCATTCTTAGTAATTCAAGAAACATTAAACTCTTTTGTTCCAGCAATTGTTAGACCAATATTTGTTTAACATAATCAATGAATTATCTTATTGATAATTGTAAACTATCTAACACTCATTGATTATCTTTTACTAATTCTTGTTCTTTTAACAAATTTAATAACAGTGCTGATTGTGTTTCAATACAGTTCAATAAATCTAAGTATTGTACATTTAATTAAATTGTACAATGACTGAGAGGAGTGTCATATCATGTCAACAAAAAATGTCTTATCATATTCTTTCATTGCACCTCTGCTGAATAACCTTGTGTGTTAATAAGTAATTAGAATGCATAATGTTATGTCTGAGAGAGGGAGATCTCTCTAGTCCTTTGTATTTTGAATGAAGTCAAAGTAAAACTGACCCGTCTTCGGACGGCAGCGTAAATATGACAACTGCTACACCTGATGCCATCATATACACCTTTGATTGATCCATGGGCCTGTACAGTGCCAAAGAGAATCCACAGCCATTGTGCATGCTGTGTCCTCATCCAGCCCGTCAAACGCGGATTGAACGGGGGGTGGGTGTGTGTTTTTGATTTCTAAGAGCCAGCAACCTTGCTGCTGTCACTGAAATCACTGAAATAATTAACATTCACTTTCATGCTGACATTTTCCGAGCTATATGCCAGGTCATCTCGATGATTAGTAGAAAAGTGACATTATAGCATTATAATTGTAGTACCAATGAAATCTCCACCCCTATAGCTAAATTTTATTCATTAATAAATAGTTTGCCACTGGAACCACTAAGTAGTTTATTTATCCAAACATTCTATTTTCCAAATAACCAGGATTGTTAGGTAGCTAGGGGCTAGAGCTGTTATCGTCGATCATATGTCTGTTACCGCTCCAGTTCTGGAATATGGACTCTGCCTGTAATTTTAATTAATGCATGGAAGGGAGGGTGCATTCACACTATCATTTCTCGTGACCACCCACTCTACCACACGTCACAATGGACTATACTGACAAATTACTAAACATCGTTGACGTCATAGAGGTGCAATGATGTGACGTCAATGATTTGATTTAATAAGAAATATCTGATTGGTGAGTTAAAAATAGTGTAACCTTGGTAAATGTATTCAATATTCTAATGTAAGAAAATAATTACAATTAACATTCTGCGGGTTTGATTGGCAAAATATAATATTTTGACTCATTATTGCAAGAGAAAACAGATAGATAAGTAAATAAATAAATTGGGATTAAATGAAGACATTAAACAATTTGCAATGAATATAAGAACATGAGGAGGTAAGGTCAGAAAAATAAATGGTTGTTACAGTATAGAACGTGCCTTAAGTGTTAAAATATTTGTCATAATACACCTATTTTCTGAATTCTCTGATATAAGAGCGTGCCTTAAGTGTTAAAAATGTTTGCTATAATATGTATATTTTCTGACTTCTTTTACTATAGAGTGTGCCTTAAGTGTACAAAATACACCATAAACATATTTTTAACGTCCTCTATTTCTTTAAAGCAGTTCTTAAAATACCAACGTGTTAAAATTAAAAAAGAAAAAAATAACAAAATTAAAACGCGGTTTTAGAATGACTGTTGAAGAAGCTTAAAGAAAAAAAAATAAAGATAGATAGATCGTAGGATGCACACAGAGTATCATGTTTGTTTTCTTCAGCGAACGTTACCGCCATTGGGAAATGAAACGTTTTACGCGAAAATTAAAACTAAAATACCCAACCAAGTAAAAACAAAACCGCTCAGTTTTCTTTTTTTTTCTCCTCCTAAAGAAATCCACTGACGATTTTATTCTGTTATTAAAGAAATATTTAATATTTACTTAAACTTTCCTCATGCCTACACATTATTTATATGTGACGTCAACCTTAACAAATGCTTTCCACATTTACTAATTTCAACACTATGACAATTAGATTAACAATTTTGAACAAATGCTTTCCACATTTACTAATTTCAACACTATGACAATTAGATTAACAATTTTGAACAAATGCTTTCCACATTTATTAATTTTAACACTATGACAATTAGATTAACATTTTTGAACAAATCTTAAAGAATATTCGCAAAGAAGCAAATAATTTTAACGAAGAACAAGCAATAATATGCAAACAACACTACCAACACAGCACAACATGGCAACAAAAGATACAAAAGGATACAACAAGAAAACCAGAACAACTCTAAATTAGAGAAAGAGAGAAACAAAACTGTCCCACTGGTGTATGAGTGCACTTAATGTGCTTTGTGCTTCTGCTTGTCATAGGATTTTACAATACAGTTATTTGATCGCTAATTTTGATTTTATTCAGATTGGATATTTATTGAGATTAAGAAGAAATTAAACTTCGGGAAATAAATTACACTTTTTAATTCATTTTTTTAAAAGAGTTTTTAAAGAAGTTACGGAAATAAATACTTTCTGTAAACCTATTCAGGAATTATGCATTTGTTTTGTGCATCTTTTCCCCGGACGGTTATTAAGGATATGGAACAGAACGAATAAATATGGCTAGAAAATTTATTTAGCTTTATACCGTCAGAAAAATCTCCCCAAAACATATATTTTTTCTTTTTTTTTTTAAAAGGAAAGTTTTGGTTCCTAAATAATGACTATTTGCGAAATTTAGCATTTGTTCAGCCAAATAATAACTTATTTATATAAAATTTGGAGAAATAAATGTCCAAGAATCGTTTACTATAAATCGGTGGAAACGGTAAAATTGCAACCCGGCCAATAAGACAAAATACCCCCCCACACACACACTCTTCCCACGATTTTCTAAATCTTATTTTATTTATCTAAGTTTTAACATCCACTTCTAATTTTTGTTCACTTCAAATCTCACTGCCCACAACTGACCGACTGAGATGGCTTTCGATTGCCCACAACTGAACAGGCCGAGCTAGGCCCAAGTAGGTAAGTCGGAGGCTTGTGGTCTTGTACAAATGCTTCGCAAACTTCAACTCACTAAAACTGAGATCTATAAGACGGATAGTGAACTTTGAATGAAATATAATAAAAGAAAATAAGAAATCTACTTTTTTCTATTGCGAATATTTGCGCCGTCCTCTTCTGTTTGGTTTATCTATTAAAAAAAAATATTGCTTTTGAGATAAATGCTTTCAGTATGTCATTATCAATGCTTTCAGTATGTCGTTATCATACACTTTCTAAATTAAGAATTACGCCAGTCTTCGAACGTGATGATTTTTGTTTCAGAGCGTGGTCTCCCTTGTACCTAGTGACGTCAGTCAGCTACCGCGGGGATAGGCGCCAAGCAGCAACAAAAGTCGGAGCAAAACTTGAGGAACTCCTACAAATATTGAGCTGTACCGGATGACGTGGTTTTCGTGTAATATTTGCTTTAAAACTGGTAGTACGAACAGAGACAAATGCACTGCGTGAACTCCAGGGAGTTCTTCCATGTCCTTTTCTTCCCTGCGTTGAACCTCACCGCTGCAGTTCAAACCTGTGCTCCGAGGGTTATAAGGTTTAAAATTATTATTTTCGTGCGGCAATTCTTATCGCAAATAATAATACAAAAGAATGTGAATATATATGTGCATTTAAGATGTGCGTGTTTGTGTTTATGTGTGTGTATGTGAGTTCATGTGAGAATGTGCACTATACTTCATATATTAGCATGCTCTTTGAGAAGCAAACTAAAGTTTGAGTTTGTGTGCACGGCATGTGCGTGTGCGGTCATGTGCGTGTGTGCTCGTGAGTGCGTGCATACCTGTGCATGCATATGCGTGTGCACGTGTTTATGTGTATGCAGTAGTTTTCTTGTTTTTCAGTACCTGCATATTTGGATATGTAAAGATTTAACAATGCGCACATGCACACACAAACACACACACACAATACATTTGGCATCAGGATTGTTGATAATGGCATGTACTTACCATTCCCACCCACCTGTATTTCCTAAGTGGCATTTTTTTGCTACCCCACTAACAACGAATCTCATCATATATATGAATACTGTAGTATATACTGTCGCATAACGGCTTATGTGGCCCACACCCACCCTCCTCTAAAAATAGGTTACATGCAAACCTACCTTCTAGAATGGCTGACCCTTACCCTAAAAAATATCTGGATATCCACACACTAACTCTAACAAACCAATCAGAGTGCTGCTCAATTGCGTGCAAATGAACATACTAGAAACTCACCTAATATTCGTTAGTTGAATGCAAGCTGACCATAGAGGCAACCCGTATTATGGCTTCTGGTGTTAATAAGTTATATGTAAGAGTGTTCTGTCAGAAAACACATATGGATGAATTCTTAGTCATGTGTATTTTACTGGTAGATCACTTTATCTGAGACATTGATTCCAACGAGTGCTGAGCCGTGAAGCAATGCCAGAATGGAACCGCTCTAAGATGTTGATTTTGATGAGTGCTGAGCCGTGAAGCAATGCCAGAATGGAACCGCTCTAAGATGTTGATTTTGATGAGTGCTGAGCCGTGAAGCAATGCCAGAATGGAACCGCTCTAAGATGTTGATTTTGATGAGTGCTGAGCCGTGAAGCAAGACCAGAATGGAACCGCTCTAAGATGTTGATTTTGATGAGTGCTGAGCCGTAAAGCAATGCCAGAATGGAACCGCTCTAAGATGTTGATTTTGATGAGTGCTGAGCTGTGAAGCAAGACCAGAATGGAACCGCTCTAAGATGTTGATTTTGATGAGTGCTGAGCCGTGAAGCAATGCCAGAATGGAACCGCTCTAAGATGTTGATTTTGATGAGTGCTGAGCTGTGAAGCAAGACCAGAATGGAACCGCTCTAAGATGTTGATTTTGATGAGCGCTGAGCTGTGAAGCAATGCCAGAATGGAACCGCTCTAAGATGTTGATTTTGATGAGTGCTGAGCCGTGAAGCAAGACCAGAATGGAACCGCTCTAAGATGTTGATTTTGATGAGTGCTGAGCTGTGAAGCAAGACCAGAATGGAACCGCTCTAAGATGTTGATTTTGATGAGTGCTGAGCTGTGAAGCAAGACCAGAATGGAACCGCTCTAAGATGTTGATTTTGATGAGTGCTGAGCCGTGAAGCAATGCCAGAATGGAACCGCTCTAAGATGTTGATTTTGATGAGTGCTGAGCCGTGAAGCAAGACCAGAATGGAACCGCTCTAAGATGTTGATTTTGATGAGTGCTGAGCCGTAAAGCAATGCCAGAATGGAACCGCTCTAAGATGTTGATTTTGATGAGTGCTGAGCCGTGAAGCAATGCCAGAATGGAACCACATTATCTTGGTTGTTGAATTTGTTGAGCATCGAGATGTGAAGCAATGCTAGAGCAGAATGACGCAGTTCTATGGACCATAAGCATAATTCACATTTTATATGTTGTAGTCTGCCACCTGTATTGAATATTTACTATCCTGACTGTATGTATCAGGGGACTCGAGCTATCTTCTAGAACTATCACTCTTCTCTAAATTATCTATCTTCCATCCTTCTAAGAAACGTGGCTAGCCTGGTGTGTTTTGGGGATTAGCGTAAGGTGGTCCAGGGTGGTGGAGAAATTAACATCTTGCCCAGCGAAACGTCACAATCACTCAAGTCTATTTCATACAATTTGCTTTTAAATTATAACTAATATCAACCGTACTGTTTGATCTAAATGGTGCACAATGCTAATATTACCTCTACTGTTTGATCTAAATGGTGCACACTGCTAATATTACCTCTACTGTTTGATCTAAATGGTGCACACTGCTAATATTACCTCTACTGTTTGATCTAAATGGTGCACAATGCTAATATTACCTCTACTGTTTGATCTAAATGGTGCACTTTCGCTAAATTTACCTGAACTTCTTGTTCTAAAACCTAAATGATACATCATTCCTAATTTCACATCAATTTAGTTTGTATTAAGTGGCATATCGTTGCATTCTCACCCATGTGATTGTTCTTACAGGCATATCGATATAGTTATCATTCAGAAGTATGTGCTTGGTTGGACCTGTTATTCATTCTAAATGGCGTTACAACACATTTATCTTTCAATTTACTCTTGAATGGAACTATTACGTCACTCGCTGCCAATGTCACGCCAAAGCAATTTATTCTTGCAAGGAGCCATTGTGCGATTCGTTATAAATGACATATCAAAGATATTTTCATTTAAATTATTTGTACATGGAGCTATTCACTTTCTCATGTGTGAAAAGGCACCCGTTTTTGTAGGTAAACTTTATCTTTATTTAATTTGTTCAGTAGATTTGAAATGTCACACATGTGACCACTATTGTGATCAGTGTGACCAAAAACACATTAAATTTATCATGCCGAATAAGTTTCGTTCACTGTCTGTATTCTATCTATCCCCGTTCTGGTAGCAGCTTTTCCCCAAAATTCAATATCCTAGCTGTCCCTTTGATTTTACAAGGGGGAAATTCTAGATAAGGTCACGTGGACTCCTGAATGTCAGAGTGCATTGTAAATCTCAAGAGACTTGGAAAGGTCATTCTAAATCTCAAAGGAATTTGATCTGCCGTCCTGTAGTACCCTTGCTCGACCTTAATTGCAGCTTCACCTCGAGATGAAACCTGGCATCTATTGACATATCTGGCACGATCCAGACACAGGAGAGTTCTAATTCTGAATTTACTACCCATTTAATGTGCAAGTTATAAATTTACGTTAAGAAAATGCAATTACGTCATTTTTTAAGCTGCTATTTTTAGTAGTAGTTTATGCACTTGTATAGTTTCATCCTTATCGTTACGGCTGAGAGTTTATACGAGAAAGTGATGACAAACCACTTCTCTTCTTAGTCCTGCAAATATTATGAATTGTACTTAAAGGAGGTAGTCATTGTTCCTGCAGGCAAACCAGTTCAGGATCAAATACATTCTTGGTATCGAATAACAATTGGTGCTGACTTCCTAAGTTGTGTGCCAAGTGTTTGTGATACTCATACATTTTGCTATTGATATATTATACCACACAGAGATGTATTACGTGAGTAGACTATTACTTCTACAAATGTCTGTTACACACATGACATCGTTTCTACTAGTGAACACGTTCATAAACTATTAGGTTGTATTTATTATACTGTATGCATGTAGTGGGCTAATAAACACTGCTGCAGGAAACTGTAAGTTGAGACTTGAATGTAAGAAAGAATGGAGTTAGATATGAATAAACAGGAAAACTTAGCATTTGTTTCCTGATTATACTTTACAGGGAAGAAGCAGTCTTGTTTTAAATTCTAGAATATCTAGAAGTTCACGTCTTATTGATTTAATAAACTACTATGATTGTGGTAGATTACAGAAATCCCTACCCAGAATGTAAGGGTAAGGACACACTGCACTCTGTCAATGTATGAGGGCAAGGAGTGGCCAACTATATCATGGAATTCCTGGTATTGTTGTTGTGTTTGATGGAACTAATATGGCGAAGGAGTGCCATTTGTCTTGAGAGAATAACGGCTAATAGAACATTGTATTGTGTGCTAGTGGAACACTTGAAGAATAGACACTTTTATTGTGAACAATTAACTTGTAACATTGTTACAAAAGTGCCTGAAAGACTTTTAGCATCGTCATGGACAAGGTTACATACAAACTATTAATTATCGCTTATCTCTCTATAACTCCATTTGCGCTCTCTTTGTATGATAAGAATTATCCTGTGATTTTTAAACGATACTAACTTACTGAATTATGTGTAAAGATATATTCAAATGTGTTTTTATCGAATTATTGATGTAAAATAATCTTTTCATTGTATTTGTTATATGTATACTTGATTGTTGATTTAATAAATTTATTGTTACATTTATTGACCTTTGTCACACTTATTGATAACCATATGTTAGAGAGATAGTGGGTGGACGGGGGCTCACTAAACATAGATTAAAGACGGATTTATCTTCTCCTTTGGTAAGACGTTTTCCACATAATGAAATAGTGTGTGATGGTAAATACTTGTCTTTAACGTTGTGGAAGAGAGAAAACATTTACAGCTCTCGAATATCCTCCAAGTGAGAGAGACGTGTGGTGTCTTCTGGAGAATTATTAATAAGGTAAATCAAGATTTTCGTCACTTGTAATTAGTTATGGATGATTAATTACAATAATAATCATATCCAAAATCTAGGGCGACATTTTGTCACACAAGGAGATATGTAACACTGACCTATACTGAGACAGGATGAAGGCGAAATTTATCGCTGACCCTCAATGAGAAAGTACGAAATGTAACGCTGAGCCATATCGAATATGACAGGATGAAATGTAACAGTGAACAAATCTGAAATCTTTTACTTACTACCCCTTCCCCTAAAGACGAGACACCCCTCCCCCCAAATCCCCGCAGGCATACATCATTGTCCTCGTTACTAATCCCTCTACTAGACATTCTTTCTTCATTGATTCTTCGTTTTCTCGTTGGCTGGGTTTACCATGGACATAATCTTGTAATCTTGATTTCTACCCAACACTACACTTCCCGCATCATTTCCCGTACAGCCCAGTCGTTCACTAACGGACTGGCCGTTGGCAGTAAAATTTTATCGTTGTTTTTCGCTTGTTCGCCTTACCACTGGATTACTAAGAATAGTGATACTGCAGTTGTCGACGTTGCCAATATCTCCCCCCCCGCCCCACAAACGGAAATTCATCGGCTGTTATCTCTCTTGATGTTAGTTCTAGCAAAAGCGGTTTCCACGTTTGGAAAACTTGTGTTTTACGAGGGACACGACAAATTCATTAATTCAGTCTAGAACTGTTTAAAAGGAAAAAAAAAGAAAACGAATAAAACGAAACTGAGAGCAAACAAATAGCTGGAATCTGGGTGGGCGAAGTGATGTTACAATCAGAATACACACTGGCAAGGTGTAGCTGCTGCTTCCAGGCATTAGCAGTCGACACACAGTATTAGGACAACCAGTATTAACCTGGACCATGCAAGGCTTATCGAGACAATCACTGACCTCACTGCCGACTCAGAATCTACTAGGGAAGGTGCTCTGACGTCAGAACAACGAAACAATTTAGATATAAGTGATTTAATGGGAAACAATCCAGAGCAGCGAGCTAAAGATGACGTCATGTTCTCGTAGGAGTTAGGACATAGAAAACAGTTGCTGTACAATCTTAGTTTATAAACCGATGCATTATTTGCTCTTTAATAAATGGTTTAATTTAAACATGATTATTATTTAAAAGAAAATATTCTGTACTTTTGCTTGTGGGCTTCAAAGTTCTGTAAAATTTTGCTGTTGTTTGCTTCTGTTTTTTCGTTTTAAAATTTGAAGTGGGAATACTTATTTGCTAATTGTTTTATGGCTGGTAAATTACATTGAGGGAGCAACACTTAATAAAATCACGTGTTTATTATTCTGGGTGTATGATGTCTGCTATTAGTATGAATGCTTGTTATCCTGTTTGTGTGCCGAGAGCTATTATTAATAAATTTATTTTTAAATTTATTGACCTCAAACAAATTGATAGCCATATTTTGGAGAGATAGTAGGTGGATGGGGCTAGCTAAATATAGATTAAAGATGGATTTATCTTCTCCTTTGGTAAGAAGGTTTCCACCTAAGGAAATATTGTGAGAGTAAATGTTTGTCTTTAATATTGTGAGAGTAAATGTTTGTCTTTAATGTTGTGGAAGAGAGAAAACGTTTACAGCACCAACATATCCACCAAATGAGAGAGACGAGTGGTGTCTTCTGATATTAATATCATAAAGTAAGATTCTCATGACTTGTAATTAGTTATTGATGATTAACAATAATAATAATAATCATAACCAATAAAAAGGGTAGCATTGTCACAGACAGTGACCTTAATACAGAACTGTAGTGGAAATAACAACATTGACCGAAATATGATAATACATTTGATAAAGTAAGTGTCAGATATAGCGACACAGACAGAAATAAAGACATTGCTAGCAAGTGTAAATTCATATGAATGGCTGAAGATGCTGATGAACTTGAAGATAAATTTATTGCCAAGTTTAATAATTAAACACAAATAAATTTATTGGACAGTTGAATAATTAAACACAAATAAATTTATTAGTCAGTTTAATAAATAAACACAAATAATATTATTGGCCAGTTTAATAATTAAACACAAATAAATTTATTGGCCAGTTTAATAATTAAACACAAATAAATTTATTGGCCAGTTTAATCATTAAACACAAATACTTTCCTATTGAATAAAAATTTAGTTTCTTTTAAAATTTTATCTCTAGCATGAACATTATGTATATTTCATGTAAAATTTAAACAAGAGCTATTTAAAGAAATTAAACATTAATCCGACTTAGAAAAGCATAGAACTTTTCTTAAGGTACTTCTTGAATTTAGATTACACAGAGTGATACTACTTAGCGCCTGACTGATGCATAAAAACTTTCTGGAGGCCACAGAACCATAAATTTCTCACTTGATTAACATACAAAAACGTAATTTGAGGTCAAAGAACCACATTCCTTCACAATGGCTCATTTATATCATAATTACAAACTGGCTAATGCATGAGGATCATAATTTTAAAAAAAATTATTTAAAAAACAACAACAAAGGCCATACCCATTTCACGTGGTTAAAAAACCTGTTGGATGTCGGGTTATTTCAGAAGTCTATTTACATACTCAACAATCGCACAAGATATTGATCAAATAGTCAACTATGGGAAATAAAATCAGGCTTTACGTGCTCTGCCCAACAGTCTTATCAGAGGCCCGATGACAGAAAACAATCGAAGACTGAATACAGAACGTAATTAAATGCTAAAGAACCACACCTGTCACATTTAGTTAATGCACAAATAACGTAATTGAAGACCCCAAACCACACCCATCTCATTTAGTTAATGCAATAAGAACGTAATTGAAGACCCAAAACCACACGGATCTCATTTAGTTAATGTATAAATAACATAATTGAAGACCCAAAATCACACGCGTCTCATTTAGTTAATGCATAAAGAACGTAATTGGGGGAAAAGATTCCCATGCCATTTTCACTTACGTAGTACATAAAGAACGTAATTGAAGACCAAAAAAACCACACACCCTTCTCAATCACTCAATGCACAAAGAACGTAATTGAAGACCAAAAAACCACACACCATTCTCAATCACTTAATGCACAAAGAACGTAATTGAAGACCAACAAACCACACACCCTTCTCAATCACTTAATGCACAAAGAACGTAATTGAAGACCAAAAAGCACACCTTTCTAATTTCTTAATGCATAAAGAATGTAAATGGAGACCAAAGAACCACACACATGGTTAATGCATAAAGAACGTAATTGAAGACGAAAGAACCACGCCTTTCTTAGTCGCCCTCCCTTCCCACCCAGATAGAATTGACACATCTGAGTGACCGGGGGAAGCATATCCTCCTGAGACTGATTCCAGTCGAGCAGAAATAAATATCTAGCTTATTTCAGTGAACTTGCTTGGCAATAGTCTTTTGAGCATCTTAGTAGTAATGGAAAGTAGAAGAGTAGGAGGGGGGGGGGTAATGGGTGAGGATAGGGACCTGCGGATGCTGTCAGTGATGCTGAGGTAGAAAAATCCGGGAAACAACTTCCCGTAAAGAGTGCACTCTTCTCCCTCCCAGCTCTCCCACCCTTAACGTCATGCTTTGTCCTTCAACAGCAAATTTTTACAATTCTTCTTCTAACTTTACGTATAGTTTAATTATGAGTCATTAAATAATTTAACAAATGAACTATTTGGGAAAAGTTTCTCGTTTACTTGGATCAAGCTTGCGTCACACCCATGTTTCACTGCTACTGCCCACTCTTTAAATAAGTGTTAAGCAAAATATTTTATTCCAAAATAGAGCTATTTCTGGAAGTAAACTGTTTCATTAATTCTGTAAGTGTCCTGGCTGGTATACAGATTAATAATTAACATACTATTTGCATATAAAGTGTGTTTTTCAAATACCCACGGACGTGACCTCGAAATCAATCATCATAGATTTGTATGGAGAGAATGGTGAATGCTTACAGATTGCTTTTAAGACGAAAAATTATTTACCCCCCCCTTCCTTTTGTTTCAATGTACTCTGTAGTGTCAAATACAGCAAGCATTTTGCTTCTAATTTTTATGTTTTTATTTTTCTAAGATACTGTCTGTTTCTACTCTGCTGATCATTGTTGTGTTCTCTTTGGCGAAGCTCTATTGTTATACACTGCAGTGTAGATTTTCATATTCATTGGAACGCACTAATCGTAATCTGCAGTGTAGATGTCCTCATTTATGGTGACACACTTTAATCATATACTGGAGTGGAAATGTTCTCATTCACTCTCACACACTGTAATCATAGTCTGCAGTGTAGATGTCATACTATAGTCGGAGTCTGCAGTGTAATGTTCTCAGTCATTGTCGCGCACTCTAATCATAGTTTGAGGTGTAAATGTTTTCAGTCACTGTCACACACTATAATCATATTCTGCAGTGTAGATTTCACGCTATAATCATATTCTGCAATATAAATGCTCTCATTCACCCTCCACACACTGTAATCATAGACTGCAGTATTGATGGCACATTATACTCGTAGTCTGCAGTGTAAATGTTCTCATTCTTTGTAACAGACTGTAACCATAGTCTGCAGTGGACTTTTCTTATTCTATGCGTTACTTTAAAACCAGTCTGCAATGGTGTTTTCTTGTATTCACTGCAACACACATAACCACTTTGCAGTATTGAATCTTTTAATTCCCTGTGACACATTACAATCATATACTGCAATGGTGTCTTTTCTTATTCTCGGATCACTCTCTAATCATAGTTGTGACATTTGTGTTTTCTAATCCCCGAAAGTAATATTGTCTGTTTATTTTAAATCGCTTGTCCAATATGCAAATAATCGTACTGTCTTCCATGCAAGATGTCCAATCATTTGATGACTGTCTTCCATGCAAGATGTCCAATCATTTGATGACTGTGTTCGCTGCAAGATGTCCAATCGCCTGATGACTGTCTTCACTGCATGATGTCCAATCGCCTGATGACTGTCTTCAGTGCATGATGTCCAATCGCCTGATGACTGTCTTCAGTGCATGATGTCCACTTGATGACTTCAGTGCATGATGTCCACTTGATGACTGTCTTCAGTGCATGATGTCCACTTGATGACTGTGTTTCAGTTAATGACGTCTTCTCATTAGCTGACTGATATTTTCAGTAAAAGATATCCTCTCATTTGGCAGCTAATTTGTTTCCAGTGATAGATGTCTTCTCACTTGATGACTGGTATTTCTTTTAAAGATGTCCATTCACATGACGACTAACATTTGTGAGTTAAAATATCTACTCACACTTAACTAATGCTTCTCATTTAAAGATGACTTCTTAATTGACTGACATTTGTGAGTTAAAATATATACTCACTTCCCTGATACCTCTCATTTAAAGATGACTTCTTACTTGACGACTGACATTTATCAGTTCAAGATGTCCACTCGCTCGGCGTCTGGCATTAACTGTGGCGTGAAACGCCCACATCACCGCGACTTGAAGTACATAGCAACAACTTCACGCATGCCATTTTGAAATTTTCATGCTGCACGTGCAGCCACAGTCACGCGGTACTTCCGCTCGCAGTAACATAAAACTCTGACACAGATACTTTAGTGTGTCATGTTTTAACGAATTTAGGAGACAGTCTCACCTTTACCTAGAAAGTTTTCAACAGATGTTTGTTTTTTTTAACCAGAAAATCTATTTAATATACTCCCTAGGTATCCCTACTCTGTAACCATATTCCCTATGTATCCCTACTCTGTAACCAGACTCACTAGGTATCCCTAGTCTGTAACCTACTCCCAAGGTGTCCTTAGTTTTTGATTACTCTACAAAATCCTTAATTGTCGAGAATGTGTGCTCAGATTATAAAACCTGTTTAGCTTTTTAATAATTATTTTTAATGCTGTCGTACTTAATTCTCGGATGTTAGCAGATCAGAAGTCCTACTGAATGCTTCATCAACTTGCTCCGACCATCATCTTATTTCTGATTCACTCATTTTCACTGTGACAACTCGAGTTGTGTGAATTTTCACTTGGGTGTCCTTGGCAAGAGGTCGTAACAGATCCTCTGACATCACCTTGTGTAACATCTAATCGATTATATATGTGACTGAGATTAAACGGTGTAGATTGTGATTTTTTAACGAAAGGTTTGTGTGCTCTTAGAAAAAACAAGTTCCAATAACAATAATAATGATGATGATGATGACAAGATATTTCTCCCCACTGCATTCGTACAATCTTGAATTTCAACCCAGAATTCTGGTAAGATCCGGACACTAAGAATTTTAACCCACAAACAGCAAAGGTCGTGAAACTAGTCTCTACTTTTACTAGCACAACATTTATTTCTACTACTACTACCAACACGACTAAAATTACTACTACCACCACCACTACCACACCTCCATCACTACCATCTCTAATACCACAACTACCGCCTCCACTACCACCACTTCTATTACTACTACCACCACCACTATTATTACTGCCACATCTACTACTACCTCCACCACCCTTCTATAACTGCTACTACTACTACAACCATCAAGACTACTATCACCACCACTAATACCACCTCCACCACCATCACCGCCACCCCCCGCCTCTATTACTACTACTACCACTGCTATTATTACTAATACAATCTCTACTACTACTACTAGCACTTCTACAACCAACACTATTTCCACTTTTACTACCCCACCCCACTTCTAGAAAGAGAAGGATTTTCTAGGGGTGATGTGGCGTTCAGAGCCCCTAAAGACATAACGACACACGCTTTTGAATGTATGTTTCTTAGACATAAGAAATCGTGAAATGTTTAATATCAAAATGTTAAATCGAATTAAGAACTCGAACCGTGAAACGCACCCGGATTCCTTAGGCACGGCGTAGTGTGGGTTTGATTTGTAGATAGGGTGCAAACATGAAAAATAAATAAACGATTTGGCGAAAGTGGGTTAGTTTGAGAGCCACCGAGAGGGATTTCTTAGCCTTCTGCGATGAGCTGCGCATGCGCAAAAGCAGTGAAAATCCGTACTAACTTCACCGCGATGCCAGCTGGAGTAATTCCGAGAAATGAAATCGAATTTCAGTAGTTAGTTCTCGACGAACAAGAAGCTAGATATCAAATATCAAAGAAGAACAAGTACAACAAATAATTAATCTCTATATTTTTTCCTTGTGCTTTATTCCCATCAGGGTGATTGTAGTGGGAAGAGGTCTACGTAACTGGATTCAAAGTGTGACGTGAACAAATTCTCTTATTATACCTCCAGCCTTTACACTTACATACTGCAGTAAATGCTTCCCACATCTACCACGGTCATATAATCAGTGAACCAGAAGATTCATATCATACAATGAAGAAAGACTGCTTGTCCTTGTAAATATATAAGCAGGGAACAAATGCTAAGTTTCCAGGCGCGAAAGCGGCGGAAGCCGGAAGCGCCCCCCATACAATCAATCAATCAATCTAAGTTTCCAGTTTATTGCTTTATAACTCCATTCTTTCTTATATTCAAGTCTCAACTTACAGTTTCCTGTAATCCTGTAACTTTATTCATTAGCGATACACGACACAGCATAATAAATACAGCGTTATAGTTTAATGAGTCATTTCATTAGAACAATGTAAAGTATTTAGCATAGTATATATGATCAGCTTAGTTCAAACATTTGTAGAAATAATAGTCTACTCACATAATACATCTCTACGTAAAACACAAGTATAACACAGCTATAGCAAAAAATGCCAGAAATAATTCTAAGTCCATTCTCTCTCAACCAGTCAATTAACTCACCATTAAGCTAATGGACGTCTTCCATGACTGGACTTCTTTGCCACACCAAATTCAAGTGATTAGACAATAGATTTCTCTACAGTAGGTAAACTTTTAGATCTCAGCCCATTGGCTGGTCCTGTTATCGTAATTTTAACCATTGGATAATAAAAACTACTCACCAAGTTGAACTAGTTTACATTACATCAGCAATTTCTAGGATATTCTCAACTCGAGTGTTTACTCCAACTCAGACACTTACAAAAATACCATCATAAGGAGTGCCCAAGATCGGGTCACTTCGACAATTTAACAATTTATATAACAACTAAGTTCAGAAAAAGGGATTTGCAAATTTACTCTGCCACACAGTCAAACGTAAAGGAGTACTTAAAAGAGAATTTTCCACATTCATTTCCCCCTCCTCTTCCTCCTCCTTCTCCACCACTACTGCCGCCGCCGCCGCCACCACCACCACTACCACCGCCGCCGCCACCACCACAACGACGACAACCAATACCATTTTCATCATCATCACAAAATAATCAAGATAAAATAAAAGCATTCAATTTATTTAAATTATATTTTCATTATTCTTCACTAAAGAAACAATATTTACATGTATGAACATTTTTGTCTTAGTTAGCCCAATGCCGGCAAAGGTATAAATAAAAAGGGAAAAAAAAAGTGTTTATATGTACTTTTTCAAAGTGATTATGAGATGCTCTCTGTATTATTTTGTTCTAACACACGGGTCAAAGGAAATACAATTCGAACGTTCTATTTAGACTTGTCTTTGACATTTTCTTTTATTTTGGCTTATTAGGGTTATTAACTTCGGACTTCATTTCGAAACACGGTACTGGAATGAACAATGACACAGTCAAGCGTTAAGTGTGTGGAATATCTGGCGATCTCTGTGTTCTCAAATGAAAGAAAAGCAAAACGATATCTACCCGAAGACAACAAGAGAAGGACGTCTCACGTCATAGATGGACAGAGTAGGGAAGTGAAATTAAATTCGAGCATCGACGTCCGGAGACGGTGTTATAGTTACATTCATTTTTCAGGCGTACGTACACACGCCTCGCCTGACACTTGCAGATAATTAAAGGAAATTAATCCCGAACCGCGAGAAATACAATATTTTTATTTGTTAGAGAGAAGAACTGAGAGAGCGAGAAGAGTGCAAGAGCGAGCAAGGGTGAGAAAGAAGCTAAGAAGAGCGAGAGAGGGAAATAGAGAAAGAAAGAGAGAGAGAGAGGGGGGATGAACAAGACGAAAAGAGAGTGAAAAAGAGAGTCGGTAAAAAATAGAACGGGAAGTATAGAGGGAGGGAGGGGGAGAGAGAGAGGGGGACGGGAAGAAGAAGAGATTACAAAGAGAGGATATAAAAGCAAGTGAAAGAGGAAAAGACGAAGAGAAAAAAGGAGAGAGTAAGAGAGAAGCAAAGAGAAACAAAAAGAAATAAAGAGAGAGAACAGAGAGGAAAAGAGAGAGACTGGAAGAGAGAGAAAGAAAAAGAGAGATAAAGAGAGAAATTAAGAGGGAGAAAGAGAAAGAGAGAAAGAAAAAGAGAGAGAAAGAAAGGGAGAGAAAGAAAGAGAAAGAGGGAGAAAGAGAAGGAGAGAAAAAAAGAGAGAAAGAAAGAGAAAGAGAGAGAGAAAGAAAGAAAGACGACCATACAGAGAATGAATGTAAGAAGGAATTAGATAGGAGGGCATGGGAGAGAAAGAGAAATCAGAAGACATAAGTAACTGTAGATATATTGATGAGAAAATGAGAAAAATAAGAGGAAGAGGAAAGAGAGAAAAAGAGAGAAATATTTATAAATAGACAGAAAATTAAGCAGACATATTTGATTTAGATGGACGGATAGCAGCCAGAGAGAAAGAGCGATTACAATTTTATTAACCGAGATATGTGAAGAGTGGTTGAAATTTACTAATTTAGTAAATGAATGGGACCATGGGAACAATGCATGTGTCAGCTAATGAATTCTAAAAAGGATTTTTTTTTTTTTCTAAAGACGGCACTGGCTGTGCTTCCCACTGAAATGAAATTAGATGGAATGAAATTAGATTCCGAGTGGGAGTCAGCGTCGAAGATGACGTCATTTCAGGAATAGATATTTGCGGAGTGACGCAACTATTATATTTATGTTTATATCTGTCTATAGCAAGCACAGCAACTGCTAAACGGAGTGCCCCTCCCCTCTCTCCCGTTCTCCAGGCCGTGTCGAGTGTTAAGCATAAATCCACGCTTGTCGTATAGATAAGCTCTGACTTAATCTCTTTTTGTCCTCCCTCTCTCTCTCGCTCACTCCCCTCCCCTTTTGTGGTTCAGTATTTTAACCGGACACATAAATTACAGATTAAATGCCATGGAGCGTATCTATCTATCTATCTATCTATCTATCTATCTATCTATCTATCTATCTATCTATCTATCTATCTATCTATCTATCTATCTATCTATCTATCTATCTATCTATCTATCTATCTATCTATCTATCTATCTATCTATCTATCTATATATCTATCTATCTACCTGGCTATAAATAATGATGAATTCTTTAAATCTTTATCTCAGGTAGAGTTTTATATTAACTAAGCACTAATTATGAGTATATGTGTGCATTTATGTTTGTATGTATACAGTAATATTTAATTCACATCTAGATACGTGTATTTATCTGTGTCTCTATGTATACTTGTATTTACATCCGGATGTGTGTGTGTGTGTGTGCATCTATCCATTCATCCATATATCTGGTGTCAAACTATCTATCTGTTCGTCTGTTTGTGTCATTTTTAAATTGATAAATTGTGTTATCCGTGCGTCTTGATTAATCAATAGAGCAGCATGGATAAAATCGTACATTGTGATCATTTAAGACAATTCTAATTAAATATGACATTAACTCTATAATCCTCGACACAAGAAAATTGTCGAATAAAGGAAAGAAATGTGTGCGTGCGTGCGTGCGTATGAGTTAGTGAGAGAGAGAGAGTTAGAGCAGAAAGGGATAGAGAGGCAAAGTTAATACTAGTATTTCTGAAATAATTTAATAAAACGAGAAATGTAATCATCTCTGACGTCATCTTACAACTTGAATATAATGTGCTGCGAAAATAAATTTTGATTGATTGGTTTCCTTTCAAAGTCTATTTTCTGCATTTGTTAATTTAACGGAAATAGGCAACTTGCAAGAGCTGTCCATGGTCAGGCTAACCTAGATTTACAAAACCAACAAAATCAGAAATAAACATCAATAATATAATCAAAGTAGAGCATTACAATATGGCAGCGTCACAAAAGAGCTAAATTAAAAAGACCCACAATAATGCTATGTTCAGACAAAAACAACATTCCAATTAAATAGTTATTTAAAACAATCAATAACCATTCTGGTTATATATAATGTGTTCATTTTAGCATTCTTCAATAAAAAAAAAATGTTTTTAGTGTTAAGCTTTAAGGTCCATTTGCCGAGACCTCTGGCAACAAAATAAGAGTATTTTTAGTGTCCGGCTTGTTTACAGACAAGTATGGTAATAAAATAACTCAAAGGACATTTAGCATTTAGCCGTATGTTTACTAGATCTATAGTATTAAAATGTCAAGGACGTTTTAGTGTTATTATGCACTTGCTTTGAAGCTTAAGGTAAAGTAATAAATAAAATGCCATTTATTGTTTAGCTACAAGTTCCAGTGCTCACAGAGTCGAAAGGTAATTTAACAAACTAAAGATCTTTTAGCAGTTAACTACCAGAGTTTGTTAGATTTAGAATTGTGGCAATTTCACAAGTCAGCTTTCTGCGTTAAGCTATGATGTGTGCTCACCAAGATTTATGGTAATTTTAAGAATTCAAACAACTTTCTATTATTTTGCTAGGCACAGTATTTATCAATACTTAGAAGGTGTTAAGGTTCATTCACCAAAGCAGTTTAGTGTTTAGCTGTATTGTATGTTCAGCAAAACCTACTAATTTGCGTGCTTCCGTGCTTGCTTATTTCCTTGGATTCCTTGTGGAACAAAGGGCCTCGACAACAGTTCTCCAGCGCACTCGATTCTGGGCAGCCCTTTTCAGTTCACCCCATGACAGGTTGCAGCTCTTCATTTCCTCCTCACATGATCTTCTCCGGGTGGTCTTAGGCGACCGACCCGTCTCTTTCCCTGGGGTGTTCCACTGCAAAGTTGCCTGGTGATGTCTTGTGTGGGTTTCCGCAGGGTGTGTCATGTCAATCGCCATTTCCGCCTGGCAATCTGCTGGTCGATGGGATCTTGGTTTGTCCACAAATCAGTGTTCTTTAGTTTCTCTGTCCACCTGATCTTCAGTATGTTGCGAATGCAGCCGTTGACGAACACTTGGAGCTTGTTGGTTAGGGTGTTGGTGACTCTCCAGGTCTCTGAGCCATAGAGGAGGACATACTTAACATTGCTGTTGAAAATCCGTAGTTTGTTGTTGCGGACAGACAGAGATGTTGACCTCCAGACTGGTCTCAGGATAATAAAGGCGTATCTAGCTTTCTCGATTCTGGCTTTGATGTCCTCGTCAGAACCACCTGTTGCTGATACAATGCTGCCCAGGTAGGTGAAAGAGCTGACTTCTTTCAACTCGCTGTCTCCAAGGGATTCTGCTGCTTTTTTTTAACAGGGTCATGGTTTCAGTCTTCTCCAGGTTGATCTGCACTCCAGTCTTGGATGTTTCTTGGGCCAGGAATCAATTGTATTTAATGTTCTAATAGGAAACAATTGTATTTAATGTTTAAGTTGGAAACAATTGTATTTAATGTTCTAATAGGAAACAATTGTATTTAATGTTTAAGTTGGAAACAATTGTATTTAATGTTCTAATCGGAAACATAATGTTTTTAATGTTTTAATGGGAAACAAATCTAATGTTTTAATAGGAAACGTAATGCATTATTTAATGATCTAGTGGGAAACATAATATTTTTAATGTTTTAATGGGAAACAAATCTAATGTTTTAATAGGAAACGTAATGCATTAAATGTTCTAATGGGGAACAATTGTATTTAGTGTTTTGATGGGAAACAAATACATTTAACATTCTAATAGGAAACATAATGTATTTAATGATTTGATGGGGAAACAAATGTATTTAATATTCTAAAAGAAACAAATGTTTTGTGAGCTCATCGAGGATTCTGGAACAGTTGTGTGGTGGGACTAGAAGGGACATGTGAGGCCGTTGCCTGAATAAGAAAGACAGTGACTTGTTGCAAACCGCATGATTGTGAACACGTGCTGGCAATAGCCGCCATCTTTGCAAGGGTTATGTTCATTTGACTTTCATTATTTCTCTGAAACTCTACTCTCATTTGCGTGATGATATTTATGAACTTGATTATATATTTATGTTATTGACAAGTTATGTCTATGCTAGGATAAAGTGAACGATTGTCCAGCATTAATTAAACATTGTTGTGAAGTGATATAAATGTCAATGCTCTTTTCATGATATCCACTTGTATATTTCACTGTTAATTTAATAAATTGATTGATCTTGTTACACATATTGATAACCTTATGTCGGAGAAGAAAGTGGGTGGATTGGGGATCGCTAAATATAGATTAAAAGATGGATTGTCTTCTCCTCTGGCAAGAAGTTTTCCACCTATGGAAATATTGTGACGGTATAAATGTTTGTCTTGTTGTGTAAGGGAGAAAACGTTTACATCCACCTGCATAACTGCCAAGTGAGAGAAACGAGTGATGTCTTCTGGAGAGTTATTAAAAACATTAAGATTCTCAACACTTGTAATTAGTTATAGATGATTAAATAATAATAATAATCATAACCAATAACTAAGGTGGCGTTGGCGTCAAAAATTGTAATTAATGTTCTAGTTGGAAACAAATGCATTTAATGTTATAGTTGTAAACAAATATTTAATGTTCTAGTAAGAAACAAATGTAGTTAATGTTCTGTAGAAAACAAATGTATTTAATATTCTAATAAGAAACATAATTTATTGAGTATTCTGATGCGAAACATAATGTATGAAATGTTCTGATGTGAAAAATAAGATAGTGAAAGTTCTGATGGGAATTATAATATATTGAATGTTCTGATAGGAATTATAATATATTGAAAGTTCTGATGGGATTTATAATACATTTTATATTATAGTGAGAAACTGATAGGCACATCATGAATTGAATGTTGTGATGGGACACGTAATATATTTATTGTTCTGATGGGACATGTAATATATTTATTGTTCTGATGGGACAAGTAATATATTTATTGTTCTGATGGGACACGTAATATATTTATTGTTCTGATGCGTCACGTAATATATTTATTGTTTTGATGGGACAGTAATATATTTATTGTTCTGATGGGACACAAATACTATATTTATTGTTCTGACGGGACACGTAATATATTTATTGTTCCGATGCGTCACGTAATATATTTATTGTTTTGCTAAAAGGGAAATGGCAGTTGTGTCCCGACATGACAGATTCTTAGGGAACAAGGGTTGGATTTTGTAACTATTTCTTTAGCGCGCTGTTCGGAGGGCGAGTGAGCCAGTCTGGCTGGGAGAACTCTTTAGCTTAGGAGGAAAGAACGCCCAGTCAGTGTTTATCCCCCATTAGTGATTAGACCTACTGCTACCCGGAAACCACCTTCAAAGATAACCGTTCTATTTTCTGAGCACGCCATTGTGTGACCTCATGGGAAATCTCAGGTTCTAGTGGTTGTCATGCGATCATTTAGCATGCTAATGTTTGAAGTGCTTTCTTGTCAAACGCAAAAGAAATTATTTCTTTGAGGACATAAATGAAATACCATCAAACTTCAACCGGCAGAGACCTTGATTTTACTACCACCCTCAATCCCCAAACTCCCCCCTCCCCCGCCAATCTCAAATTTCAAACACATTTATATATATTCATTTCGCATAATTTAAATGTGCACGGTGAAAAGTCTGTTAGGACAGATTGCCTCTATTTTTGACTTCGTTAAGATATTTTGGGTTATTCAATAACAATAACTCCCACGAAGCAACACAAAATTTCTTTGAGTTGTCTTTCTTTTTTTCCATCTCTTTCTCTCTCTGAAGGCTTCGCCCATTCATGCTCTTTTAAGTCCCCTGCTTCCCAATAAAATGTTCACTTGTCTCTATCAAAAGATTAGTGTACTGATATGTATTTTACATCATGCCTCGTATAAGATGTATTTTAATGATACATGTGTTTGTTTTACTTGCTACGGTATAGACACCTTTATCTTTTATTAAAAATTCGTAGCTTAATCCTTAACGTGCTATTTCCTTACACAACTGTGGTCAAACTAATGGATTCTGATGGATTCTGAAAACAATTGAAAGAGGATTTATTCTAAGAACAAAATAAATAGTCACTGCTCTTGGGTCAAGCAAAATATGATACATGACACTTTTGCGTGAGGTTCCCTTTGGCAGTCCAAATGATAATGTGTAGGAAAACAATGCGTCCACTTCGATGACTCCGTGGCAGGATCTGCGCGAGTGAAAAGCAAGGCGCGTTATTTGGTGACTCTTGCTGCAAGGACTGCGTGTGAGTGAAAAGCAAGGCGCGTCATTTGGTGACTTGCTGCAAGGATCTGCGTTTGAGTAAAAAGCAAGGCGCGTCATTTGGTGACTTGCTGCAAGGATCTGCGTTTGAGTGAAAAGCAAGGCGCGTCATTTGGTGACTTGCTGCAAGGATCTGCGTTTGAGTGAAAAGCAAGGCGCGTCATTTGGTGACTTGCTACAAGGATCTGCGTTTGAGTGAAAAGCAAGGCGCGTCATTTGGTGACTTGCTGCAAGGATCTGCGTTTGAGTGAAAAGCAAGGCGCGTCATTTGGTGACTTGCTGCAAGGATCTGCGTTTGAGTGAAAAGCAAGGCGTGTCATTTGCTGCAAGGTTATTTGAATGAGTGAAAAGCAAGGCGTGTCATTTGGTGAATCTTGTTGCAAGGATCTGCGTGTGAGTGAAAAGCAAGGTATGTCATTTGGTGACTTGCTGCAAGGATCTGTGTGAAATTGAAAGTATGATGATCACGATTCACTTTTGCTCTGATAATAAAAGTTAAATCTTATCAATTTAATGTATTTCAATTGTTGAATTTGCAAACTTAGTCTAATTAATGGGACAAATTCCAGTTAAATCTAGACTGCCAGGCAAGCGATTTATTTCAATATATTCTTAAATAGTTGTCAGATGTTAGTATTTTATTTCATCGCATGAACATATTGTGTCCAAACAAGTCTTAAAACTAAAATGAAAACCACAGAGTTACAAGAAACCCAAGATGCACATAAAGTATTATTTCATCTCAAGTATAATGTACAGTTATTGGAGAAAAAGTAATTTCTCATTTACTCTTTGCTTAAAAACTAAAATTAAACGAACTAAAAAAAATTAAACAAGTGAATTCAACGATCATCATCATCAGGGCTATTTATAGAACTTCCGAACGTCTTCACGGGAAATTAGAAAAGTAGAGACGAATTTTTCTGGAGATTAAGGGAAATTCTGGCTTTGTGCATTTCCTGCAAATGCAAGAAAATGAATTTTTGAGCTAAAACTTGTTTACCAGCCGAGACTGTGCTAGGTGAGGACAATAAATGCTGTTACAATTTTCTGTAGTTTTTCTTTTTTTTACAAACATGTCAGCTTAATAAATTTTATTGTTGATTTATAGAAATAGCTCCAAGCTAAGTGTGTGTGTGTGTGTGTGTGTGTGTGTGTGTGTGTGTGTGTGCATATGCGTACGTGCGTGCGTGTACACAACAGAAGTATCGACTCTTTGAAGTGCTAAAAATAAAAATTATGAATGCCACACCTTAAAACAAAAGCCATAAGAAAATAATTTCCCTAGAAATAGATAGCCTTGCAGGTTTAAGATTTTCTTCCTTTGTTTCTTTCTTTCTCTCTTTCTTCCTTTGTTTCTTAGTTTATTTTTAATTTTCTTTCTTTGTTTCTGTGCTTCTTTGATTGTTTGTTAGATTGCTTCTTTCTTTCTTTCTTTTTTTCTTTCTTTCTTTCTTTCTTTCTTTCTTTCTTTCTTTCTTTCTTTCTTTCTTTCTTTCTTTCTTTCTAAATTTCTTTCTCTCTTTTTTTTCTTGTTGGGTTGTTTGCTTTTTCCTTCCTTTCTTTCTTTCTGACCCCCCAACCCCTCAACCTAATTATAGTTTATTTCATTTCGATTAATTTAGAATGATTTACTTTTGTTTTATTTTTATTGCATAATAGAATTCAGTAATGTCTTCATGCCACATTCCACCTTGGGCTTGCAAAGCCATCACACCTGGAATGGCGAGCTCACCTTACGTGCAACTAACTGGCGGGGGGGGGGGGGGGGGCTAGAGATGAGGAAGTGGGAAAGAACCATGGAAGGGAGGGAGCAGACAGTGGTTTTCACAGGTAAGGCAAAACATCATTGTCACCCGATTGGGAGTAGTTTATTTTATTTCTTGTTTCATCTGTTTTATTTTCTTACATTATCGCTTACGAGGGGACTTGTAAATATCGTGTCTCGTTTGTGGTGGCTGCACGACCAACATGGGTTAATGTGCCACACCATCTTAACTGCATTCACTCTGCGTAATTTACACTGGATATGTCATATAACAAGTTAAATCCCTATGACTTATTTTGTCTTATAATAAAAAGGTTTTGAATTTTGCTCAATTGAGAAAATGCTTATTGAAAGTAATGCAAATGGGTACTCACATTTAACTGGAAAACGTGGTGAAAAAGCGCAGGGCAGCAAGTTTATGCGTACTATGAGCAAATTCATTATGAGCTCAGTTTTGATAATTATAATTCTAATTAATATTTTCTAATAAATGAATTGCGCTTCAAGTTACAATGCAAATTTATTAGATTACCTGCAAATCAGTACCTGAAATATGTAATTAGGATCATTCAGTTTCCTTGTTTATTAGTATTATCTGCCGTTAACAACATCAGCATCACTAACACCCATCATCATCATCATCATCATCATCATCATCACAACCAACACCATCATCACCACCACCACCACCCCCTCATCATCACAACTACCACCACCACCACCATCATCATCACAACAACCACCATCATCATCACCACCACCACCATCATCATCACCACCACCACCATCATCATCATCATCATCATTATCATCATCTCCTTCTTCTTTCAACGGGTACTAGCCATGTTCTTCCCAGATTAATAAAAAAGTAAATAATTCTCTCTCTCCCTCCCCCCCCCCCTTTCTCTCAAGCATAGCGGATCTTGGTTTCTTTTTTCTTCAGTTCCAGATCTTAGTTTTGGCACCTCACTAACTCATCTATGATTTTCTCCTCTACTAGATATAGCCCTTGGCATGTCAGCTGAAGCTATAAGTGGGCCGAGCACAGAAAAAAAAGGAAAGCCAACAACCCGTGATGCCCCCATGATGTGAATAGAAGTCAGTAATGTCCTCACGCCACATTCCACCTTGGGCTTGCAAAGCCATCACACTTCGAATACCGTGCTTACCTTACTTGCAGGTAACTGGCGGTGGTGGGGATGGGTAGAGGTGAGGAAGTGGGAAAGGACCAGGGAGGGTGCAGACAGTGGTTTTCACATGTGAGGCATTAGTGTCTCGGTCAAGAGAGTGGAAGATTTGAACCAGGCTTGGAGTGCGAACGCTTACGCTCCTTTAGCAAATATGGTGGTGGACTCCAGTGGGTTTCAATCTACCAATTGGGACGACGAGGGTCGTCACGTGTACCGCCAGTTAAATCGTTGTACAAGCAACAGCAACAACGACAACAAAACAACAACCAACAATCAAAATCTCATCTTCCTATACAAGAGTTTTTTTTTAAAAAAATAAATATTCTTTCTAGATAACGAAATTAACTCCGTACTGAGATCTCCTTTATTGTCACCTGCTACACTCAGCAAGCCATCAAACCCAAGTAATTCATCAACAGAAAAAAGAGACTCCTGGTTTTTTATCTTAAAGACCACAAGTTTATTTGGCAATATGTCACGTTCTTGGCTCTAATTTCGGATTCCTGTTTTACATTTCATTAAGAGCATTATGCGTTTACTTTTCAACTTTCTATCCATATTTTGCTTAGTGAAGAAATCTTGAATAATTGATTCGTTCTCAATTTACTGATGTTCAGCATTCAATATTTACTTATGACAAAACTCAACTTGTATTGAGTTCAATGTTCAGCGTGTATTGATGTTCAGTTTAAAATGAAATGTTAGTTATACTCGGTCACTGTCTGCATTCGAAAGTTCATACTTACTTTAGTTGGGTCTTATTCGTAATGACGAAGTGGTCTTTATCCGGATCCTTATTTTAGATCCTTATTTTAGATCCTTATTTTACTTAATGAGATATGACAAGGTAAACGTATGCAATTTGATCAGATTAAAAAGGAGTGTGATCAGATTGGCAGTGAGTGTAATCAAATTGACAGTGGGTTTGATTAGATTGTGAGTGTGATCAGATTGGCAGTGAGTGTAATCAAATTGACAGTGGGTTTGATTAGATTGTGAGTGTGATCAGATTGGCAGTGAGTGTAATCAAATTGACAGTGGGTTTGATTAGATTGTGAGTGTGATCAGATTGGCAGTGAGTGTAATCAAATTGACAGTGAGTGTAATCAAATTGACAGTGAGTTTGATTAGATTGTGAGTGTGTGTGATCAAATTGACAGTGTGAGATGTTTGGTAGTGAGTTGATCAAATTGACAGTGAGTGTAATCAAATTGACATTGAGTTTGATTAGATTGTAAGTGAGTGTGATCAAATTGACAGTGAGTGTGAGATGTTTGGTAGTGAGTTGATCAAATTGACAGTGAGTGTGATCAAATTGACAGCGAGTGTGATCAAATTGACAGCGAGTGCGTTCAGATTTGCATTGGCTAAAGGAGATGTGATCGAATGACGTACTGAAATGTGATCAGATTGACGTGGATGAATTATACTTGATTAGAAATGTGATCAGATTGACGTGGATGAATTATATACTTGATTAGAAATGTGATCAGATTGACGTGGATGAATTATATACTTGATTAGAAATATGATCAGATTGACGTGGATGAATTATACTTGATTAGAAATGTGATCAGATTGACGTGGATGAATTATACTTGATTAGAAATGTGATCAGATTGACGTGGATGAATTATACTTGATTAGAAATGTGATAAAGCGACTGAGATTGAATTATTCTTGATCAGAGATACTTGTGTTGTAGTGATATCCAGTCTGACCGGACGGACGGACGGACAATCAGACTGCGATGGTTGATCAGCGGAAGTAACACATATTGAATCACCCAAGCAACCGAGCAAAAACAACAAGAAACCAACAAACGAACCAGTGGACCAAAATTCAAAGAACAGAGTAAATAAAAATTACGCACAGACACAGAGACACATACACACACATACAAACCAATTACCAAACAAACCATTCAGTTACAGCCACCCACCCGCCCAATCAGCAAATATTTAAGTAGAATTACCAAGACACTAATAAAAATACTGTTAGTAAAGAATCTGATAGAAAATATAAACCATCCAATCAAAAACTAAATATTCAAGCAAATGCAATTAAAAAGCAAGCCCATAAGTGTATATATAAACAATAGAAAAAAATACCATAAAACATCCTACCAAAACTAATCAACCTAAGAACAGATATTAAAAGTAAGCACATAGGTGTACACATAAACAATAATAAACATAAACCATCCAACCAAAACTAACCAACCAATTAAAAGTAAGCACATAAATATACATTTAGACAATTAAAAAAATCTCTACATTGGCGAAGTAAGGATGATAAAGTGTCCTTTCTGTTTCCTTAATTAATATCAACCAAGTAAGGATGATAAAACGTCCTTCCTGTTTCCTTAATTAATATCAACCAAATGAGGATGATAAAACGTCCTTCCTGTTTCCTTAATTAATATCAACCAAGTAAGGATGATAAATCATCCTTTCTGTTTCTTTAATTAAAATCAACCAAATAAGGATGAAAAAGTAAGGATGATAAAACGTCCTTTCTGTTTCCTTAATTAATATCAGCCAAGACACACCGAGCTTGCAATAAAAGAAGCTCACTACCGTCTACAAATGGAACAACACATTTGATTGGTGTTACGTTTCCAGTATTTATTTAAAGACCCTGCTTAGAATAATTAAAAGACTTTAAATATAATTAATTCTTCCTCTCATATTCTACGCAGACTGGTTGCTCAATTTATTATCTGACTAATTAAAAGTGCGTCTTGTAGTTCAGACGACAAATTTACAGACTAATAAACTGCGAACTTTTAGCTAGATTTGAAAACAGTTAAATCCCTCTAAATTAATATGCACTCGTCATCAATCTTTCTGCTCATCCGCCCCCATTCAAATCTAAGAATTAATCTAATTGGTCTATTGTGCATAGAAATCAACTACTAAGAGGTATTAACAAAGAAAATAAGATTTAATAAAGTTTAACAAATTAACAATAAATCGAATGCAACGCGAATAGTCCTCACTCTGTCTTTACGCGCCTATGCCTGATTTTTGTCAATCTAAATTGCCAGGACAGTGTTCCTTTGAGATCTGTACACTCGATTTTGCACTTAGCTCTATTCTTGTATCCTTGGTCTCAACACTCAGTCATGCTGATTCGTTCCCTCAGTCCCCCTTTAACGACACACGTGGTGCATAAGGAATGATGTCCCTTTGTTAGTGGCTAGGAACTGGAATTTTTGCAGCATGGCCCTCAGAGTGGATTTCGACACGCTTACACCAATAAGCTAATGCAGGTGAGGCATGGTGAAACATGAACCATGAGCCGACCTGTGGATGCAACGTGTTTGGATATAATTCTCAACCTAACAGGTCCTACCTAGGCATGGCTCAATTAAATGCGCTGAACAAAGAGTTTCGACCTCGCGTCGCTTACAATATAATCGTCTCACATGTGTTCCATTTAACAGTCATGACGTATGAAGCAATAAAATAGATACAACGTTAAATTAATGTTCATACAAGGGGTAATTCAAGCCGACAGAGCGCTTCACAATTTACAATTTAAATTACACGCAATAATTGAATTACATGAAGAATTCATATCGAGCGCAACATTCTGGCTCTTAGTGAATTAAAACAATATAAATTAAAGTACAGAAATGGAAAAATGGTTACAATAAATTTATATTCCGTAACATATAGGTTTTCAGCTATTTCTCTGAACCATGCTCAAGTGTATATGGAAATCATATAATACATAGCACAAATACATACTTAAACAATACATAGGCAAATACTATTAAATAAAATGATACCTTTGAGAGAAGTCGAAGGGTACCTTGATTCTCTATGGCGCCGGCTGCCTCTCACGACCCGAGTAAGCTGATGGAATTAGCTAAAATGTGCTCGAAGTGAGGGAGCGGAAGCGTGTGGGTACATATATAGAAAGGTATATTGCGTATCACGTGACTGTTCGCAAAGCATGTGGTTGGTTCGAGAACTGGACAATGGTCCTAAAGTTACATAACATCTTGACCTGTTCTAGAAGCACCTAGAAAAAGGAAGCTTTGAACAAAGGGGTCAAGGGTTTCAAATATTCGAATTTGAAGTAAACAAGGCTAAGTGGGTCATCAGGTCGGACATTTTTATCAGACTTGTGACACCCCCTTGCTTTTGAGGCGTTTATCTTACCAAAGATAAAATGCCTCCTACAAATTATGTATGATAAAATGTAGAAGTCCACAATGAAGAAAAATTTACACCAAAAAAAATTCAACATTCCTAGAAATAAAGTGTGCAACTATATTTCATATTTACAGGAAGGAATCCGTAGGGTTCAGTTAATTGATTAAACAACATTCTATCAGTACCGGCACTTGATGGCATCAAGCACGACTCATGTAATCTGCGCCAACATTCAAAGACCCTTTGATGTAATGAATATTTGCGTCATACTGTGTCAGAAACAAAGACCAACGCATTAAACGGCTGTTCGTAAATTGCGCCTGTCCGAGAAAGGCCAACGGCTGGTGATCGCACTCAATGACAAAGGTTTTTCCGTACAAATAGTTTTCGAACTTTTTTATGGCCCAAACTATTGCAAGACATTCCTTTTCACTGGTGGAATATTTCTGTTCAGTAGTTGTGAGTTTACGGCTTGCATATGCAACTGGGTGTTTGGTGTCATTGTGTTCTTGTAATAACACTGCTCCTAATCCTGTGTTGCTAGCATCAGTCCTTAACAAGAATGGTTTTGTCAGATCTGGCAGTTTAACAACTAAATCTGAAGTCAGTCTAGATTTCAGTGTGTCAAAAGCGTTTTGGCATGCATCAGTCCACACTACTTTTGTAGGCATATTCTTACGTGTCAAGTCAGTCAGAGGACATGCAATGGCACTAAAATCTGGTACGAATTTTCTGTAGTAGTTAGCAAGACCAAGAAAACTTCTAACTTGTGTTTTTGTTAGCGGTTGTGAAGTGTCCTTAAGTTGTGCTATCTTAGCTTCACTTGGCGACATAGTTCCATGACTCAACTTGTGTCCCAAGAAGTCTAAGGAGAATTGTGCTATTTCACACTTCGTAGGGCGGGCAGTGAGGTTGGCTTGCTTTAATCTGGCTAGCACATCTCGTAAGAGTGTTAAGTGCTCCTCCCATGTCTGGGTGCCTAGAATTAAATCATCCATGAAGTTCTCAACTCCGCGTCCGTACAGTGGTTCTAACAATGACCGCATCATTTTAGAAAAAATGCTTGGAGCGTTTGAAACTCCGAAAGGCATAACTTTCCATGTGTAGTTTCCTACTGGTGTAGTGAAAGCTAGTATGTGTCGATCAGTGTCCTTGACCTTGATTTGCCAAAAACCGCGTGACAAATCTATTTTGGTATAGTAATGAGCGTTAGCTAGCTTAGTGAAGATGAGATCCGGATCAGGAAGAGGTTCGGCACAAAACTCTGTCACTTGATTGAGTTTGCGGTAGTCTACGCAAAAACGGAACGAGTTATCACGTTTTTTAATCAACACGATGGGTGATCCGTAGGCACTGTCAGTCTTCTCTATGACCCCTAGATCTAGCATAGTCTTAATCTCACGTCTAACGTCATCTATCTTAGCGTGTGGCAACGGATACGGCTTCAAACGTATCGGTTTGTTGTCAGTCAGCTTCAGTGAAAATTCTATTAAGTCTGTCAACCCTGGTTTGTCTGTCAGAGTAGATGAGAACTCATTAAGCAATTCATTCACTTCTTTTTTCTGTCTTTCTGTCAAGGCTTCATTTACCCTAACGTCTTTGACAGTTTCGTCCGTCTGTAGAGGACAGTTTGGTAAAGTACCAGTGACGCAATCAGTATCCCCCTCGTCTTCTGTAACTATCGTCGCTACGACAAAATCAGCTTGAGTGGTTTGATCCTCACGGCTTATGTACTTTTTGAGTAGGTTAACATGAAAGATTTTCTCTCTCTTTCCTGTCTGCACCTTATAGTTCAGTCCCCCTAGCTTGGCGGTAACTACAAAGGGCCCCTTCCATTTCATCTGAAGTTTGTTATGTGCTTCAGGAAGCAACAGTAACACTTTGTCATTAACTTCAAATTCTCTAGGTTTGGTGTGCTTATTGTAATATTCTGCCTGTCTAGACTGAGCTATCGTCAAGTTTTCCCGTGCTATCTTGCCTATAGTTTCAAGACGGTTTCTTAAGTCAGTGACATATGTATAAGTTGTTTTAACTTCGTCATCTGTCTTTTCATCAGTCCAAAGTGCCTTCAAAATCATCATCGGTCCGCGTACAGTACGTCCGTAAAGTAGCTCGAATGGTGAAAACCCGGTGGAAGATTGTGGCACTTCCCTATATGCAAATAGTAGGGCAGGGATGTATCTGTCCCAGTCTTTCGGTTTATCTGTGGCGAGCTTTTTAAGTGCTGTTTTTAATGTCCCATTGTATTTTTCAATCAGACCATTTGCCTGGGGGTGGTATGGTGTGCAAGTAAGATGTTTGATGGAAAGTAAACGATTTACTTCCTTCATTACGTTGCCTATGAATTGACTCCCCTGATCCGTCAAAATTTCAGTAGGAATTCCAACACGACTCCAAAGACCGAAAAGGGCTTCGGCGACAGTTTCAGTATCAATATTTTTCAATGGTACTGCGTCGGCGAATCTTGTTGTGTAATCAATAGTGGTCAGCACGTATCGATTACCTCTCGTTGATGTGGGTATTATAGGCCCAATCAAATCCAATGCTACGCGCTTGTAGGGTTCACTGATCAGTTCAGGCTCTCCTAACGGTGCGGGTCTGATTGAATTTTTAGACTGTGTTCTCTGGCATGTGTCGCAACTTAACACGAATCTACGGATATCGGCAGTGATGTCCGGCCAATAAAACTCACTTGTAATACGACTAGTTGTTTTTTGTACACCCATGTGTGCACCAAAAAGACTCTCATGACCTAATCGTAATACGTCATTTCGTTTGGTTTGTGGAACGACTAATTGTTTCCGAAATTCGTCTCCCACTTTCGAATAGCGGTACAATAAACCCTTTTTCAGAATAATGCACGCTTTCTTATTCGAATCGTCAGTGTTGACGTCACTAACAAGTACAGCTTGTCTGCGTAACTTGTCTAGTGTTTCGTCCTCAGCTTGTAATATTTTAATCTCGCTAACTGTTGCTTTATCTACGGCTGGTGCGGCAGACATCGGTGCAGTTACAGATTTGTCTTTACTACTCGCTGCTCTGGTTACAGCGTTAACCAGTGGTGGTTCAGTTGAAGTTTGTTTTTTGCACGGCAAAACATACTTGCAACCAAGGATCACGTCATGCGGTGAGTTTTCCATAACTGCCGCTTTGACTGTTCCTTCTACAAAGTCTGAAACAATCGAGACTTCAGCTACTGGTAAAATGTCTTGTTCGCCGTTTGCAAAGGTGACAGAGATTGTCTCCCCTGTGTAGTCGGTACGGTTAACTAATGATGCATTTACAATAGCGTCTAGCTCACACCCTGTATCAAGCAAAGCGATTGTATCGTGACCGTTTGCCTGTACTGGTGTTCGATTCGACTTTTCTGTTTTAGGTGTATGACTTTCTACTGCGTAAACCTTAGCTGTTTTCTTTTCAGGACATGTTCGTGAAAAATGGCCACTATCACCACAAGTGTAACATGCAAGATTCTTTTTATCTTTCTGTTTGTCGGACCTGTTTTTAGTGTCGGGTTTAGATGTTTTATCATCACGCTCATTAGGTGCCTTCCCGTCATTTTTCTTATCCTTTCGAGTCTGCGGTTCGTTCGGTCGAGACTTGTTGTTCGCGTGTGCGTTCGAGAATTGAGAATGTGCGTCATCAAAGCGATCGGCGGCGTTGCCTATCTCCTCTAGCGTAGATTTTTCCCTTATTGCTAAGTGAATCAGTAGATCTGATCTGTACGACCCGAGAATGTGGTCTTTTATCATTTCATCCCTAAGACCTGCGTACGTCTGTGGAGTTTCGGCTAGATCTATCCATCTTTGGAACAAGTCAGTTACACGTCGTATGTACTGTGCGTGCGTCTCTGAACTGGCTTTCGTGGCCTGTTTAAATTTACGGCGGTAAGTATCTGCTGTGAGTTTGTAACGTTTCAATAATGCGGCCTTGACTGTGTCGTAATTATCTGACTCAGAATCGCTAAGCTTATTGAACTCGTTTTTCGCACTGCCCTGCAATAATCCCGATAAATTTATCGCCCAATGTTCCGCTGGAATGCTTGTTGCTCTGGCTAACTTTTCAAACGTTTTTAAATACGCGTCTATTTGATCTTTATTCTCATCAAATGGGACCATATTTATCTTTGGAATGATATTTTCAATTCTACTGTGATTATTTCCATCGCTAGAACGCGAATCACCACTGCTTCTGCGATCACGGTTTGGATTTGTGAGTTCTAACTTCTTCACCTCTAATTCTAACCGTTTTGTTTCGGCTGCAATGCGTTTGGCTTCCGTATCAGCTTCTATGCGTTTAGCTTCAGTTTCAGCCTCTAGCTTTTTCGTTTCGGCTTCTAACTTTTTCATTTCTCGTTCGTCTGCTCGCTTCTCTCTCTCTAGATCCGCTTGCTCTTTTTTGACTAGCTCGGTTCTAATGTAGTTCGTCAGTTCGTCACCTTGGTGTCCTAATAAGGAACCATTCCTTTTCAGATTTTCAATAACCTGCTCTAGATCCATTTTACTGTCTTAGCGCGCTGGCTACAATAACAATGTATCTCGTGAATTGTGTGTTTTAACCGTCGGCGATAACTCCGCTTATCCCGAAAATAACTTTTAGGCTACGACCTTACAAAAATTATTTAATTTACTCAGAACACCTTCCGAAATAAATTGCGCGTTAACTCTTACACGTTTCACCTGCTTGTCACAGTGTCCGCTGTTCCAAGACTTTCGTAATGTCACGGCTCCTACCATACAACATTACACATTATATCTAGCACCCTAAATATAATAGTCCGAAGTCTGTTACTACCGATAACTCTCCTAGCTGGCGGTATAACCTTCGACTCCTCACAATGAAGTACTCAGTAACACAATACTAAATAAATCATCATTTAGCTAACATAATGCTTAACTACGCTTAAACATATATTAACTAACATGCACGCTACTCTGCAAAAGAATACATGCACATGTCACAACAAAAGCAAAGAAAATCAGTGATACAAAAATCAAAAGAACAATTGGCAATTTCTGTTCGTTCGTTTCTAGGTTTATGATACGCCCTATGTATAAAAATGTTACAAGTTACAATTTAATACATATCAATCCCGCGACGACCCCCACTTGTTACGTTTCCAGTATTTATTTAAAGACCCTGCTTAGAATAATTAAAAGACTTTAAATATAATTAATTCTTCCTCTCATATTCTACGCAGACTGGTTGCTCAATTTATTATCTGACTAATTAAAAGTGCGTCTTGTAGTTCAGACGACAAATTTACAGACTAATAAACTGCGAACTTTTAGCTAGATTTGAAAACAGTTAAATCCCTCTAAATTAATATGCACTCGTCATCAATCTTTCTGCTCATCCGCCCCCATTCAAATCTAAGAATTAATCTAATTGGTCTATTGTGCATAGAAATCAACTACTAAGAGGTATTAACAAAGAAAATAAGATTTAATAAAGTTTAACAAATTAACAATAAATCGAATGCAACGCGAATAGTCCTCACTCTGTCTTTACGCGCCTATGCCTGATTTTTGTCAATCTAAATTGCCAGGACAGTGTTCCTTTGAGATCTGTACACTCGATTTTGCACTTAGCTCTATTCTTGTATCCTTGGTCTCAACACTCAGTCATGCTGATTCGTTCCCTCAGTCCCCCTTTAACGACACACGTGGTGCATAAGGAATGATGTCCCTTTGTTAGTGGCTAGGAACTGGAATTTTTGCAGCATGGCCCTCAGAGTGGATTTCGACACGCTTACACCAATAAGCTAATGCAGGTGAGGCATGGTGAAACATGAACCATGAGCCGACCTGTGGATGCAACGTGTTTGGATATAATTCTCAACCTAACAGGTCCTACCTAGGCATGGCTCAATTAAATGCGCTGAACAAAGAGTTTCGACCTCGCGTCGCTTACAATATAATCGTCTCACATGTGTTCCATTTAACAGTCATGACGTATGAAGCAATAAAATAGATACAACGTTAAATTAATGTTCATACAAGGGGTAATTCAAGCCGACAGAGCGCTTCACAATTTACAATTTAAATTACACGCAATAATTGAATTACATGAAGAATTCATATCGAGCGCAACATTCTGGCTCTTAGTGAATTAAAACAATATAAATTAAAGTACAGAAATGGAAAAATGGTTACAATAAATTTATATTCCGTAACATATAGGTTTTCAGCTATTTCTCTGAACCATGCTCAAGTGTATATGGAAATCATATAATACATAGCACAAATACATACTTAAACAATACATAGGCAAATACTATTAAATAAAATGATACCTTTGAGAGAAGTCGAAGGGTACCTTGATTCTCTATGGCGCCGGCTGCCTCTCACGACCCGAGTAAGCTGATGGAATTAGCTAAAATGTGCTCGAAGTGAGGGAGCGGAAGCGTGTGGGTACATATATAGAAAGGTATATTGCGTATCACGTGACTGTTCGCAAAGCATGTGGTTGGTTCGAGAACTGGACAATGGTCCTAAAGTTACATAACATCTTGACCTGTTCTAGAAGCACCTAGAAAAAGGAAGCTTTGAACAAAGGGGTCAAGGGTTTCAAATATTCGAATTTGAAGTAAACAAGGCTAAGTGGGTCATCAGGTCGGACATTTTTATCAGACTTGTGACAATTGGTAGATCTCCCTATAATTAAGACGTAGCCCAAAGGTCATTCAAACAGTGGCCAAGATCGGATTATACCCCTATAATGGGCAACCAAATCCGGAAACATATACCCGATAATGCAGTTCACCACACATAGGGTGCTAAAATAAAACACCTAGGCCGGATCTGATCATTACAGAAAATTTGAATATAATAACTTGAACGTTCGATATAAATAAACGCATTCTTTTAAATGCATAAAGCATTTATTGTAACTTTGTTGGAAAGGACCAACTTTAAGAGTATAGCAATTTCATTTGTTCTATTCCAAGAAGTATTATTTGTCTATCACAACTTTAGCTATAAAGGATATCTTTGCAATTTAAAGAAAGGGCTTTGGTCTTAAATTACAAACAAGTAATCAAAATCTTCCACTATTTCCAAAAATAAATATACGAGAAAACAATACAAAGAAAAATAAATAGTTTAATTTGCCCTTAAAAGACTAAATACAATTTGTCAGAGATAAATAAGTGTCAATTTAACTGGCTCTGATTTAATTTTGGAGGGAAAAAATGAAACCGTAATAAAATTTAGTTTAATTGCTGACTGCATGTGCCATTTTTTTCTCGTTCAGGTAATCCTTAGTTAGCAAATAAAATTAGTTCAAAAAGAACACTGCCAAGGAATTGAGAGAAAAGTGGATCGATAAATTTATCTCGGCATCATTAAAAGACGATATACCATTGGTTGTCATTTTGGACAGTCTAAGATGTGTGTCTGAAAGAAGGGGTTTAACAATAGCTTGATCTTGAAGGAGTAAGACATTCAAAATATTGAGCTAGCAAATAACACAACGAATTGGACGATGACTGGGAAAATGGTATAAATCTAATTGTTTTCTTTCCTTTTCTCTTACCGCTTGAAGTTTCTAGAACTACAAATATTAGGAAAATGTAGAAGCTGATCCACCTTTACCGAACAGGAAAGAATGTAATAATCAGTCTATCACAATCACTACTAAGAATAAAAATAATTTAATTCACAATATCACAACTGTCTTGCTACACAGATCGAAAGGAGTGTAATATATATATATATAGTCCAAATTAATCACCGCTAAGGCCAAAAATAATTGAATACATCGGATCACTACAGCTACCAGAAGGCTTGAAGAGAATGTAATACATCGTTTCTCTCTAAAAAGGGACAAAATAAATGTAATAATTCAGCCACTACTGTCACAATTGTCACTTTTGTCACTATAGTCACTACTGTCACCATTGCCACTATTTTCACTACTGTCACTATTGCCACTATTGTCATTGCTGTCACTCTTGCCATTATTGCCACTATATAGTCATTATTGCCACTACTGTCATTATTGCCACTACTGTCATTATTGTCACTACTGACACTATTATCACTACTGACACTACAGTCACTATTTTTTATATGGTTAATATTGTCAATATTGTCAGGACTGTCACTATTGTCACTACTCTCACCATTGCCACTATTGCTATTGCTGTCACTACTGTCACTATTGCCACTACTGTCGCTATTGTCACTACTGTCATTATTGTTACTACTGCCACTATTGCCACTATTGCCACTATTGCTATTGTTGTCACTACTGTCACTATTTCCACTATTGTCACTATATCCACTATATCCACTACTGTCACTATTGTCACTGTTGTACTGTCACTACTGTCACTATTGCCAATATTGTCATTCCTGTTACTATTGCCATTATTGTCATTATTGTCACTACTGTCACTATTGTCATCACTGCCATTGTCACTATTGTCACTGCTGTCGTTATTGCCACTATTGTCAATATTGCCACTATTGTCACTACTGTCACTATTGTCACTATTGTCAATACTGTCACTATTTCCACTATTGTTATTACTATTGTCACTATTTTCACTAATGTCACTATATTCACTAATGTCACTATATTCACTATTGTCACTATTGTCACTACTGTCGCCATTGCCAATATTGTCACTATTGCCATTGTTGTCACTATTGTCACTATTGCCACTACTGACGCTACTTTCTCTCTTGCCACTATTATCATCACTGTTACTATTTCAAATGAAAGGAGTGCAATTATTAAGTTTTCCTCTGTCATCATGAAGACCAAAATAATATTGATTCGGCATTGCTATTATGAATACAGAAATTCGTCGCTTTCATTATGAGACAGAAATAAATATTAACTCATTGTTATATCATGAAGACCGAACTTTGCTGCTGTCATCACGAATGCCCAAATTCGTTGCTAATTAACATTTAAGAGCGAAATTCGCCGCTGTCATCACAGTTACCGAAGTAGCAGATCACCAAAATCACAGAAATCGCCCAAAACATTACAATGCAGTAGTTTTCTATTATCACCATTAGAACAGGAAGATGTTATAAACGAATTTACTCTACAAGACGGAATAAGAAGAGGCAGTACATTTAAAGAAACTCACTGATACAATCATTCAAAGAGCATATCAATTTTCTCACGGGCCTCTTCGCTACCAGAGGCATAATAATACAAAGCTTCATCATTAACGCTGAAATAATATAATACACCACTTCACCACTACAATCACTTCAAAAAAAAATATGGTACCTAGGTTTACCACAATTAACATTCAAGAAAGAAATGGAATACACATATTTAACACAATTAACATTTAAGAAAGAAATGAAATACACACGTTTACCACAATTAACATTTAAGAAAGAAATGAAATACACACGTTTACCACAATTAACATTTAAGAAAGAAATGAAATACACACGTTTACCACAATTAACATTTAAGAAAGAAATGAAATACACACGTTTACCACAATTAACATTTAAGAAAGAAATGAAATACACACGTTTACCACTATTGACATTTAAGAAAGAAATGAAATACACACGTTTACCACTATTGACATTTAAGAAAGAAATGAAATACACACGTTTACCACTATTGACATTTAAGAAAGAAATGAAATACACACGTTTACCACAATTAACATTTAAGAAAGAAATGAAATACACACGTTTACCACAATTAACATTTAAGAAAGAAATGAAATACACACGTTTACCACAATTAACATTTAAGAAAGAAATGAAATACACACGTTTACCACAATTAACATTTAAGAAAGAAATGAAATACACACGTTTACCACTATTGACATTTAAGAAAGAAATGAAATACACACGTTTACCACTATTGACATTTAAGAAAGAAATGAAATACACACGTTTACCACTATTGACATTTAAGAAAGAAATGAAATACACACGTTTACCACAATTGACATTTAAGAAAGAAATGAAATACACACGTTTACCACAATTAACATTCAAGAAAGAAATGAAATACACCCGTTTACCACTATTATCGAAAAAGATTAAAATAAATACAATACATCACTTCTCCACTACGAGCACCATGATGATAAGGAATTTCATAATCATGTTCCCACTATCAGCTATGATAAGGAATCTATATCAATTCCTCATTGCTAGCTTAAAGATGAAAGGAAATATAATACATCAGCTTACTACTATCAGTACTAAGACTGAAAGGTACCCTTATGGTTTTAAGTACAAAAATGTCATAATGCGTTATTTCACTAGATACTTAAATCTTTTGTATGCTATTTAACGAATGCGTTTGAACATATTCACCACACAGTACCAGATTACCACAAATATGAAAATTATATTAATTTTAATTTTATTATGTAATATTAGTTTGAGAGACGTTTCTGGTGCTGTATTTAAGATACTGTGAGTGATGGAACAATCATGGACGATTAGTATAAAAATACTTTTATTCTGGACTTTAGTTTTATTGGAATCTTTAGACCTTTATTTTCATTTGTATCTATGAAGTGGATATTTCAACAATTCCGTTGCCGAAATGATTCAGCTGATGCTCGATCATCTAAAAATGGCCACCAGCACCCACCTTCATGCATCCCAACGGACACCGGGGACAGCCACACCACCAACAACAGCCACGACAACACCACCAGTGAGGAGGCCAGTGGGTTGAATATACCGGGCGCACGTACGCACTAGGTACAGACTTAGTGTGTTACTACCCCTCCCACCCACCCTCCCTCCCACTTCAACATCAGGAACGACAGCAACAACATCCACCGCAACTTTAACTCATGGATTACCGGGTTAGAGTCCACCTTTGCCGGCCAGACATGTTTGCAGCAGAAAATAGGCCATCCTTTTTCATCACTTTCCTTTCTTCTACCTTCCACCCTGTCTTTCATCATATTCAACTCTATCTACAGAGGCACACCTCGTGCCAGGGGTCGAAATCGGCGGAAGCCGCAAAACCCCTATCATCCTAATTACAGATAGACAGAGAAGAAGGTGGTAGTAAATGTGACATGTTATCCTCATCTGTGAAAGATCATTGATCATTTTAATTCGCCGTTCTAGGTTAAGGTGATCATTATTTTATTTTTAAACTTCTGATCACTAGAATCAAAAGAAAATGAAGAACGTCATTACTTGCGACTTAAATGCACTAATAGCTTCTTGAAAAGCCACTGCATGACGATAACAAAGAAGCAAAGAGAAAATACACTAACGCAATGAAGTGCGTCTAACACACACACACACACACATACACACACACACACATACACACACACACACATACATACACACACACACCACACACACACACACACACGCACTCACACACACACACACACACGCACACACACTGTCTGTAAGTGAGAATGTAGCCATAATGGTAGGCCTTTAGGGCCCGTGCACTTGATCTAATAAAAATTGAAAAGTGACCTTGCTCCAAGGTGAGAGGATTATTTTTAAATGGTACAAAGACACAATCAACAACATATTTTTGTGTCGTATCGGTGAGTGAGTTTCTTGAATTAAAACTAGTATCAGAGTTACGATATTTTTATGTGTGATTTTCTTGCTGCTGTTGTGTTCTAAGTGCGGGGTTTTCTTGCTTTTCTTTCTGATATTGAACAAAATCTGTTGACAATGATGAATTATTTTTAGCACTTCCACTTACAGAGGAGGTGGTAGAAAGAAATAATATTTACACTACAACAGCAATAACAATAAAGATTTACACAGAATAGAAACAACAATTCAGATAAGCACAAGAATTAAGATATACACAATAATTAAGATGTACACAGTAATTGAGATATACAAAGCAATTAAGATATGCACAAATATTAAGATATCCAAAACAATTAGGATATACACAACAATTAAGATATAAAAAATAATTCCGATATACACAGCGATTAAGATGTGAACAACAATTTAGATATATAATTAAAATATACAGAACAATTTAGATATTCACAACAATTCTGATATACAAAACAATTAAGATTTGCACGACAATTAAAATTACAAACAATTAACATATTAAAACACTTAAGACATGCACAACAAATAAAATATATTCAAAATTCAGATATGCACAATATGCACAACAATTAAGATATATACAATAATTCAGATATGCAGAGCAATTAAGATATATACAATAATTCAGATATGCAGAGCAATTAAGATACAAACAACAGTTAGATATACACAATAATTATGATATATATATATATATATATAAAACAATTAAGACTAATACAGCAATTAACATATACACAACAATAAAGATATATACAACAATTAAGGTATTCACAACCTTTCAGATATGCACAATTAAGATATATACAACAATTAAGGTAAAACGCAAAAAGAAAGTTTTACACAACAATTATATGCACATCAGTTAAAATATACACAACAATTCAGATATACGCAACAATTGATATTTGCACACGCATTAAAATATACACAATGTAGATATGCACAACAATTCAGATATACAAAACAATTAAGATATAAACAACAATTCAGATATACACAACAATTCAAATATAAACAACAATTCAGATATACAAAACAATTAAGATATAAACAACAATTCAGATATACACAACAATTCAAATATAAACAACAATTCAGATATACACAATAATTCAAATATAAACAACAATTCAGATATACACAACAATTCAAATATAAACAACAATTCAAATATAAACAACAATTCAGATATACAAAACAATTAAGATATTCACAACAATTCAGATATACACAACAATTCAAATATAAACAACAATTCAGATATACACAATTCAAATATAAACAACAATTCAGATATACACAACAATTCAAATATAAACAACAATTCAGATATACAAAACAATTCAAATATAAACAACAATTCAGATATACACAATTCAAATATAAACAACAATTCAAATATAAACAACAATTCAGATATACACAATTCAAATATAAACAACAATTCAGATATAAACAACAATTCAAATATAAACAACAATTCAAATATAAACAACAATTCAAATATAAACAACAATTCAGATATACACAATTCAAATATAAACAACAATTCAGATATAAACAACAATTCAAATATAAACAACAATTCAAATATACACCATAATTCAGATAATGTTTTTCGTTATTTCACACACGTACCCCTTCATGCATTGTAGATTGCGTCACGTACTGAATGTGTTCAAACCCTGCAACACCCGTACGCTCCGTTTGAAAGAAAAAAGGGGAAATAATCTCATTCCAAGACGTTGTTGTGTTGCTGAATGTAAGCAGGCTGCTTGATCTGCATTTCCTTACAGGCGTCTCGTCTGCACGAATCACTCGCAAATAACTATAGTTAAAACTTAATCTGTTCCTAATAAACAATATTAAATCATAATATCTTATTTTCATTGTGATGACAAAAAATCTCTTCACACTTGAATAGATGAATCGTATTTATTCGGCTGTGTTAATCAAAGTTTACAAAACTTATTAAACCTGTGATGAAATAAATGTTTGAGAAAAGTTTGTCGCAGGAAGAATCAATAGATTTTTGCTTCAAGGTAGATATTATACGAATAAATATAACTGCATCTGCAAACTTCGAAAATTATTTTAATTAATTACATTTTAACGCTCCTTTTAAAAAAAAAAAAAGTGTCACTGTCTGATTCAAGCTCTGATTTCACACACGTACTTGGAAGTTTTAACTCAGCATTAGACACATTTTTTCCATTTTTTTTTAAAACAACAGACCCGTTTTAAAAATATCATACATTCATTATTTATTCAGACATATATATGTTCAGCATAAGACACGCATAATTTCAATATGATACACTTTTTTTTTTACACCAGGCTCGGCATTTTCTACGTCATCACGCTCATTTATAATATCTCCAAAGCAAAGCCTTAGTTGTACGGTTAACATTCAGGAGCCAGTCAAGTGAAATGTCCTTGCTCTCCTCTTCCTCACCACTCTTCATCTTCTTCTCATTCTCCTACTCTTCTTTTGCCTCATCACCATCGTCATTACCACCACCACTACCACCACCACCACAACAACAACACCATCAACACCAACACTAATACTTACTTCTTCTTTATTCTTCACTTCTTCATTTTAATGAGTTGTTCGAGTTATTCATCAAATCATCATCTGACATCCTGGCATGTAATATATAGATATGTCTATCTCTATATATTGACACAGATAACAGTGATACTTAAGATGATACTGTTAAGTATAAAAGTGCTCACCTCAGGCAAACGTAAGATGATCTATGAAGTTTAGATCAAGTAGAGCTGCAAATGGCATAGAAAAGATCCCGCAGACACACCAACACGCACGCACACACACACACACACACACACAACACACGCACACGCACACATACGTACGCACGCACACATATAAACGTATAATAACAATCTTTCTATTATTATTGCTTTGCTCACTAATGACGCTCTATACTTTCTATTATTATTGCTTTGCTCACTAATGACGCCCTATACTTTCTATTATTATTGCTTTGCTCACTAATGACGCCCTATAATGATTAGTTTACTGTTGCAGCACAATATGCTTAGACGCTCACGTTGAGGAATTTGCAAGACAGAATGCGGACAAGTGGGTGGAGATAGAAGAAACTGTAGGAGGAATTAGGTCAAAAACTGGAAACAAGAAATGGAATAGAATTTAAAAAAAAAAATAGAAGCAAATACCAAGCATTCATTTGTTTACTCCGCAACTTCTTTGCTGGCAGCCATATTGAGATGAAGTTTTAAAAAAGGAGGGTAAACATCACAACAGCCGTTTCAAACTGTTGGAACTGTCACGTGTCTCCAAAACAAACAAACCGAAACACTCTGGCACAAAAAGAGAATTTTTGAAGTTTCGCACGGCCATGGTCCAGTAAAACGAACTCCAAGACAATCATGCGGAATTGTAGAAATTCGGATATTTGTAACAATTAATTATCGCATTAAAATAATATTTTAGTTTAAGAAAATTATCTGTTTCTAAGTGTGTGGCATACAAAATAGAAGAATTTCTTATACACGCACCTGTGGCGATATTGACCTTAAAGGCACAATGCCTCTCTCATGAAATTTCAAAATGTAATAAAGTATATCGCCAATAAGACAGCACTCCAATATTATATTCAGCTTACGGCTTTACTTTTGTATAGAATTATTTGTAATTTATTGAAGTAGTTTATTGAAGTCATTTATTGAAGTAGTTTATTGAAGTCATTTATTGAAGTAGTTTATTGAAGTCATTTATTGAAGTCGTTTATTGAAGTCATTTATTGAAGTAGTTTATTGAAGTCATTTATTGAAGTCGTTTATTGAAGTCATTTATTGAAGTAGTTTATTGAAGTCATTTATTGAAGTCGTTTATTGAAGTCATTTATTGAAGTCGTTTATTGAAGTCATTTATTGAAGTAGTTTATTGAAGTCATTTATTGAAGTAGTTTATTGAAGTCATTTATTGAAGTCGTTTATTGCCGGAAAAGAAGTAGCAGATGGCAATGGCGATTATCTTTCGTATTTTTTGAACACTAGGTCGGACTTTTCCATAAAGTTTGGGTCTGTGACAAATATTTTCACCCTTTCCACTATTTGTCATTTATTTATTTAAATATATTTTATTTATGAACTTTATATTATAAAATATAATACATTTTATTCCTTTGGTTAATGCTAGTGTGGCAAAGTTTAAAGTAGACAATGTGCTCTGCATGTTAAGTGTAATATACAAGTATTTTTTTTTCTCTGGTTTGTAATTAAAAGATTCAGTTAGGTGACATTCCACACTGAAGGATTTTTACGCTACTTTTACAATTCTGCAGCAAGAACCTCCCGAAACAGTCCGACCACCACGTATTCTTAACATTAACTGCATTAATTATGGCAGTGAATGACACTGAGCAACTTATCGACATTGTTATTCTTATTGCACACTTTGCTCATAACTAGCATAACGTACTGAACTCGTACTGTACCTCTCTTATTGCACACTTTGCTCATAACTAGCATAACGTACTGAACTCGTACTGTACCCCTCTTATTGCACACTTTGCTCATAACTAGCATAACGTACTGAACTCGTACTGTACCCCTCTTATTGCACACTTTGCTCATAACTAGCATAACAGGATGATTAAAAAAAAATCACCATTCCGGATACTAATGCTTTCTGTACACCCAGACCCGTTGTAGTCGTTGTTGTGTTGGTAAGAGTTATTTTCCCTTGTTTCATGTTGTTGACCCATGTCTTGCTTGATGTGTGGCGGTGGTCTGCTTTTCATTTTCTTTTTTGGTTGTGTTTCGTGTCTGTTGATATTTCGTCTGATGGTGGCTCTGCTGTTCTGGTTGTTATAATTATTCACTGCTCGGTCGCCAGATATATTATAAGCCACCGTCCAGTTTCCGGCCAGATGGTATGGGTCAACTTCCAGGCGGACCAATCAAGGGTTCTCTCCCCTTGATTGTAGCAACTAAAGCATTTCTTTAGATGGCGATTTCCAATGACCAAACCATACATCTTCCCCCCCCCCCCCATCTCATTTTTCTTACTTTGACTCTAAGCGTCCACACCCCTATTCACAGGGCCGGCCAGGTGAACGAGTGGCCCATCAACACGATCAAGCAGACAGCTGGACAGTACATCATTCATGTACCAGTCGAGATCAATTAGGAGTGCCACTTCCCAGTCGAGAGCGTAAATACTAATTAATTATTGCTCACCCTTGTCATCTCAGAGGACAGTTCAATAAGTCAACCAATATTGCTATAACTGTACTGACAGGAAATATCATATAGATACAATATAATATAAACAAACTAATCGCAAGCAATTTTAATTAAAATATGCAGAATAAGTATCATTAAGAACTAAAACTCAAAGACTATTAATTGATATTTCAAAAGAAAAGATAGGGGTGATTATTATCGTTACAGCTCCCATCACAAAGTTTCAATTTAAATCCATATTAAAGCGCAATGTAAACAAGGGGAAAGCCAGTGTGTCTTTAAATGTTTTTTGTCGTGCTGGTAACGTAATCATAAGTGAAATCTCATAAACGCTTAGTGATTTTGACTTTTGAATCGTAGATGGACAACTCTTACTATGGAATCTGAAAGTTTACTAGTCAGAAATTAACTTATTTACAACCATATAATCTGGTAATTTACTAGTGTGAAGTAGCGTTATTTGCGAATAAAGACTCTGGTAATTTACTAGTGTGAAGTAATTTTATTTGCGAATAAAGACTCTGGTAATTTACTAATGTGAAAGTAACTTTATTTGCGAATAAAGACTCTGGTAATTTACTAGTGTGAAGTAGTTTCATTTGCGAATAAAGACTCTGGTAATTTACTAGTGTGAAGTAACTTTATTTGCGAATAAAGACTGGTAATTTACTAGTGTGAAGTAACTTTATTTGCGAATAAAGACTCTGGTAATTTACTAGTGTGAAGTAACTTTATTTGCGAATAAAGACTCTGGTAATTTACTAGTGTGAAGTAACCTTCGCCGTGACTGGAATTGCTGATACAGCATGTGTTTGTCAGTTATATTCTTTCCTCTCCACGCCTGTTCACTGATCTGGATCAGCGGTTGACAACGTGATCGTCTATGATTTTGCATTTTCTGCAACCAGTGGACCCACGGGCGCTCATTCCGCACTTCAACGGACATTGCACTTCTGCCCTTGTGTCGCACGTAACGGCACACAACCGTTATCACCCGACCTTCCACCTCAAGATCAATCGATCTCAGCTGTTTCTTGCCACTTGGGAGAGGCATTTTTTTTTTTTCCTGTCTAAAACTGGCGGCGGAGGACGTGACCTTGCTTTTATGCAACCACTGCAGTCTTGTCAGAGTTACCTTTCTTATCAGTCCCAACGTGAACTAGAGTTCTTCTGGACGTCTTTCTATCCCTGTCTTTTGAACAACAACTCGACCTGATGAAGCGTTAGATGGCGCTGCAGTGTGATTGAGAACTCGGCGGCCGAAGACCTTTTCCACGACAGCAAGCTGCTATTTCATTTTTGCCACTCGGCGCCATATTTGTCCTGCTTTGCTCTTTCTGCCCTTTACGACGGGTCGTGGTACGGTGTCCATGGAAACGTGTCAGGGTTGTGCACAAACTGACGTGATAACCCTACTGCAGTTTTGACTTGTTCACTTTTGTTGAAGCAATGAAGTGATTAACACGCTCACAGTGTTCATGCTATTGCAGAGTCTATGGTACTTTTAATCTAGAGCAGTTTTAATCTAGAGTAATTTTAACCTATGGTAGTTTTAATCTAGAGTAGTTTTAATCTAGAGCAGTTTTGACGTATGGTAGTTTTAATCTAGAGCAGTTTTAACCAATGGTACTTTTAATCTAGAGTACAGTTTTAACCTATGGTACTTTTAATCTAGAGCAGTTTTAACCAATGGTACTTTTAATCTAGAGTACAGTTTTAACCTATGGTACTTTTAATCTAGAGTAGTTTTGACGTATGGTACTTTTAATCTAGAGTAGTTTTAATCTAGAGTACAGTTTTAACCTATAGTACTTTTAATCTAGAGTACAGTTTTAACCTATGGTACTTTTAATCTAGAGCAGTTTTAACCTATGGTACTTTTACTCTAGAGTAGTTTTAACCTATGGTACTTTTAATCTAGAGTAGTTTTAACCTATGGTGCTTTTAATCTAGAGTAGTTTTAATCTAGAGCAGTTTTAACCTATGGTACTTTTAATCTAGAGTAGTTTTAATCTATGGTACTTTTAATCTAGAGTAGTTTTAATCTAGAGCAGTTTTAACCAATGGTACTTTTAATCTAGAGTAGTTTTAACCTATGGTACTTTTAATCTAGAGCAGTTTTAACCTATGGTACTTTTAATCTAGAGTAGTTTTAACTTATGGTACTTTTAATCTAGAGTAGTTTTAACCTATGGTACTTTTAATCTAGAGTAGTTTTAACGTATGGTAGTTTTAATCTAAGGTAGTTTTAACCTATGGTAGTTTTAATTTATTGTAGCACTAGTCTTGATGAGACGTGGAGGTCACTAATCTAATTCAGATTCAGTAGTCAGGATACCAGAGCCGCAATTAAATAACATATTCTTAAATTTAAAATAATGAACGGACCATTTACAGAAGAAGTTATTCCTAAAACGAGCCGTTTGCGTTCCAGTTAATCTTGAAGACAAGTGAAATCAAACCAAGGTCGACCACAGATAAGAATAAATGAGCAATTCCCATTTTTTAGAATCAGCAAAGCGAATCATCGGCACCCCAAAGTGCTCATATATCAATCTACAAATTTCGTAGGAACTTCCTGGGAAGACGTAAATGATTACAGATAATTTTCTGTATGCCATTTCTTCGTAACCTGACCCTCGCCTAATCTCAACCTGAAGCAACTTAGATGAAGAAAGGCATAGGACGGGGTGGGGTGGGATGGGGACTTTCTAGTCTATAGTCTATGATTACTGTACTAGTTGTGTTATCACTGAACTCCAGGTAAATTGTGTCACACCATCCGATAATGGTGTTCACTTGTTCGGAGACCTCTTGCAGATATATCTGAGATCTCCAATGACTGCCAGTTCAATGACTAATGCTCTGAGTTATCAGTGACCAATAAGTGTGATTATCGAATGATTACTTACTTAATTTATGGGGAGCGCTTCCGGCCTAGGCCCGTTTCGCGCATTAGAATGATTGCTAATTAAATGACTAACATTCTGAGCTATCAAGGACACTTTCGGAGGAAGGGTTTTCGAATTAAAAGAGAATTGTCTTCAATTCCACTTCGATTTAAAGGAAGCCTCTTTTTAGTAACAGTTCAACTGTCAAGTGTCAATTATTATAAAGATTATTATATATTTCGCAGGAATGCATATGTGTACTTATGTATGTGTGTGTGTGTGTTTTTATGTATGTGTTTATGTAAGAATGGTGCTGAGGTGATGTCTTTAGTGTACTCGATGGGAAACAAAAGAAATTACATAACAACAATCAGTAATGTATCGCCAGTGGCATTTTAAAAATTTTATTTATGACGGTAAGCAAAATAATGCATCAAGATGAAAGCACTCTCCCCGCTCCTTACTTGATTAAAATAAAAAAAATTAAATTTCGAATTTTGCCTGCCTTTATTGTATTCCTGACCTAGTTTTCTGGACGAAATGAGAGCGATATGTCCGTATAGCGACCACAACGCAGTTGAAGTTAGATAGGATCGCTAGTCGGCTCATCCTTTTCCGCCATTTCCAGACACCATTTCCGTTCAAGTCACTTGATGATTCGCGTCGATTTCAGATTAACATGACTGAAACGTTGATAAAATTAAAAAAATACTCTCCGTCAAGTCGCATGTTAATGAAAGTCACAAACGTTGCCATATTTAAAATTTAAAAAAAAAAAGAGCACGACACGACTCGACAAAAAGACACAAGGACTGGAACACGACACGACTCGACAATAAAGGCACAAGGACTGGCACATGGTGGTTAAAGGTCAAACGAAACTTTAAACTTCCCCATAGAGGAGTAAGCATTTCCTGATTGAAAAACAGGATTGTCAAGTGTGATAAACGATGTTGATAAGGAGCTAGCAGGTACTAACATTGCTGACACATAAAACCAGAAGTATCACGTGCGATAAACGGTAAGAATTAACCTATGATAATTAATTCAAAGTACAAACATTTACATGTTGTTCTTTTTAAAAAGTGTTGATGAAGACTGTCAAACTGTATTGATCAAAAGGTACTGTTAAAAAAAAATATATCGCCAAAAAGAAACAGCAGTAAAGCATATTAAAATATGTACAACACAAGACTGATACATCTTAAAAGGCTTAAAAGAGGTAACCTTGCGGTATTTATAGACCACATGGGGGACAATTTTGGTACACAACTCACGGACTGTCAAATTGACGGTCAGAAAAATTAGACTCAATAAAAAAATTCAAGATCGGACACACAACTATCACTACTAACGTTTGATAACAAGGATTAACGAAAATTAACACAAAATAAGCTAATAAAATAACAACACGTAGAGACTACACATTAATAAAAAGATACTCACAAAGACTACATACGTTGATAAAAAGACACACAAAGACTGACACACATTGATAAAAAGACACACAAAGACTGCCACACGTTGATAAAAGACACAAAGATTGACACACGTTGATTAAAAGACACACAAAGACTGACACACGTTGATAAAAAGACACACATACACTGACATACGTTGATAAAAAGACACAAAAGGCTGACACACGTTGATGAAAAGACACACAAAGACTGACACACGTTGATAAAAAGACACATAAAGATTGACACACGTTGATAAAAAGACACACATACACTGACACACGTTGATAAAAAGACACACAAAGATTGACACACGTTGATAAAAAGACAGACACAAATGAAAAAAGACAATTCCTGAGAATGACACATGCTGATATAAAGAAAGACACCTAAGACACGTTGATGAAAAGAAAGACACCTAAGACACGTTGATGAAAAGAAAGACACAAAGCATGCATGACACGGTGATAAAAAGACAGATACTAAGAATGACACGTTAATTAAAAAAAAAATAGTTACAAAGACTGACACGGCATTGGTACAAAAAACAGACTCAAGGACTGACACAGGTTTTGAACGGACAGAGAGACTGAAAATTTTTAGAAAATGTTTTTATCCTGCATAGAAAACTAACATTGAAAAGTGGGCAGCAAATGGTAATCTCGGTCAGTGGCCATTTAGAATATGATAAGAACAAAAAATTAAAAACACCAAATATACAATTCAAAAAGAAAAAGTAATTAAAAGAATGAAGCAAAATTATGGGTTGATTTGACGTTTGTTGCGGGCTTGTTAGCATGAGTGAATATCTTCAACACTGTCATCTCTCAATCAACTGACGTCAAGTTTGTTTACTGTGAAAAAAGTTATTTTAGGAATGCATACATAGTAAAACAATAACATAAATAAAGCCACAAGTCGCTCTTTACACGTGCATTCCATAGAAACCGCCTTAAATAACTAATAGCTTTATTTCTTTATAAATTTTGACATGTCGGAGTTGAGTGTTTAGAACTCATAAAGATCTCGGCTGAACGAATTGACAGGTCTTCCAAAGCATAGGAATCACAATGTCTGTCGCCACAATGCAGTCTGAAATATCGTGTATAGAAGACAATTAACAGAATGAAAATGATATTATTTGTTAGTTTTTTTTAAAATATCTTTGATTTTAGTCTTTCTGGGGGCGACGTCATGTTCGCGCATCGTCACGTACGGGTGAACCAGGAGTAGCTGCCCTTTACGTAATGACCTATATTCCTATCAATCGAGAACCACCACCCCTAACAGACAAACAAAAGGAGACATTTAGTAGCTGTCCAGCGGGCAGTGTCTTGTTTAAATTACTAGAAGGTTCGAATAAATCGTGTACCAATTTTTTAGATGCACGCTTGACATAAAAATAGTAGATAATAGACAAAAGTTAGTAGATAATTGACATAAAACTAGTAGGTAATAGACAAAAGTTAGTAGATAATTGACATAAAACTAGTAGGTAAAGGAAATTAAAATATGTAGATAAATAAAATAAAGGCTAGCAGATAAAATTAAATAAAAATTATATTTATGAAATATATGATATAAACCTCTAAAGTATAAAACAAACACACGCGTGACGTCACGATCCCCGATCATCTATCATCATCGCAGGTGACTCAGCAAAATAAGTGAGTGGATCTCTGATGCAAATTATAATTTAAAATATTTTGTTAAGCACTGCTTCACATGTTCTCACTAAAACCTTATGAGATTGATTGCATATGGGATTTGACTGAATGAAGATCAAAGTTATCGAACAATTAAAGTGATTTCTTTTTTATGGGGGACATCTGCAAACGGACTTAAACTAAAGAGCATTATTGACTGATAGTTGGTTTCATTTAAAGTTCAGATGGCCGTGCTTTGATTCAGTAAACTAAGAGAAGTTAACTCTAATTTCTCTATTCAAGCTTTTTTACGTTTTGATGGAAAGGAAAACTATTCTTGATTTAAAAATAAAACCCCTCCCCCCACCGTTCCACACAGACCTGAAGACTGTAGGAGATACAAACAGCATATCGCTTTTGTTTCTATTTTAATTAATCAATTGATTGATTTTGAATCTTGGATCAAATTTTGACACGGAGAAAAAAAATTATCGTAATATGCTTGATGTCCAGTTTTTTTGTTTTTTTGTTTTTTAACGCTCATTGTACTCGGCACTGACGATTGATAAAACACGTGTCTTCCTACAGTCTGGGAAGAGATCAGTGGTAGCACATTGGTCGGTTCGGATCTCTTAACACTTAACAAGCAATCCCATAGTTTACAACGGGGCGGGCTTATTGACGAGTGGGACGATAAGGCGGGGTCCTTTGTGCTACACTCCATTGCGCATTGTAAAGATTCCATGACAGTTGAAAATAGGAAGGGTATGTCAACCGTCGCAGGCTCGAGGAAATGGTGCAGGGGAGAGGAGAAATGATACAGAAAATACACCCGTAAACCCACAGGTATCCACTCTTCACCCATACACACAATAATGCAGCATGCCTATTTGTTCCAGAACCAACATTTCTCTTACGCTGGCGACCGTCAGTCAGAAAAGCAGTCTTGGAGCATACTAAAGTAAAAAAAAAAAAAAGAAGACCAAAGAAAAAGTAAGGAATAAACAAAATTGAATTTAGACCAGGCATGACATTTAAAACAAGCTGTCGACAAATCCCTAAACGAAATCATTCACATTTTCTTTTTAAAGTAGGAGAGTGGTTCACATAGGTATGTACTCAATGAGTTATATTTTTCTTTTGCAAAATTTGAAGTCACTGATTACTGACTTGGAAGTGAGTTTTTCTGATAAAGGAGATTACTCTCAGACGGTCGGTAAACAGGTAGAGTCTAAGCTCCGCCCACTGACGTTTGTCTTCATGAATTCAGAACTGACCTGACCGCGAATTCCTCGCCCGAGGCCGTCCACGGTGAAACCGTTTCACACCAGCAAAGGAAATCGAATCCGCTTATCGGAATCGCCCCCGGCTTGCCATCGCAGAATATTCGAGTGATGCCAGTCCGAATTCAAACCTCCATCGTCAATCCCCGAGATCAGTTTGAGATCAGCATGCGGAAACGTCGGTATACAGTTACGACAGGCTCTTCGAGATCGAGAAGAAGAGGGATTGGGTGGGGAGAACTCGGCAGAAAATGCGCACATGAAATCCTAGACGTGAGTAACACGGTCCAACAGATGGCGAGACAAGCGCCTGCGCCGAAAATAGTACCTCCTTACTGCTAACATTAGTCTCCATTCGTGCTCTTTGTGCTAATTTTAGCGCCAAGGCAGCTTCTGGAAAAGGCGTCGGTACCCGCCTGCCGTCAGTCCGTAGATAATGCCAGCTTTTCTTGGCACGGGGGAGGCCCGCACGGGGTGCGAGGAATGAGATGAATATAGCTCTAAAGGTATTTCATTCATACAGTCTTTTCCTCGGAGGGGGTGGAGGGGGGGAAGCGCGCCGAATGCTTTCCCTTTGGTCGACGTTAGGTTTAACGTGCTGCAGAGATCGACACCTCATAAACAAACTATCCTACTTTCGCTTTTATTGCTTTCTTTTATTTTCTATCTTTTTGCCGGAAGTCTGCAAGAAGAAGGGGCGATTGTTGTTAAGACAATGTCTCCGCACCCCGCGAGATAAAAACAAACTGCACAAGCTCTTCGGTACATTGGAACTTCCTGGTTTCTGCATAGAGCGGATTGCTTCTTCATTTTCTGAGAAGGGATACTTTGTCACGAGACCGTGACATTCTTGGGAAGGCTTAGGGAGAAACCGACCATATAGCATGCCAAAAGGGGTGTGTCGTTTTTACTAACAGATTGGGCAAACCGTTGCTCTCGAATTTTTACAGGACGAAAATTCAGCCATACCTGCAAATAGGCTGTCATTTGCCAGGAGATATCTGGGCAGAGCTTGCCGAGACGGAGAGAGCTTGACGAGACGGGCATAGCTTGCCGAGACGGACAGACCTTGCTGAGACGGACAGAGCTTGTCGAGACGGACAGTGTTTGCCGAGAGGGATAGGGCTTATGGGATTAGCGTATTGGATTTGAACGTGACTAAAACTGAGGGGTGCCAGACAATCGCTGTTGTAGTCGATACTTTGACTTACTTATCTATATTATAATTATATATAATACTGCACTCTTTAACTAACTTATCTGCATAATAATTAATAATACTTTTGTCCATTCTTTGACTTACTTAGGTATATAATAATTAATAATACTGTTGTCCACACTTTGACTTACATAGGTACATTATAATTATGTAATGCTGCTGTCCACACTTAGACTTACTTAGCTATGTCATAATTATGTAATACAGTTGTGCGCTTATTTAACTATATTATAATTAAAACTGTTGTGTGCACTGTGACTGGCTACGTTATAATTATGTAATACTGTTGTGCACACTTTGACTTACTTGGTTATATTATAATATTGTAATACTGATGTCTACACTTTGACTTAATTAGCTACTTTATAATTATGTAATACTGTTGTGCACACTTTGACTTACTTGGTTATATTATAATATTGTAATACTGATGTCTACACTTTGACTTAATTAGCTACTTTATAATTATGTAATACTGTTGTGCACACTTTCATTTACTTAGCTATATTATAATTGATAACACTGTTATCCATTCCATTCTTGGAATTACTTAGCTATATTATAATTGATAACACTGTTATCCATTCCATTCTTGGAATTACTTAGCTATATTATAATTGATAACACTGTTATCCACTCCATTCTTGGAATTACTTAGCTATATTATAATTGATAACACTGTTATCCACTCCATTCTTGGAATTACTTAGCTATATTACACTGGGCAACATCAAATTTGCTGTCTAAGATTTTTTGACGGATTTATGACAGTTTTATTGTGCTGGATCCAAAAATAACATCGGTTTTCTTTAATCAGGTCAACTTTTAAAAAAATCTATTTTTGATCAACGTTTTGATCAATTGCGACATTAGTTTTTTGTTGGTTTTTCTTTTTAACACATAAGGGTATTTTCTGTTTATATAATGTAAAATTCTTTCTTATTTCTTAAATAAACAAATTATAATTTGTTTTACATAATTATGAAGAGGTTACATAAGCTAATTTTTGATTAATTGATATAATTGATATTTTTCTTCTTTAGGTAATGAAATGGAATCGGCCAGAAGACATTGCAAAAATAAACCCGATGTACTTTGCTACATCTGCGGCGAATACACAGATGTTCTTAACACGAATCCAGTAACAAGTTTTATAAAGCGTGCATACCATGCTTATTTTGGTATAAAACTTGGTGACCAGGATAAAGTTTGGGTGTTACACATGGTATGCAAGACATGCACCAAGAATCTGCGTCGTTGGACCAAGGGTAAGAAGAGTTGTCTGAAGTTTGGAATTCCTATGGTTTGGAGGGACCCGACAAACAATGTCACTGACTGTTACTTCTGCGCTATTGATGTGACTGGGATTAACAGAAAAAACCGGAGCAGCCTTAAGTATCCCGATCTTGAATCAGCACGTCGTCCAGTAGCTCAGTGTAATGAAATTCCAGTACCTCTCCCTAGAGAACTTACCGACATTAGTGAAGAAGAATTCTCTAGTATTGAATAATATGATGAAGAAGAAGAATTAGTGGTTCTTGGTGACGATGCTCCAAATACTTTCTCGCAAAAGGAACTAAATGATCTAGTTCACGATCTCAGCTTGTCAAAGTCATCTGCTGAATTGTTGGCATCCAGATTGAGGGGAAAAATATCGTCTTTTCTGATAGTGTTCGCATCACCTTCTACCGCAACAGATATCAAGAGTACCTCAGTTTTTTTCTCTACAGAGAAGGACCTGGTGTACTGTACAGATATTGCACAGCTTCTGCACAAGTTTGGTGCGCCACAGTATAAACCTGAAGACTGGAGATTGTTCATTGACAGCAGCAAGCGATCACTGAAATATATTCTGCTACACAATGGTAACCAGTTTGCCTCTGTACCTCTAGCTCACTCGACTACACTGAAGGAGAAGTATGAAGCGGTTGACCATTAAGAAGATGAAAGCTGGCATTTTTGATGGTCCACAACTCCGTAAGCTAATCAGAGATCCAGAGTTTGAAAACTCAATGAACGAAGTGGAACTGGAAGCATGGAAGGCTTTTGTTCTGGTCGTGAAAAACTTTCTTGGCAACAGTAAGGCCAGGAACTATGCAGAGTTTGTTGCCAATATGGTGACTGCTTTCAGAAACTTGGATGCAACATGAGCATCAAAATGCATTACTTATTCTCACATATGGATCGGTTTCCTGAAAATCTGGGATCAGTGAGCGTCGAGCAAGGGGAGAGATTTCATCAGGATATGAAAGAGATGGAAACCAGGTATCATGGACACTGAGATGCAGTCATGATGGCTGATTACTGTTGGACCCTAAAGAGACACATCCGTACTGCTGAGCATTCTAGAAGTTTGATGAGACGGAAGTTCATGCCCTGAATTTTGAAAAATGATGACCTAATATTGAATTTATATGTACTTACCTTTATCAATCTCTACTCTTCAATGTACACTAATCAATTTTTGTAACATTTAATAAATGAATTGTGTTAGAAAACGATTTTTTAAAATTTAAATTCATTTTGTTTTTAATTTAAAAACTTATTTTGGAAGAGAAATATTAAAAATTGCCTAATAATGTTACAAAAATGTAACCAATTTAGCTATAAGATCGGATTTTTTAAAATCGATTAGCACAAAAACCTGACCTGATTAAAAAAAAAACGGATGTCATTTTCGAATTTAGCAGTGCAAAATTGTTCTAAATCAGTTAAAAAAAACTTAGACAACTTACAAAAAGAAATTTTTTGTGACGCAGTGTTATAATTATGCAATGACATGTACACTTTGACTTACCTCACTGCATTATAATTATGAAATGGTGTTGACCAATACACTGTGACTGGCTTGGTTATATTATAATTATGCTATACTGTAAGAAAAGAAATGCACTGTACTCCATTGATGTATGGTGGCAAAGTAAGCTGACTACATCAAGCAATTTCTGGTACAAGGAAGTTACTGGAAATTTCTACAATTGTTGTTCTGCTTGAGGGAGCTGATATGGTGGTGCACCAGACGGCCTTGAGAGAATAATGGCTAGTCAGTGTTCTACAACATGAGAAGGGAAACATGGAATTTACAGTAATCACGTGAACAATAAACTTGTTACTTTCCTCTGAAAAGCTTTCCAAAGACTTGCCTACACAGGGTTATGTAGAAAATATTACCGCGTATCTCTAATGACTCCATTTTGGTTCTCTGATAAGAACTATCCTGACATATTGACACTAATCTGTTGAATTGTGCTTTAGGATATAAGACAGTATAGGTATTAAAATTATTCGAATATTGATTTCAAGTAATCTTTTCCATTGTATTTGTTATATGTATATTTGATTGAAGATTTAATAAATTTAGTGACCTTCTTATACATATTGATAACCTTATGTTGGAGAAGAAATTGGGTGGATTGAGGCTCACTAAATATATACTAAAAGACGGATTTATCTTCTCCTTTAGTAAGAAGTTTTCAACCTACAGAAATATTGTGTGACAAAAACTGTTTTTCTTTAATGTTGTGGAAGAGAGAAAATGTTTACAGCACCTGTGGATCCACCAAGTGAGAGAGATGATTTGTGGAATTATTAATAACATAAATTAAGATCCCCATCACTTGTAATTAGTTATGGATGATTAATTAATTAACAATAATCATAACCATTAACTAGGTGGCGTTGGCGTCACAACGTTAGTAAATACCTCAAGAAGATGCCACTCATCTCCCTCACTTGGCAGAAATGGAGTGCTGTAAAACTTTTCTCTCTTCCACAACATTAAGGACAAACATTTACTGTCATAGAGTTCTGGAGAGTTCAAACTGCTAGCTGGCTGCTTCTAGTTGTGGCTGCAGTAGAGATAGCTCGAATTATCAACTATCACATCTATTCTACATTATCTGTCATTCATCTTTCTAAAACGTGTGGCCAACCAGAAGGTGCGTTTTTTGTTTTTGTTTTGTGATTAACCTAAGGTTATGGGCGGCCCTGGGTGGTGGAAAATTAACATCTTGCCCATCTCCCAGCAAAACCTCACAGACATGCACAAATACTCTGTGACCTCCTTACAAATGACGTCACAAACCTGTTGTTCACGATATACTATGTGTGATTTCGTGACATTACACGCTTACAGCCTGCACACTCTGTGTGACGGTCGTTTCTTCTCATCACCATTTCTTTAATCATGTAGATTTTAGAAGTTTAAGTAAGTTACGTCACCAATACGTTTGTTACTTACGCTCTTATAATGCACACACTACGTCAACCACTCTTTCATTTCGTTACCAGTAAAGTTGACCTTGACAGACTCGCACTCGACAGTAAAGATTCAATCTTGATACAACATTTATCGTGCAAATACTCCATGAATATTTATAACTTGTGAGATGCACACACACGCCCACACACACACACACACACACACACACACACACACACACACACACACACACACACACACAAAATACACATGCACACTCACTTCGTCTCTCTCACTTTGCTCTGGACTCATTACCATTTACACTGCCACATTAAACATGGAACTAGACCTCATTATATTTTGTGATCTGCGCAAATTAAACATTAGTACTAGATTTCATTATATCTTGTGACCTTTGTACACTAAACATTAGTACTAGATTTCATTATATCTTGTGACCTTTGTACACTAAACATTATTACTAGATTTCATTATATCATGTGACCTTTGTACACTAAACATTATTACTATATTTCATTATATCTTGTGACCTTTGTACACGAAACATTAGTACTAGATTTCATTATATCTTCTGACCTGCCTACACTGAACATAATACTATAGTTGATGGTATCTTGTAGTCTGCGCACAGTAAACACTGCCTATAAATCTTCCTACAACACGTCACGTGGTCACCCTAGGCACAGACTGGTTTTCATTAAATGCACTGCCTGTATCCTACACGCACATCACACTTATTTTGTCATTCATAATGACAGACAAGTACGCTGACTCCGTAGGATTGTCATTAATAATAAGTGCTCCGTGAACACTAAACACAGACTATGAATATTCTCTTTAAAATTGACTCTCGTTGTGACACGTACATCGCTGTTCGTTCAAAAAAAATCAACCAATGGGAATGATTGTGTCTGTATTGACTCGCTGCAGATCAATGGCTCATTTCCTTCTTCTCGCCTTGTTGGATTGCACTTGATGATCTCATGCGCAGGTGCCAAGCGACGTCTGGGTGGGGGGTGGCGCCTCCTGGAATTCCCCAATATCAATGCCACTGCTTGAGTCTGCTGCCCCCCCCCCCCTTCCGAAGTTAGTTCCGGACAAAGTGTGGTCTAGTGACGTGGTCTGTTTGCTCTGGCGATTGCGGTTTTCACTACGTCAGTCGAGCTCGAATGGGGTGGGGTGGGAGAGGTCTCTTCTGCGATCGTGACGCACTTTAATTGCTGTTACATCATCATCATGAAGGCAGAGGGGTGGGGGTGTAGGGAAAAAAAGGAATAAATAAATAAACGGAAAAACCGAAATTCGGAACGATAGAAGAAATATAAACAAAACAAGATGAATATATTTAAGAAAGAAAGAAAAGGTAAAACAGAATGACTGAAGGAGGAAGGTAAGAGATATCGAGATAGACAACACACAAACACACACACTAGATGGCAATGGATGGACAGAGAGAAGAAATAGAGGTAGGCAGTCTGAGAAGAAGAAAAGTAAACAAGAAAGACTGCAAAATAAACGAATAAAGACTAGAAAGTAACAGAAGAACGCAGAGATGAGCGAATAAATTACAAAGAAAGAAACCAAAATAGATAAATTGAGGGACAGACAGAAAGTCGTATGAATTAAGGATGGATGGATGGATGGATACATAGTTCAATAAATTCTAATCTACCAGCTCCATACAGTAATCTTTATTAGTTCAATAAATTCCAATCTACTAGCTCACTACAGCAACCTTTATTAGTTCAATAAATTCCAAGATAGGAAAAATCAACGATGTTTCTATGGAAAAGGGAAATAACTAACTGGGGATAATACAACATCAAGAAAATATGCAGAATGAACTGAAGTCCAAAGTTAAGAGAGAGTATAAAAAACCTGGTAAGACAAGTACTGAAGTCCAAGCTAAATGGGGCGAACAAAATACAAGCCTTAATGTATACGCAAAACCTGTATTCGGCGACACCGGAGGTATCATAAATTGGACTACAAACTAAATGAACTGGAGAGTAAAACAAGAAAACTACTCACAATACATAAAGCCTTACACCTCGAAGCAGACGTAAACAAGCTAAATGTATCTCGGAAAATGGGAGAGCGAGGTCTCAAGAAAATCAAAGATGTCATTGAAGGAAACGTTATAGGCCTGGTGGACTATATCTGGAGTAACAACAAAGATGATCCACTGATAGAAGTAGTAAAGGTGAGTGGACTATTCCAACCTCCATAAACAGACAAAGAAATATGGAAGAAAACAATGAAACAGGCATTAGCAAATTCCTGGAACCACAAACCTCTCCATGACCAGTATGCACGACAAGCTGATGAAATATCATCAAAACAATCAACATACAGATGGTTGAAAGAGGCAGGTTTGAAAGCAAAAAAACAAAACAAAAGCACTCATAACAGCTGCTTAAGATCAAGCACTAAACACGAAATCACACAAAACCTAAATCATGAAAATCTCAAATGATTCCAAGTGTAGACACTGCAAATCCATGGATGAAACAACAGAACATACTATCAGGATGTCAGATGCTGGCTGGTACAGAATACACCAAAAGATACAACGAAGTGGCAAAACAATACGTAGAAATCTATGTGAGGACTATGGAGTAAAAATACCAGAAAGAACTTTGATGCACCAACTAGAAGCAGTTACCGAAGCAGAAGAAGTCAAAATACTTCGAGATAAAAACAGATTTAGTGATTCCTGCAAGAAGACCAGACATTGTAATCCGACTGTTGCTGTTCCAAGTGATAGAAGCATAAAAAGAAAAGAAAGAGAAAAATAGAAAAATGCCAAGATCTCAGTTTAGAAATCCAGAGATTGTGGACTGTAAAAGCAGACGTGGTACTTATAGTGATAGGAGCCCCGGGGAACATAACATCTGAGTTGGAGGGCTATATAAATAAAACTCCCTGGAAACCACAGTTTCCACAGAAATCACAACCGTCAGTTGAACAAATGTCATAGAAAAAGGCTGAATAATAATAACAATGTGGAATGTAAAAGCATGTAATGTAATATGATCTTTGATGAACATAACACCTGAACTGGAAGGCTATCTAGTGCCATTACAATAAAAATTGCCCCACCGCTAAAAGCAGTACTCCACGGAAGTGCTCAGTCCTCCGTGAAACCTTGGATCTCCCAGAAACTTGGTTAGCATTTCCAGCAGAACAAAAATTCGAAACTGACCCTGGAAGGCTAGATCAAGAATTCAAAGGAAACTCTAGAGCAGGACAACCGATGCCAAACATTCAGGACACCAAAGCCTTCAGGGAAAATATTTGTAACAATCCAAATTAGCATAATACCTCAGCCAGATGGATTAAGGAACTGAAAGATGAACATAAAAACACACTTCAGGGTTATTTTAAGGAGATATAGATTTTAGAAGCCAATCGCCTGGTTCACTGTTCAACTGTTAAGACAGGGTTGTCTTTCTTTGTGCATCAACAGTGTGTTCTATATGCTGAGGTAATCTCTGACACGTGCCTAATTGATACTGTCACAATGGCAGCTGGAGGGTAGGGTTACATCATGAGCTCTCTACCATAGCATGACTGGTAGTGTAAAAGTGAAGACTTGATTGAAGTCTTTAATGAAGAGCTCGACAAAATTGGTGACTGGACGAATGTAGAACATAGAATGTAGCATTGCAGACTGAAAGAATGAAGTTAAGTAGAATCAGAAACGATGAAAAAGAAGCAGACTGGAAAATATGAAGGTTTCAAAGCACTGTGGGGGGAAAAAACAGATGATACAGTTGTGAGCCATTGAGTATATGAAATAAACTATGCCTCCCCCCCCCTTTTTTTTTTCCTCTCTACTCAGACATATTCATGCACACTTTATATCTGCAACTAATATATTGTTAGCCACAAAAAATAGGCAGAAATATAAGTAGTGGAATTCTCTAAAAGAAGAAAAATAAAGTTAGAATCTTCCACATGGAGCTGAAACGAAGAAGTCTATATATGATAAGTACACAATTTCATCAAGAGAAGTTTCTCATTCCAAATTTACAGTTTGGAGGATTTCCCAAAAATGGAGAATACAATTATACAACCTTAACTTAAACAATGCTACATACAACAATTTAACAAAAATTCTTATTCTCTCTATTTCTTGTCTGTCTCTGTCCTATGACTATAATCAATGTCTGAGCTTGTTTGTGGACAAGACCAGTCATTGACCTTTCGATCCATATCAACTTTTAAAAATCTGGTTTGAAGGAATACTGAAAGATAAGGTTATCGTGACAGGGTGGTTCAGTTATTGAATACGGGATGTATTATCTTCTTGGAGACCAAAGTGGTTCTTCCAATCGTATGAGATTTCCAAAATGCTTTGAATGACAGCAGCTGCACAGGAATAGCCTCTAGACTGTTTGCACTCTGTGCCAGGAGTGTTTCCTTTCTAAACCATGAATTACTTTTTCTTGAATTTTAACTTTGATGATTGTGACAAATCCGTTCTGGACGTGGCTGTGCCTTTGCTGCATTCAGGTGCAGTGCACATACCTATGCATACTGTGTGTATTGTGTATATGTGCTTGAGTGTTTAAGTTGTTTGCCTCTGTGTATGCATGTGTTAATGTGTGTGCAAGTATATGCATGTATGTGTGTGTGTACAGTCTACTCGCACCTTGTACCATGGAACTATATACTCGAGCCTTCTGCAAGCTAATCTTTCCGACTCACGTCACGTATTATTAATTCGTCCTCATACACATTCAACAACCATCAATACAAGGTAACAGACAGGTTAACAAAATATCATAGCACTTGCATGTATGTAATAAACGATAGTAGAAGATTTACAACATACGACATCAATTTATTATAACAACAAAGTTAAATATAATACAATAGCAAAGGGAAATAATTCAGTGTATCTACACAAAAATATCATATCGATCGAATATGAGTAATATACAGAAGGGGAAATGGTGGGGTTGATTATAATTCTTGTTACACTACCATTTTCAGCTGCCTAATCAACGTTTATCAGTGTCATTTACCAGCCATGCCTAATTTTTTAGTTACCATTTATCTGTGTCATTCGCTTGCCATTCCCAGTCGTCCAGTCAACGTTTATCAGTGTCATTTACCTCCAATCCCAAGCTGTCTAGTAAACGTTTATCAGTGTCATTTACCTCCAATCCCAAGCTGTCTAGTAAACGTTTATCAGTGTCATTTACCTCCAATCCCAAGCTGTCTAGTAAACGTTTATCAGTGCCATTTACCTCCAATCCCAAGCTGTCTAATAAACGTTTATCAGTGTCATTTACCTCCAATCCCAAGCCGTCTAGTAAACGTTTATCAGTATAATTTACCTGCAATCCACAGCTTGTTGTTGAGGCCCTTTGTTCCACGGGGAATCCAAGGAGATAAGTCAAGTAAGTCAAATCCCCAGCTGTCTAGTAAACGTTTATCAGTATAATTTACCTGCAATCCCCAGCTGTCTAGTCAAAGTTTTCCAGTGTCATTTATCTTTAGAGAATCATCAATACTGTTATCTAGCAAAAGGCCAGGGTCCACCGATATTAATAATTGTCAAAATGCGTTCTGTTAATGCGCCTTCCGTCAGTACGCCAGAATACACCCATACGAACTTGTGATACATCGGCTTTGTAAGATGTCATTAATTTCTGACAGTGTCATTAATCTCTGACAGTGTCATTAATCTCTGACAGTGTCATTAATTTCTGACAGTGTAATTAATCTCTGACAATGTCATTAATCTCTGACAATGTTCATTACTCTCTGGCAATATTCAATAGTCTATGGTATTATTCATTAATTATGAATATATATTCATTAATATCGGGCACTATTTAATAATCTACGACTATATTAATTTATGTATAGTATGCTGATTTATCTCTGAGAATATTCATGTATATAATGTAATATTCATTTATGCATTTATTCATGACTATATTCATTTAATTATACGGCCTAATTCCAAGCATTCCATTCGTCATCCATTTTCTTTATTAACGTCTATCGTGATTTCAAAGAAAATTATTATTTCGATGTGAACATGTGAGTACAAGCATTTAATCAATTGAACCTCATTTGGTAATATTTTCTCTAAATATGTATTTTTCAATAAGTATGCCATATGACTTTTACTTTTTAAATTTTAGCACAATTTCATGCTAATAGGTGTGTGCGTGTGTGTGTGTGTGTGTGTGTGTGTGTGTGTGTGTGTGTGTGTGTGTGTGTGTGTGTGTATGCTCGTGTGTTTGTCTGTGGATGTTCGTTATGTGTTCGTGTGCTTTGTGAATAATTGCACGAGCGAGTTTGTATGTGTGCTTATTAACGTCATATGTTTTGCATAATGTGCATCTATGTGTATATATATGTGTGTGTGTGTGTGTGTGTGTGTGTGTTCGCGAGCGCGCAAAATAAGCATGATTATATTATATTTTAAAAATTTGCTAACTATAAGAAATTTTTTTCCTTGCACACCTTAAATTTTACAAATGTTAGCAATTGTATTTCTTAAGCGACACGTTTCCTCAAAGGGAGATAATTACATCTCTCTCCAGTGCAGATGCAATGTCAAGCTTGCTCAATAATTTTCACTCGCACGTTTGTCAGGCCCGACGCTTACTTTACATCAACGCACCTCAGCACCTCCCCGCTCCCCTTTTTCTTTTCTTCACTGCAGTTTGGTTGTCTGTATTTCAACAGCCTTGTCGCTCGGCCTTTTATTCGCAACACGATTTTAATTAAGCTGGGAGTTACGCGACATAATTTCCTGTTAGTCGACAACAAACACAAAATGCAGGGACACAAACGAAAAGTGGATAGGCACTGAACTGGGCAAACATTAAAAAATAAAAAAGGAAAAGAAACATTGCTGCTATCGTTCCATGTGGGGTGATGCAACACTTTGAGACTCGGTGAACGATAAAAAAAAAAAATAAGTGTCAAGAGTACAGGTCATTTGATGATGTTTTCCTCTTATGAGGTTTTCCCCACAGGAAAAAATGAAAAGAAACATTCAGCGTGACGGAATTGCATGTCACATGTTTTGTATGCCAAATCTGAGTGACATTGTAGAAATGCAACAAAACTTATCTGACATTAAACATTGTAACAGAGAGAGAGAGAGAGAGAGGCCCAACTTGTATGAGACCTGATGACCATTCCACGTTTATGACACTGTAACCAAACTTCTGAATGCAACAAAAATCAACACAGATCTAATAAATATTTTAGCAACCTAACAAAATTGCCTGAACGGTCATTAAACTTTAGATAAATGTTATAAGTTTGGACCTCCTGACTATTAAAGGTTTTAAAATGTGACAGACCTTGCCTGAATGGTCATTAAACTTTCTAACTCTCTGACTATTTCAGTATTTTAACAAAGTCCTAAAACTGACCTGATCCATTAAACATTTTAACAATATAACAAAATTTATATGGATGATCAAGTAAGATGTAAACAAAATAGGAAAAATAAACTAAATATCCAATAAACATTTTACAGTGCAAGAAAACTGACCTGAATGCTTATTATACGTTTTAATTACGTAAGAAAACTTAGATGAATGATTATTAAACATTTATTAATAAAGTAACAATATTGATTAATGAATATGTAACGTTTTAACAATATAAAAAATACTTGAATGCTCATTAAATATTTTAATAAAGTAACAACTAACATAAATATACATCAGTCTTTTAAGAATGTAACAAAATTAATTCAATTTATATTTTCAACTAGTGACACGTTAAAGGTGTTCACAAGCGCTTTGATTTGATATGTACGTCATCATTATTATTAATCGCGTCTTCGTTTATGCACAGTCCAACAGATGAAAGAGAAAACAATAATTTATCGAAAACAATAAATTATTGTCATGGTTGTGACCAATTATATTGTTTCTTTAAAAAAAATATAACCTAATCATTTTGTTCTCTAGATAAGGCCATTTTGTTCTCTAGATAAGGCCATTTTGTTCTCTAGATAAGGCCATTGTGTTCTCTAGATAAGGCCAAATTTAATTTTGTTGAAAAAAGTTTGAAAACCTAAATCCAAAAATGTTAGCATATGCCGGAAAAAAGATGAACTCCAAACAAAGACTGACGGAAAAGTTTGACACCTGATATTATTTTTTTTGTAAAACAGGCATTTACTACCAGTAGTGAATTTACATTTACATTTTAATTTTAAAACATGCAATGTCTTTCTCTGAGTATTTGTGTTTATAGGCCTTAAAACTTCTTTTTAATTCTGGTTAGATCCATTTATTATGTTCTGATTTCGTGAGAGAGCAATTTATGGAGAGAAATTTCAGTGTAGCTAAGTTAACTGTTATGTTTAAACGCTTTGGAGAAAAAAAAAAACATTCTCTCAAAATATTTAACACACAACTTTAATCACTGTTGCATTTGGTTACATGTGAATGAAGGAGGAGAGAAAGACAACAAAAATACAGTGTTTCCTTTCCTGCTTACTGGAAACTTAACCCCATTTGCCAGCTACGCATGCGCACAATCAGTAATCAAATAAAAGGATTGCATTATGGATATGATGCATCGTGAACTGTCTAGTCTAGGCTAAACTAGGCTAATTAATAATTAGCTCGAAGTTCCAAGACTTCCTTGGTAAATATGGTCCCTATAACACATGATAGGATGAGACATGGAGTCAAGAATGATAATTTGAAAGGAATTTAATAAAGAAAGGAAATTAAATAAAAGAAGAAATAATGAAGTAAATGTCCTGGTAGATTAGGATAAATGCGGACCCATGACGTCATCATTATTAATGAAATTTTAGTGCACACAGTATACCAATGGCCATAACAGCAATGCAATGTCCTTTGGGTGTTCTCTTATTTAACTTATCTTGGACCAGAGGAAAATCTGTCCCTCAGCTCATGACAGCATTGGTGGTTTTGTCCCCTGGATCCTGGGAATGAAGGCGTGGTTTGACGACTCAGCATGGGCCAATGATATATATAGATGTAGTGGTTGACACAAGCAGCCTTTGCTTAGCTGAGTCAACAACTTGTACCAATTTTAAGATGGGTTGTAGGAGTAGCAGTTAAATTAGTCGCCTTTTACTCCAGCTGGTGAGATCATACAAAGTTCCAGATTGGAGATAAAATAGTAATGTCCCTCCTTATATACATTGTTTATAATTGCGCAATTAAACATGTTCTCCAAGTTTGCCGTAGAGAATTGTCCTGACTTTCAGATGCACCATCTAGCACATCAGTCTAAATTTGGGTTTCTATAACACACCTATTTAAGTATTCTAACATCTGTTGTCCATATTTTAACTTACTCTAGTTGACACTTCTCGCATGTTATATTATTAATTACTCATCTGTCCGAGCATACTCCGGCCGAGAGACACAAATTTACTCCGTCACACTTATGTTCAGATACTAGCGAACACAAAGCATATTTTATTCCATTGATAAATGCTTGTATTTCTACAACAATAGTATGCTTTCCTCTCTCTGTCAGACAACCAACCCACCCACAAAATAACCAACACAAAGTTTGTTTTGTTCCATTGATAAATACTTCCATTTCTACTGTTATAATATCCACCTCTCTCTCTCTCTCTCGCTCAACACAATAGCGCACGCACACACGCACACAACCACAAAAAAAACATTTACACACTTACAGACTCTAACAAACACAAAGTACATTTTGTCAATTGACTGCATTCTACTCTGTAATAGTCTCTTTCTCCCTCTCTCTCTCTCATACACACAAAAGACTTATTCACACATATACACTCTAACATTCTCTCTCTCTCTTTCACACACACACACACACACACACACACACACACACACACACACACACACACACACACACACACGCACACATACAAAGACTCTAAGAGCAATTGTTGTTCCATTGATCAAATATTTGCATTTCTACTTTATACTATTCTCACTCTCTGTATCCGATCTCTCTCTCTCTCTCTCTCTCTCTCTCTCTCTCTCTCTCTCTCTCTCTCTCTCAAAAACACACTCGCGCGATCAAAGAAACATAAACTCACATACAGACTCCATCAAACACAAAGTGTATTTTGTTCGATGGATCAAATTCTTGCATTCCTACTGCCATAGATGGCTCCCTCCCTCCCTCTCTCTCATTCGCAACACACACACACACACACACACACACACACACACACACACACACACACACACACACACACACACACACACACACACACACACACACACACACACACACACACACACAGCAATTAAACAAGCAAAGCACCCCATATATCCCAGAAACTATTTTATTTCAAGTGGGTTTCGATTTTGTGAAGAAAAACAAATTAGAAAGTACACTTTTTGAAAGCCAACAATGCTGCTAAGCTATAGATTTTCTGAACTAAAGGTCAAAGTGTTTGACTAAGGTAAGTAATTTATTCGTTACTCTACACATGTTAGCAAAAAAAATAACAAAAGATGTATTAAAGACACTTTTATTGTGTGACAATATAAATTTCAATGTATTAATTATTTTTAGTAGTTATTTTGTCTTATTAATTAAATCAGAAATTGGTATCTTCATGTTCTAACTTTTTATGTAAACTGTGATAGAGAAATTTGCGTATGTGTGCGTGCGAGAGAGAGAGAGAGAGAGAGAGAGAGAGAGAGAGAGAGAGAGAGAGAGAGAGAGAGAGAGAGAGAGAGAGAGAGAGAGAGAGAGAGAGAGAGAGAGAGAGAGAGTGTGTGTGTGTGTTTCGAAAATTATTTCTTAAACTGTCATCTTATCTAATTTCATTTTTCATGCTATTTGAGATTAGTGTTCAACAGATTTGTATCTTGTCAGCATCATAGAATAGATCTTGGTGTTAGAGCAAATCTTGTCAGTGTGTCAGAGAACAGATGATGACACAAATTTGATTTGAATGATTTGAATTATAACCATTGTTTCTTGTTTATATAAATGTGATCAATTTAAATGTCTAAACACATTATCTTGTTTCAAAGTATACTGTGGACAGAAAATGCAAACAGACACTGAAAATCTTTCCTAATTAAAGTTGAATCACTCACACATTCTTTGATGCTTTAACTTTAATTGTAAGCCACTGCTAAAAACATTCTCTTTTTTTTTTTTTAACCATCTAGAAAACTGTGTTAAGAATTTTAGACAATTGAACTTTGATCTCGATGTAGGACTAGAGATTCAAAGAGGGCTGAGGCGACAGAAACAGCCGCATGGCCAGGTAACGTGTAGGTTACATAACAATATGCGCATCAAAGGGACACTACCATACCTGAGACTAGAGTTGGGCATCTTCTAAAGGCACCAGACCTGCGCTCACAGGGCAGCCTTTTGAGTAGAGTCACTCAACCGAGACTATGGCACAAAGGATGAGACAAGAGAGGGATTATGTCTAGAGGGGGAGATTAACACGTAGAATCCAACTTTAGCATAAATACCCTCACTAGGTGGGTGGTGCTCTCACTTGAATTTTTGGTGGCCCATATCTATGTCCCTCTGCGGTGAGAGAAGCAGGAAAGTAGGAATTATCTGAGATGGTAAAACACGATTTTATAAAGATTGAATTATTTTTATACTTATTACAAATTGTATAGTTTTCCTTTTGCTAATATTGTATTTTAAAATGATTTTGTAACTGTAATGTTATTCTTGGTACTAGGAAAAAGAAAGTAAATAACTAATGTGAAAAGAATTAAAGATTGGAATGAGAGATTTGTTGAGGGCTAGAAGACAGATTGACGGACAAGATAGTGCTGTAGCTCTGTTATTCTAAGACAAGTAACGCTTGAGAGGGAAGTCAACCAATGGGTAGAACTTTCAAGGTCTGACTTAGTCACTCTCAACCGCAAGACCAAGATCCAGTTGGTGAGTGATTAATTGGCTGAATGTAATTTATCTGTGTGTAATTTAAGGATAAATATTCAGATAGAGATTGACAGTTAATTAATCAGGAACTTGGAACGTGCCGCATATACAATTTTAATTTGCTGGTATTTTTTTTTTTTATTTACGTGATTGCAAAACGGCAAACATTGTTTCAAGAGACATAAATTGGTGTTATTAAAATGGCTTATGTTAAAATTTCTGTTGTTAAAATCGTTGTTGCTCAAATGGCTGTTGCTAAAACTACTGTTGATAAAATTAGCCTAATGTTGATAAAATTGCTTTAATTTTAAACACTGATGTTGTTTTGATAAATGTGAACAGAAGTATTAAAGGTCTTAAGTATGTGGTCATTAACAATTACATAAAACTTCCGGCTATGACTATAAGAGTTTGTTCTTTGAAGTCAGTGAAGGGGAAAATGTTATATCCAAAGTCTGATTGATCCATATAAACAGATTTAGATAAATATCAACCCCATAACACCTTTTCAATAAATTATCCACTTCCATCTATGTGGACGTGTTAGCAGGCCATACACGCACAAATTTCCTTCTACAGTATTGATTTTTAAAATGCAATTGATATCAACAAATAATTTATTTATTTAAACATTCCTCCAGGGGCCAGAGGCGGGCTCTAACTCCTTATCTCCATCCCAGGGATAATTCACGCCTCCTTGCAAAATTTAAGCATATTTTTTCTCTTCCTGCAGTTGAGAATCAAAGACACATGGACACCGAGACAGATAAACATACATTTTCAGCTGTAGTTATCAGATGGCAGCATTAGGATGCAGTACTCATTTTCTGATTAATAGGGCCACAGTGCAATGATAGCAAGAGCACCAAAAACAGAAATCCCTGTGCCACAGAAATACGAGTTTAAGAAATTAGAGACGGAGAGAATGAATATCCTTAACTGGAAATAAAGAGAGAGAAATTGTGTTTCTTACATTTCAAAGTTAAGTTCATTTCATTAGATGAAGAACGCTGCTTTTTACAAGAAATTAAATATCCTATTTCTATTATAGATCCCAAACATTCAAAAAAAATAATCTATATTTCTTTCTCTATGAAACATGATATATGATTCACACACATACACACACAAACACACGTACGCATTCACACACGCACACAAATAAATCTACGTGTTTGTTAGTATATTTGTGTGAACATGTTTGTGTATAGTGTGGGGGGGGAGGGATAGTGAGTGGGTAGACGAGTAAATATCGAAAGCATAAAAGTACATTTTAAAAATGTTAACTGCATTTGTTTTTCAAGAATTTATCCTAAACTGTTAATCTGTTTGCAAATTTTTATGTTTAATTCAATTATAGGTAAACTGATATTCATTAGAAATGTTTGAAATAAATATTAGAAAATTAAAATCGAAAGAAGATCGAAAGAAAGTAAAGACTATAGACGGGAGAGTGGGTGGGTAAAGATATGAATAATAAATACCACCCATCATTATTTTTAATGAAAAAATAGGTATAACATTTACAAAGTCCCTGCCTTTAAACATATCTAGTGAGTTTAATTCTTGCCTTCAGTCTTCTTATGAGGAATCAGTCTTGTAGACTAATAAAAAACGAAAGTGTTTAGGAGTAAACTACAAAAAGAAAACGTATATCCGGTAATGCACGGGCACCTGCAAGAAAGCAATGTTACATGGAGTGCGGTTCTCTCCCTCTTCCAACATGACCATCTTATACCCGTCCCCGTGGTGATGGTGGTGGGAATTTATATAATATTCACAAGTCACAGGAAGGGAGGGAACTACAAGCTTAAATGTACACAGAGTCGTGGCTTATCCCTTTCCTCCGCCTCTGGATGGACATAGAGGTCAGAGTCTACCGCGGCCCATCATACTAAACCATTAAATTATTTGTGATATTAATTTATTTAATACCTATCGCTTTCTAAACCCTGGCAGCGACGGGGTTTTCTACTAGCAACAGTAATAATAATATCAATAATAATAACGGTTATGATGATGACGACAGCAATGGCGACGACAGTAATATTTAATAATAAAGAATGGTTATGATGATGATGACAATGTCGAAAACGATCATAATGATAATAGAAATAATGATGGTGATGTACATACAATTATTTATCAGGACACACACACACACACACACAAATGACAACGATTTTATTTTCTTTGTTTTGTGTTTAAAATTTTTTTGTTTAAAACCAATATTTGGACATAAAGAGTTGTCAGACAACTGACATGTTTATTTCTCTTTTAAAACCTAGGCCCTGCTTGAATGATATTTGAATAACCCCTTCACAAGAACGGTAATAAGAGGCAAACAAAAAGTGTTTGCAAGGGGAAATCACTGAACTGTCATTTATTTCGCTATATTTGGACCCTGGCGCACATGTAAGGACTAAGTCTGACGGCTACGACACTTCACTCTGTCAATTAAGCAAGTAGCTTTCCGGCCTCAGGATAAAATTGATTAATAACGAAGTGTCCTTTTCAAAACATTTGTGAATGATTTTTTCCTCCTGTAACGAAGCGTGAGGGCGGTTGAGGGTTCGCGCCAAACATTTCTCCCCTTTCCGCCAGCCCTCCCGCCTTTCACCTCGGAACGCAATGCGAAGCTGTGGGGTCCCACTGGGGCACTTCAGGTCGGAGAATGTCTGATGAGGAAATGATCAATGAAAGCTCCAGTGGTGATGTAAAACTGCTATCGAACACACACACACACACACACACACACACACACACACACACACACACACACACACACACACACACACACACACACACACACACACACACACACACAACCGTTGTCTAATCTTATTTAAACTTTTACGTTTAAAAATAAATAATATAGATTTTCTTAGCACAAAGTAATATCACTTTTAATTTAAAACGCTTTCGTATACATTTGCAATCCAGGCAAATTGTTGGCGTTTGTCTGTGTAACCTTTAACGATCACGAATGTAAAATAACACCATAATGTAACGTACGATATTCTGTGTTTAATACTTACTAGATGAACTGAGGGAGCAGCAATATATGCCGTGGCAAAATAAGTGAAACAAATACATACACATTATAAAAACAATATGTGCTGTCAGGTGTTTCAAAACTGGCAAGATATCAGGAGTCGCTTATCGGATCGAATTAACACTTGTGCACGAAGTTTATTCCAATTCTAGCTACATTAAATAATTTGCAGCATAAATATAATAATTATTTCATAAACACGTGCAGGCATCTTTGTTCTCTCTCTCTCTCTCTCTCGCTCTCTCTCTCTCTCTCTCTCTCTCTCTCTCTCACACACACACACACACACACATTAAATCACATAAATCACTTCACCCCTATAGTCTTCTAGATGCACCCTCTCCCCTTTCCCCAGTGTCATAGATGGTGTCAGGAAGTCGGTGAAATTAAGACACCCTATTCATTATTTGTTTGTCGGAGACAACAGATATAGAAATACAGTGCGTGCCCTTCATTATTCATTAGTTAGAAACTGAAACACAGTACACTCCCTTTAGTAGTTTTTCATCAACTTCTCATCTAGGGATGTATCTTGCTTTGTTCTAACTCCCTCGACTACCAGACGTTTCGTGCAGCGAAAACTAAACCATCAATTGCTAAGACCTCCCTTTATTTGGACAAAAATCAAAAGTGAAATAAAAATTTAAATCTTTTAATATATTCTAAAATATTTTTAGCATTAACTGAAATATTTTGATTTATTATATATTATTGAATGATTAAAATTTACAATAAATTCCAGTCTTCAGATCTGTCTAGAGTGCTGAGTCTGGAATTGGAAGATGAATGAGTCTTCAACTGCTAGCTCCATGTTTTGTCCGTGAAAAGTACAATACAAGTGGTGTTTCAGTTATTTTTTAACTCTGGAATTAAGAAGTGAATAATAGTTGTATAATAATAATCAGTATTTCAGTCAGTAGTGAGTAATAGTTTATAATAATGAGTTAGCAGTAAGTAATAGTTTCATAATGAACAAGTATGTGACTCATTAGTGAGTAATCGTTTTATAACAATCAGTATTTGAGTCAGTAGTGAGTAATGGTTTTATAACAATCAGTATTTGAGTCAGTAGTGAGTAATGGTTTTATAATAATCAATGCGTTGAGATTTTCACAATTCATAGGCCGTGTACCATTCGTTTTAAATCTCGTTTAACCTCGTCTAATCTCGTCTTTTTCAAATTATAGGTCAGGTGCATATATCATTCTAAACTAGGTTCTTATTGATCGTCACTTTTCGCGTAACTTACTATTGTAATTTATGTACACCTGTAGAGCATTATGAATTGTCACATTTCTTACTATTGTAATTTATGTACACCTGTAGAGCATTATGAATTGTCACATTTCTTACTATTGTAATTTATGTACACCTGTAGAGCATTATGAATTGTCACCTTTCTTACTTACTATTGTAATTTATGTACACCTGTAGAGCATTATGAATTGTCACCTTTCTTACTTACTATTGTAATTTATGTACACCTGTAGAGCATTATGAATTGTCACCTTTCTTACTTACTATTGTAATTTATGTACACCTGTAGAGCATTATGAATTGTCACCTTTCTTACTTACTATTGTAATTTATGTACACCTGTAGAGCATTATGAATTGTCACCTTTCTTACTTACTATTGTAATTTATGTACACCTGTACAGCATTATGAATTGTCACCTTTCTTACTTACTATTGTAATTTATGTACACCTGTACAGCATTATGAATTGTCACCTTTCTTACTTACTATTGTAATTTATGTACACCTGTAGAGCATTATGAATTGTCACCTTTCTTACTTACTATTGTAATTTATGTACACCTGTAGAGCATTATGAATTGTTACCTTTCTTACTTGCTAATGTAATGTATATAAACCTGTAGAACATTATGAATTGTCACCTTTCTTACTAATGTAATGTATATAAACCTGTAGAACATTATGAATTGTCACCTTTCTTACTTACTAATGTAATGTATATAAACCTGTAGAACATTATGAATTGTCACCTTTCTTACTTACTAATGTAATGTATATAAACCTGTAGAACATTATGAATTGTTACCTTTCTTACTTACCAATGTATTTTATGTACACCTGTAGAGCATTATGAGTTGTTATTTTTCTTATTTACACGGGCCCTTGTCGTCCATAAAGCGACTGCCGCATGCTCTTTGCAGCTCGCCCATCTGCATGCTTGGCGGTGGGCTCACAGACCCCGCTGCCAGTGCATGGAGAATGTCATTGTACTTGGAGCAGTCTTCCTAGTGAGCCAGTGCATGGAGAATGTCATTGTACTTGGAGCAGTCTTCCTAGTGAGCCAGTGCATGGAGAATGTCATTGTACTTGGAGCAGTCTTCCTAGTGAGCCAGTGCATGGAGAATGTCATTGTACTTGGAGCAGTCTTCCTAGTGAGCCAGTGCATGGAGAATGTCATTGTACTTGGAGCAGTCTTCCTAGTGAGGGGGTGGCCGAACCCATGCGAGACAGTAAGCTGGCCAGCTTTGGGGATGGAACCTGCCTCACCTTTAGACAGAGGCTTGTCAGCCTTGCCTTGTATTTTCACAGATAATCTGTGATCATTATTTTATTATTCGTGGAGGACCATTTAATAGTCTACAAGATCTTGGATGATCTCCAGCTTGTCTGTATTACGAAATGCGCAAGGACGTGTTGATTTTGGCGAGAAAGCAACTCTCTCAAAACAAATTTAACTGTACTATTAAGGAAAATAATAAATTAAATATGTAGTCAGGTTTGAATTTGAAATACTATACATGAATTCACAATTAAAATATAGGTGTAACAAGACTTTTGGACCGCATTGTGCAACAAACTCAATTATTTGCTTTCGCTAAAACCACTCACAGAAATAATGTACAGTGTCTCTCATATTTAGTCTGCTATGATATGCAGTGCTATTTACCATAGCTACAACACACTGTGTGAGTGACAACAGTCTATGATATGCACTGCTATTTGGTATAGCTACAACACACTGTGTGAGTGACAACAGTCTATGATATGCACTGCTATTTGGTATAGCTACAACACACTGTGTGAGTGACAACAGTCTATGATATGCACTGCTATTTGGTATAGCTACAACACGCTGTGTGAGTGACAACAGTCTATGATATGCACTGCTATTTACCATAGCTACAATACGCTGTGTGAGTGACAACAGTCTGCTAAGATATGCACTGTTACACTTTTTGAATTTTAACAGTCTGAGATGCGCGTTCTGGTTTCCATGACGTCATGTGGCCATGGGATATGTACTGGTCCACTTCTACTTAACGGTGGTTTGACTACATAGTTTGACACAATAAACTTTGTTTATTAAAACTACTCTACTGTTAAGATATAGATTTTAAGTGGGTTTCCCGTTTATCCATGAAATCAAGAAATATACAGACAGACAAACAGATAGACAAACATATGTATGGTCAGATAGATAGATTGATAGACAGACAGACAGACAGAGCTCACTTCCATTAGCCTCTTACTTTGGAAAAACAATCGTTAAGCGCTTCCTGAATTTTAAACCATGGCAGAACACACTTATTCAGTACTGATTCCACTCACACCTCTATTCCATACATGTCGTCCATTCCAGCGAGCTTCTAATTCTCAAACCCTTAGTGCATGTAATTGCATGTACATCTAGTAAAAATACTTCATATACAGAAATGCTGAACTTATTAAAAAATAGAAGAATTATAAGATAATAATTTCAAGACAGAGTCCTTTTTATTATGTTGTTGTTAATGAAAGGAGCGCTTTCGGCTTTCACGTACATTTTTTAAAAACAAAAGTACGTGTTTTTAAAAAAAATGTATATACTAATAATATGACCCTTAGCATTAGAGAAAACAGTGTTATTAATAACAGTTACAATGTAGGTTTCAAATTACGAGCAAGTATGAAGAAATGTATTGTAAGCTTGTCAGTTATATTCTCAAAATAGTTGTTTAGAGAGCATTCAGCTTTACCGTGACACTAATGTGCAAGTACTCCGCTTGCCTCCCTTAGCTGGACTATCGAAACAAAGAGAGAGGAAAAATCACGCGTGACAAAAGCCAATAATAATTTTTAAAAACTCTGGCGAGTCCACTGGCAGATTTTTGTGACAGTAATCAAAGTAACTAAGAGCAACCAGTCTTTTTACTTTGCTTTTACCCATTGCTATTTCTAAAGGAGATTCCGATCCTCCAGTGCAGTGTGGACACAATCATGACCTTTAGGCTTTATTGCTCAAGGAGATTATCTTGACCCGCCAGTACGGTTGAATTTCAACAGAGTTATTTTCCAATTCCAACAACAGACCGTCTATTATACACTAAACTGGCTATGGACCAAGGTTTATGTTCTTTTAAGTAAGTATAGTTCACCAGCCTTCTAGAACAACATTGGTACACCGCTCTTTTAGAACAAAATGGTACACTACTCTCATAGAATAGAATTATACTCCACCCTTTTAGAACAAAATGGTACACCACTCTCAATGAATAGATTTATACTCCACCCTCTTAGAATAAAATGATACACCCCATCATTGAACTAAATATTACACCACTCTCTTAGAACTAAACAGTACACCGTCCTATGATAACTAAACATTACACTACACTCTAAGAACTAGACATTACACTACACTCTAAGAACTAGACATTACACTACACTCTAAGAACTAGACATTACACTACACTCTAAGAACTAGACATTACACTCTAAAAACTAGACATTACACTGCACTCCAAGAACTAGACATTACACTACACTCCAAGAACTAGACATTACACTACACTCCAAGAACTAGACATTACACTCTAAGAACTAGACATTACACTACACTCTAAGAACTAGACATTACACTACACTCCAAGAACTAGACATTACACTCTAAGAACTAGACATTACACTACACTCCAAGAACTAGACATTACACTCTAAGAACTAGACATTACACTACACTCCAAGAACTAGACATTACACTCTAAGAACTAGACATTACACTACACTACAAGAACTAGACATTACACTCCAAGAACTAGACATTACACTACACTCCAAGAACTAGACATTACACTACACTCCAAGAACTAGACATTACACTCCAAGAACTAGACATTACACTCTAAGAACTAGACATTACACTACACTCCAAGAACTAGACATTACACTCTAAGAACTAGACATTACACTACACTCTAAGAACTAGACATTACACTACACTCCAAGAACTAGACATTACACTCTAAGAACTAGACATTACACTACACTCCAAGAACTAGACATTACACTACACTCCAAGAACTAGACATTACACTCCAAGAACTAGACATTACACTCTAAGAACTAGACATTACACTACACTCCAAGAACTAGACATTACACTCTAAGAACTAGACATTACACTACACTCTAAGAACTAGACATTACACTACACTCCAAGAACTAGACATTACACTCTAAGAACTAGACATTACACTCCAAGAACTAGACATTACACTCTAAGAACTAGACATTACACTACACTCTAAGAACTAGACATTACACTCTAAGAACTAGACATTACACTACACTCCAAGAACTAGACATTACACTCCAAGAACTAGACATTACACTCTAAGAACTAGACATTACACTACACTCCAAGAACTAGACATTACACTCTAAGAACTAGACATTACACTACACTCTAAGAACTAGACATTACACTACACTCCAAGAACTAGACATTACACTCTAAGAACTAGACATTACACTACAAGAACTAGACATTACACTCTAAGAACTAGACATTACACTACACTCTAAGAACTAGACATTACACTCTAAGAACTAGACATTACACTACACTCCAAGAACTAGACATTACACTCCAAGAACTAGACATTACACTCTAAGAACTAGACATTACACTACACTCCAAGAACTAGACATTACACTCTAAGAACTAGACATTACACTACACTCTAAGAACTAGACATTACACTACACTCCAAGAACTAGACATTACACTCTAAGAACTAGACATTACACTACAAGAACTAGACATTACACTCTAAGAACTAGACATTACACTACACTCTAAGAACTAGACACTACACTACACTGTTTTTTGTGCAATAATTTTAATGTTAAAATTTTAAATAAAAAATCAATATTTAAATTGGTGACCAATTATTTATACCGGGCATTAAGTCTTTCAATATGTCGAGTGTTTTTTGTTTGCACAAATTTTAAAAGTAGAAAAAATCCGCCTACTAAATTTTCTTTCCTAACAACATCACTTCTGTCATTTTCGCTTCTCCCGTTCGAAGTTCATTGACCACATCTTTTGGGATTGTTTAGAAAATGAGAAAATGACACTGGGAAAAGACTGGCAAAGCAGACAATGGCACCAGTGAAGCAAATGATGCAATAAACGAGCAAACCAGTTAGGCATTTGATCAAATAAGCGAAAACCGCTAGTTACAAATGCCACTCCAAACAGTCCACGAGATTTGCTCTCCCAGTGTACACAGCTAAATAAAACATACCATGTCTCTCTCCCCACACCCCACCCACTCTCACTTTATCTTTTATTTTTAATCGTAAGATGCTCTCAGTCTTGGGATGCTTCTGGAGGGGAACGCCACAGCCTCACATTGCGTCCCGAGGTGGAGGGCAGGAGGGCAGGGGGAAGGGGGATAAAACAGGTCGCACCAGTTTGGCGCACACTCTCAGAAGGGGGAGGAGAAGAAGACATTAACAATGAAAGAATTTTCAGGTTCTCCCACGCTCTCCGCTTCAGTCCAGTGGACAATCAGAAATTTGCGTTTCTTTATTTAAAAAAAAAAAATTCTCTTGTCAATATCACACCGATAACCACAGCGCGTGAGTGGCATTGTACTGCTTCGCCGCTCTCAACAAGGTGGGGGGAGGGGAGGGAAGGGGGGGGTCGGTTCTAGTTTTACACTACCAAAGTCCAAGGATAGAATTTACATGCATACCATGCATCTACATTACGAACTGTGACGATTAAATTTCGTACTGTCGGCGTTTTATTATTTATTAATATTTGTGCATATTGGTTGCACGCATGTATTTAGGTCAAAAGTCAATGGTGTTTTATTATTTATTTAAAATATGTGTATATTGATTATGTATGTATTTAGGTCAATTGTCACAGTTGGTTCGGAAGGGTGTGGAGCCAGTAAATATTTCTGTGTTTACCAGGAATGTCAACACCGAGAGTTATGAAACGAGCGGCCTATTGTCGGATAAGTTGGCCATCAAAGGGAGGCAAGCAAGTAAATGGACGCATCTGATCACACGAATGAAATGTGAAAGAAACTTAGTCGGAAGCAGAGTTAAATTATCAGTGGAGTAAGGAAGTAAGATTGGGCGGGGGGTATTCGTTCGTTACTAACCAACAGTCAGGTTTATATTTATGGCAGACCTATCTATCTAAGACGTGCCCAGCTATCTGTCTCAAAACGGTTATTTCCGACACCAAATCGGAAGTCAGAGTTCTGGCCTTCAGTGATTTAAAAAAAAATTATGTGTCCGGTCTCACTTGCTTAGGCTAAAGTTTGAGAAAGTAATTGTTAGAGACAGGTGGATGAAGGCGTTGGTATTGTACATCAATATAGAGGTTTTATAAAGGAGGTGCTCGTTTTTCTCGTTTTTGACGTAATGAAGTCTTTTGTAGATATTTACATTTTCCACGTAATGTAGTCTTTTGTAGATATTTACATTTTCCACGTAATGTAGTCTTTTGTAGATATTTACATTTTCCACGTAATGTAGTCTTTTGTAGATATTTACATTTTCCACGTAATGTAGTCTTTTGTAGATATTTACATTTTCCACGTAATGTAGTCTTTTGTAGATATTTACATTTTCCACGTAATGTAGTCTTTTGTAAATATTTACATTTTCCACATCTGAACAGTAGGAATACTTTACCATACATCTGAACAGTAGATACACTTTACCATACATCTGAACAGTAGGCACACTATGCTATTCTTCTTAACAGTAGGACTTTGCTATTCATCTGAACAGTAGATACACTTTGCCATATGTCTGAATAGTGGGGCATACTTTGCTATTCATATGAACAGCAGACACACTTTGCCATTGATCTGAACAGTAGATACACTTTGCCATATGTCTGAATAGTGGAGCATACTTTGCTATTCATATGAACAGCAGACACACTTTGCTATTGATCTGAACAGTATGAACAGATTGCTATTTATCTAAGCAGTATGTACAGACGGCTACCCTCTGTTGCTATTTACCAGAGCAGTAAGTATATATTGCTACCTTCTGTTGCTATTTACCAGAGCAGTAGGTACATATTACTATCTTCTATCAAGTAGAGTGGATGTGAAATTCTGCAAATCGTCCAGTTTCACATCTCTTTCAGATGTGTTATAGAAACCTAAAGCTTTCTCTGTGCTTGCATTTAAAGCACTTGTTTATTTCTTCACAAATAGAATAACATGGTCCCCGGAGGCTAGAACACTAAACTCATCGAAACGCGTGTTGAGAAAGGATGCAGATAGTCCTGTGTAGAACGACTATCCAGGGTTGACCATATTTGAGAACATGCCGCTATCAAGAGGAGGGAGCAGTACACATAGAGATTTTTCTAACACTCAACGAACTTTCAAGCTGCCAAAAGCCGCCATAATTGGGATAGCCTGAGCAATGCTACTGCTATTTACCGCATGTCATATATTTTTTGGCGTGAGTGAGATTTTGTGGATAGTTTTGAGATGTAAACATTGACTGATTGATTGATAATTAATTGAATAGTGTGACTGTTCTGGATTGAGTAGATTGTAAGGCATAATTATGGTTGGTAAATAGTTATGCATGTTTGTACATAATAAATATAAATGGTGTTCGTAAACAGTTATTAAGATTATTTAATTTGTGTGTGAGGACAGTCCTAAAAGGCCTATCCACAAATGTACCTTTCGAGTTGGCGTCTGGCTGAGCACAGGGAGAAAATTTGCTACAAGTTAAGATAGGGATGCATGCATATGTTTAATTTTATTTCGTAAGTGATATTGAAATTGTGTAAATTATCATAAAGAATATGATTTTAAAAATAAAGAAGGACATCCCAATCATTGGTATTTTGCACCTTTATATATTTTTACATCTATTCACGTCTTGTACTTTTTCTTTACGTGTCGTGCATGGACATCCGAGATTATTCTAAATGTCTGCACAAAATTATTATCATTTACCTTTATTTGTTCCAGTCATCAGTAGCATGGTGACTGCTCTTGGTTATCTATGGATTGGTGTATACTCAAGATCATCTGTGGCATGGTGACTGTTCTAGATCATTTGTAGTATGGTGACTGCTCTACGTTACCTGTAGCATGGTGGCTGTTCTAGGTCATCTATGGTATGGTGTATACTCAAGATCATCTGGAGCATGTTGACTGTTCTAGGTCATCTGTGGCATAGGTGAATGTTCTAGGTCATCTGAGGCATGGTGACTGTTCTAGGTCATCTGAGGCATGGTGACTGTTCTAGGTCATCTGAGGCATGGTGACTGTTCTAGGTCATCTGAGGCATGGTGACTGTTCTAGGTCATCTGAGGCATGGTGAATGTTCTAGGTCATCTGTGGCATAGGTGAATGTTCTAGGTCATCTGAGGCATGGTGACTGTTCTAGGTCATCTGAGGCATGGTGACTGTTCTAGGTCATCTGAGGCATGGTGACTGTTCTAGGTCATCTGAGGCATGGTGACTGCTCTTGGTTATCTGAAGAGTAGCTCGTACCCGAGTTTTGTATATAGTAGGGCGGGGTTGCATTTTACTCATCTGTTATCTAATCACGATTTAATTTATTAGTAAGATAAGTGTGTGACTAAGTTCGAAATATAAATTTTGTATAGGAGTAGGGCGGGGTTGCATTTTACTTATCTGTTATCTAATCACCCTTTAATTTATTAGTAAGATTAGTATTTGACTAAGTTCGAAATGTAAGTTTGAAGTCGGTCGAATGTTTCTTGAGACAATCCGGTATAGGAAATGAGCGAATGTGATTAAAATGTCAGTTAGTTTGAGTTTATAAATGTATTTTGTTCTCCCTTGCGTACAGCCCCTATTCTACTGTTGTTTGTATTTGCGTGCGTGCGTGCGTGCATGTGTGTGTGTGTGTGTGTGTGTATGTGTGTGTGTTAGTTGTATACAATCTCTCGACGACTGGTGTTGATAAATGAGTGCGTGAATCCATACTGAATTATTTTCAACATGAAAGTGTGTGACGGTAATGACTGTTTAAAATTACGTGCAATGGTGGTTTGATCTTTCTACAGCCTGTGGTGGAGATAACAAATAGCATGCAAACACTCTTTTGATTTTTTAGTGCTGACGGAAAAGATACGGACAGACAGTGCTCACCATTGGGTGTTGACAGAGATGGACAAAGGGCGGCAGAAATGACGTAAATGCGCAATACGAGAATTACATCTGGATTTTTAATTTAATAGTTTAGTATAAATTTTAAAAATAACATTCCAATAGCGAATCACAACTGCAACACAGGGTAAGTTGTTTGGGTATTTTTCTGATGGAATGGGAAAGATTACAAAAGTAATAAGTGGTTAATTTCGTATGTTGTGAGTTGATGAGAAAGGGAACTAATGCAGTAATAGATAGTTAAGAAATTGATAAAATGGCTGAGTAAGATAGTTAAGTAAAGAGCTGAGTATAGGTACTTAAACGAATTAGATAAATAAAAGTAATAAATAAGATTCTAGGTATTATGTGTTTTGTACGTTTGATGACATTCAGTATTTAAAACGTATTATTAATTCTATATTTAGAATAAAACAAGACAGAGACATACACAGTGACGTGTTGTATTGAAGCATTGTTATTTTTATACTTAGAATAGAGGTCGTATTGGGACATCTAAAGAGATATGTTGAACTGAAACAATATGGTGCAATCGTTATACATATTATTTGTGGTACATTACTTTGCATTCGGTACAATGACACTAAGAGCTAAACACAAAAGTAAAATGATTTCATTTATGCTAGGAAGCAAAAACCCTAATAAATAAATTGTAATTTCTAAACGCCAACAAACACAGTAAAAGAATTAAAAGCAGAGCTGTGTGGCAAATATTGATGGCGCAAAATATATATATATTAAGTTTTTAAAATTAATATTTTAGAAGAGGTGGTGAAAAAGTTTAGAAATTAATAGTATACTATGTAGCTACAATATATATTTCTTATGAAGGTAAATGCTTATTTGTCTATAAAGTGTTGGAAGTATTTAGCAAACTTGTTTATGAAGTGTTAGAAGTATGCAGTAAACATGTCCTTGAATTGTTGGAAGTATGTGATAAACATGTCCTTGAAGTGTTAGAAGTATGTAGTAAGCATGTCCTTGAAGTGTTAGAAATATGTGATAAATATGTCTCTGAATTGTTGGAAGTATGTGATAAACATGTCCTTGAAGTGTTAGAAGTATGTAGTAAACATGTCCTTGAAGTGTTAGAAGTATGTAGTAAACATGTCCTTGAAGTGTTAGAAGTATGTAGTAAACATGTCCTTGAAGTGTTAGAAGTATGTAGTAAACATGTCCTTGAAGTGTTAGAAGTATGTAGTAAACATGTCCTTGAAGTGTTAGAAGTATGTAGTAAACATGTCCTTGAAGTATTAGAAGTATGTAGTAAACATGTCCTTGAAGTGTTAGAAGTATGTAGTAAACATGTCCTTGAAGTATTAGAAGTATGTAGTAAACATGTCCTTGAAGTGTTAGAAGTATGTAGTAAACATGTCCTTGAAGTGTTAGAAGTATGTAGTAAACAATTCCAGCGTTTTATTTATTAGGGTAACGAGTATATATTTAATGTACATGCTTGTTCTATTGCTTGCTTAGTTTGAATACAGTCTAAGAGCCGTTTATCTTTATCATAAAATAGTAATATTTGCTAAATTATTTGCCGTTCTCTCTCTCTCTCTCTCTCTCTCTCTCTCTCACACACACACACACACACACACACACTCACTCACACACACATACACACACTCACTTTCTCTCTCTCTCACATACACACACTCTCTCACTCTTTCTCACTCTCTCTCTCTCTCACACACAAACAAACACACACACACACTCACTCACACACACACACACACACTCACTCACACATACACATACTCACTCACTCTCTCTCACATACACACTCTCACTCTCACTCTCTCTCTCTCTCTCTCTCTCTCACACACACACACACACACACACACACACACAATCATTTATGCTTTCTATGTGTGTGCGTTAAAATATTTATTTTTCATTTGCACATGCATGTACAAATACTATCTTGGTAAAGCAGCATATATGTTTCATAATTATATAAGTAACATGCGCACTAAAAATAGATTAGTGCTATATTTTGCAATAGCTTATTTAGACATGTGTAAAATAGCAGTATGGATGTCGAGATTTTGTTCTTGCATTTGATAGATATTCTCACACGTGCCATTTTCACACACTTGCATACAATTACATTCCATCACACTAACTCGCACTCACGCACAGACATATGAATATATATATTTTTTTAGTGAGTTTTACATCACTTTAAATGACGTCATTGCTCAAGGAAATTTATGTATTTATTAAAAATAAACTATCGACTAAAAAACTCTCAAAATACATTTCATGCACCTTTACTAAAATCAGTCTTTCAATTGTTTTTACTACAGCATGCTATTAAGTATTTATATTATCAACAAATTATTAATATTAAATCTCATTTCTGAAACCCGGATTTCTTCAGACCTCTGATAATCTCTATATTATGTGTATGATGCGGTATACATGTGAATGAAGTGAACTTTTACCTTTAACCCAGTTAAAGACGTCCAAGTCATCGCATGATATTGCTGAATTGCTACCGGTATTTGAAAGTGCCTCATACCACCAGCAAGAAAACAAACACAGAGATAGATATCCATCAACTGCAAGGTGAGGCCGACACAGATATAAATCACAGCTACGTTCATCTATTAATTCGTATTCATTGAAAAACTTTTATCAGTGGAAAAACTCTCTCTTTTGAAATTATGTTATTATTAAAAGATAGTTTTAGAAAAGAAAATAACATTAATTGCTCTGAATTGTGTGTGTGTGTGTGTGTGTGTGTGTGTGTGTGTGTGTGTGTGTGTGCGCGCGTGTGCATATTCGTGCAAGAGTGCATTTAATTGTTAAATGGAATTAATCATTTGTGTGATTGGATGTTAATCACTTGCATCTTTTAAAATGGCAGGCGTACAGCTTGTCATGAGGACATTATTCATTTTGAGCGTAATCACAGTGGCGGCCCTTGGAGAGACTCCGATGAGTGGTATGAGTGGTAAGGTCTTAGTTATTATGTATCCCTTTAACAATATTTACTTTTCTATGTGTTTGATTTCGTTTTACAACTTGACAGTCCTGTACTGACCGTGTTTGCTTTCGTTTTGCAACTTGACAGTCCAGTACTGATCGTGTTTGCTTTCGTTTTGCAACTTGACAGTCCAGTACTGACCGTGTTTGCTTTCGTTTTGCAACTTGACAGTCCAGTACTGACCGTGTTTGCTTTCGTTCTGCAACTTGACAGTCCAGTACTGACCGTGTTTGCTTTCGTTCTGCAACTTGACAGTCCAGTACTGACCGTGTTTGAAAACGGATTGAGGACAGACCGACTTTACTGGCAAAGATCGTTTGTTTTAGGAAAAGCTCAAGGTAGTGTGTCTATTAATGTTGATGCTTCCTTATTGCAAGTATTTCCAACCTGATGTTAAAATGTGAGATGCCATCATCTTTGCCTGAAATAGAAATAAGTTGATTAGTCACGATGTACCAGTTATTCAGTTGTCTTGTTTACACATCTTCCACCGCGAGCAAACTGCTCAAGAGATTAGTTTATAAATCTTACAAATCGTAATTTTTTTCACATGTTTTGGCCGGGCAACCTCGGAGTCTTGATGAGAGGTTTTAAATCTCGACACCAAAGGCTTGCCGTCCGCTCTCTGTATTCATGCCGTGTAGAACAAGCTGAATAAATACATGCCATGTAAAGGATTGCCGTCCGCTCTCTGTATTCATGCCGTGTAGAACAAGCTGAATAAATACATGCCATGTAAAGGATTGCAGTCCGCTCTCTGTATTCATGCCGTGTAGAACAAGCTGAATAAATACATGCCATGAAAGGATTGTAGTCCGCTCTCTGTATTCATGCCGTGTAGAACAAGCTGAATAAATACATGCCATGTAAAGGATTGCAGTCCGCTCTCTGTATTCATGCCGTGTAGAACAAGCTGAATAAATACATGCCATGTAAAGGATTGCCGTCCGCTCTCTGTATTCATGCCGTGTAGAACAAGCTGAATAAATACATGCCATGTAAAGGAAACTTATCTCATATATTATCATCATTACGAATGTGGTTATTGACAAAATATTTTTCTGATAAACGTTTGACGGGTGCATTCCTGCCATATCATGATGGGTTGCATGTTTTCTGTATACTTCTAAATGTCAGCGGATGGACGCGTGAAGGGGCCTTTCAAACTGACCTCCAATGCCCAAATACAAGATGATACATCAAAAGTCCTTAATAATAAAAATCGCACTAAAACCCTTAATAAAAGTCGCTCCAAAGCCCTTAATAAAAGTCGACATAAAGCCTTTAAAACCTCAATGCAATGACAGTTTTGATGAACCAAATCTTTCATCCAGATGACTTACTCGAGGTGTCGCTTTAGTATGTATTGCTTATATACACGGATATGTCTGAATGTTATGTATTGCTTATTTGCACAGATTTGTCTGAAATTTATGTATTGCTTATTTACACGGATATGTCTGAATTGTATGTATTGCTTATTTACACAGATTTGTCTTAATTGTATGTATTGCTTATTTACACAGATATGTCTGAATTGTATGTATTGCTTATTTACACAGATATGTCTGAATTTTATGTATTGCTTATTTACACAGGTATGTCTGAATTTTATGTGAATACTTTCTCACTGTAGCGATACAAACCTTTGAACGAATGAATGAAAACCAGTTGTCAAATTCTATCTATCTATCTATCTATCTATCTATCTATCTATCTATCTATCTATCTATCTATCTATCTATCTATCTATCTATCTATCTATCTATCTATCTATCTATCTATCTATCTATCTATCTATCTATCTATCTATCTATCTATCTATCTGTATGTCTGTCTATCTATCTATCTATCTATCTGTATGTCTGCCTATCTATCTATCTATCTATCTATCTATCTATCTATCTATCTATCTATCTATCTATCTATCTATCTATCTATCTATCTATCTATCTATCTGTATGTCTGTCTGTCTATCTATCTATCTATCTATCTATCTATCTATCTATCTATCTATCTATCTGTCTCTCTGTCTATCTATCTACCTATCTATCTGTATGTCTATCTATCTATCTATCTATCTGAATGTCTATCTATCTACCTATCTACCTATCTATCTATCTATCTACCTATCTGTATGTCTGTCTATTTATCTATCTATCTATCTGTATGTCTATCTATCTATCTGAATGTCTATCTATCTACCTATCTATCTATCTACCTGTCTGTCTGTCTGTCTATTTATCTATCTATCTATCTATCTACCTACCTATCTATCTATCTATCTATCTATCTATCTGTATGTCTGTCTGTCTATCTATTTATTTATCTGTCTGTCTGTCTATCTATTTATCTGTCTGTCTGTCTGTCTATCTCAATATCAATACCAAGAGAAGTACAAATCTCAAGTTGATAACACGACATTAAAGTTTAAATGCTATAAAACATGCTTGTTACCTTGACAGCTCTGAAAATCACAAACGAGCATTTAGCAACCTCTCTAAAACTTATGCAAGAGATGTATAACACTGTAAAAGAAAAATTCCTTCAAATACAGTCAGCACTCATGGCTCTACAAGGTGAAATTGAACTTAACGGTAAATGCTTTCAATCTAGTTCTATTTTTCGTTCCTGTCTTCACTTTCTCTTAAATAGACACCTATATGTCTTCTTCTTTCTTTCTTTCTTTCTTTCTTTCTTTCTTTCTTTCTTTCTTTCTTTCTTTCTTTCTTTCTTTCTTTCTTTCTTTCTCCTTTCCTTTTCTTTCTTTCTTTTTTCTTTTCATTTCTTTTCTTTTCTTCCTTTTTTCTTTCTTTCTTTCTCCTTTTTTATTTCTTTTATTCCTTTCTTTCTTTCTTTTTTCTTTCTTTCTTTCTTTTTTCTTTCTTTCTTTCTTTTTTCTTTCTTTCTTCCTTTCTTGCTCTCCTCATATATACTACTAGTGAAACACAATAATTTATTCATTATACAAATTACCAGTAGTATTGACAAGCACCCCTTGATCTAGCACATTATGACTGTATGGGTAAGGAGAAGTGTGACCGCTCCAATAATTAATTATTTTTGGACTCTAGGGAGCAAGGTGCTAATAAATTCACAAAAAGGCTTGCACTCTCTGACCCCATGTTACAACAAGATCGCTATTTTTCGTAATACATAGACTTCGAGCGAATCGCCGGCGCTTATGCCCCTTGGTTAGTCAATGTAGATCGAGTAATAATTAGCTGAATATTTAGCCATTTGACCCCGTGATCACATCAGAGTCGTTTCTGCAGGCGTCCAACAAAGAACGACAAAACATTCTTACAGATCCGAATTGTCTCAAGAACATCAATGATGTCAATGAAGGAGAGGTTATAGGATTGGTGGACAACATTCGGAATAACAGCAACGTAAGCTGCTGATAGAAGCAGTAAAGATGAGTAGCAAATACCTGGAGCCATAAACCTCTCCATGGCCGATAAGTACGACAAGCTGATCAAATATCAACAAAACAATTAACATACAGATGGTTGAAATGTGTTTCTATGCTGATTGGTTGGTTCGTTCGGCCTGGTGAAGTAGTTGTAGAACTCATTTTAAAAGTAACACTAGCGTAGAAGGGCTAAGAAAGTTGGATACATTATTGTGGGTTGGAGAGTGGAAGGGGGGAAAATGCCATTTAATGCCATTTATAACAAGTGGTTAATTAGTAGGACACCTTCATTCTAAAATGCAAGGGGAAAATCCTAATTGACTTTTCAAAATAATCAATATGGGAAGTTTTCTAAACTTAATAAATAAACAAAGTTAAGATGTATTCTTTGTCTGTTTCAATGTTAGCGCATTATTTGTACAGCGAAAAGATGTATTCTTTTGTCTGTTTCAATGTTAGCTCATTATTTGTACAGCGAAAAGACTTGCTACCTGTGAAGAAATAAGGAAATATAACAACCAGACCGGTGTTCGCAAACTTTTTACGAAAAAAGGAAACTTCAACGTCTTATGTGAACAAACACATGATCACGGATGGATCGTAAGTGAACTATAATTCAAGATAAACCTATTGCTGCCTGACTAGAATATAAAGCATTTCAAGATAAACCCATTGCTACCTGACTAGATTAGGAAACATTTCAAGATAAACCCATTGCTGCCTGAATAAATTAGGGAAACAATTCAAGATAACCAATTGCTGCCAAAATAGATTAAGAAACCAATTCAAGATAAACCCTTTACTGCTTGAACTAAATAATATATCTGTGACACAACGTAAATAAAATACAGTATAATAAACAATAAATAACATAATTTGTAATTTTAATAAACAACAAATATAAGTGACCTAATGGAGATCATCACAAGATATCACTATAATATAAAAGCAAACAAACAAACAAACAAACAAACAAAAGCCATGAAATTGTTCAAATAATATGCGCTAATGCAATTATTCAAATCTTCATGACATTTCAGACTAATTATCTAATCTTTAGGACATTTTCAGAAATAATTACATAATCTTTAAGGCGATAGTTTCAGCACGAAGTATATAAATTTAAAACATTAAAGCAAAAAGTATCTAATCGTTAAGACATTTCTAGCACTGATTCTCAGATTTGTTTTTAATGTTGTTTTGACACTAATTATCTACTCATTACTTTATCTTCATGACGTCATTTTAGCACTAATAATCATGTAATTAAAAAGATTTTAATCGTCCTCTTGTCAAGTTGTAACATAATCTTTATGGAAACTATACATACTTAGCAACCTGTCACCACTCGGTGATGACTCATTTTGTCACATATAGAATAATATAGAAGTGGGAATCGCTGGGTAAAGAAGTAGGAATCAATGGGAAAAGAAATTGTAATTTTGACGATAACCCTTTTCTCATGCCCAAAACACACCCGACCCCCATCCAACAACTGGTTACCTCCACCAGGAAATATGAAATGATACCAGACTTAATAAAATATAAACACATAATGTTATTAGAAATCTCCGGCATATTGTTTTTAATTACAACATCTAGAATTAACTTAGTAATGTGTTCGTTTAATAAAGAAAACAGCAACAGACAAGGGGACGTAAACATGAAATTTGAAAACTCTTGGATTAAAATCTCTTGAATAAATCTTGACAGGTGATCCAAAGAAGACTTAACGGTTCGTTGGATTTCTTCAAGGATTGGAATTGGTACAGGTCGGGCTTTGGGAACTTACAAGGAGATTTCTGGCTTGGTAAGTTTCCTTGGTAATATTCATTCATGGTGGTCCGCCTATGAAGACGAAGGTTCTTCAGTTTTGCTAAATTTCTTCAAGACAGGTGTCGCTTTAGAATGCCTTAAAATAGTTTAGTTTTCCAAACTTGCAACATGCTGCAAGGCATGCAAAGCCAATACATGACAACACTTTGGAATATGTTTTTAACACTGTTTAAGATAATTAGCAGCACATGTTAAACAAAAGTCAGCAATGTTTCACATTAATATATAAACACATTGAAGTTAAAACACACTCTATGTTCTTTAACAAGCTCTTTAGACTTTTAATTTTGAAATAAATATTTAACTGTCTTCATTCTTCGAAGGAATGTACTTGTGCTCGAAGAAATATTATAAGTTTAAAGTGCTAAAGTATTTCTATAGAATTTGGTGGTCTAGTGATTTTGTCTTGAAGTGCTCTAATAAATTATTTATGGAATTCCAATGCTTGTAAACTGTAACGCCTTCGCGTGTTGTAAGTCTTGAAGTGAATTATCTAACGATTGATAGTACTGAAACGTTGATTAGATTTGTGGATTAAGTGCATTAACATTTCATAGACTTTGAGTGCACTAACATCACATATACTATGAGTGCATTAACATTTCATAGACTTTGAGTGCACTAACATCACATATACTATGAGTGCATTAACATCACATATACTATGAGTGCATTAACATCACATATACTATGAGTGCATTAACATCACATATACTATGAGTGCATTAACATTTCATAGACTTTGAGTGCACTAACATCACATATACTATGAGTGCATTAACATCACATATACTATGAGTGCATTAACATCACATATACTATGAGTGCATTAACATCACATATACTATGAGTGCATTAACATTTCATAGACTTTGAGTGCATTAACATCACATATACTATGAGTGCATTAACATTTCATAGACTTTGAGTGCACTAACATCACATATACTATGAGTGCATTAACATCACATATACTATGAGTGCATTAACATTTCATAGACTTTGATTGCACTAACATCACATATACTATGAGTGCATTAACATTTCATAGACTTTGAGTGCACTAACATCACATATACTATGAGTGCATTAACATCACATTATACTATGAGTGCATTAACATTTCATAGACTTTGAGTGTACTAACTTTAAATATACTTTGAGTGCTCTAACATCGAATAGACTTTGAGTTTATTAACACTAAATAGACTTTGAGTGCACGAACTTTAAATAGTCTTTGAGTGCACTAACATTAAATAGACTTTGAGTGCACGTCTTTAAATAGTCTTTGAGTGCACTAATTATGTAGACTTTAAGAAGTCAAATGGAGTTGTAGTTTGGAAGTGATGTAAGAATTTTCTTTCTTTTTTTTGAAGAACAGTCAATATTTTATTTCTTCAAATGGTCTCAAGATTCTATAGTCTGTAAGTGCTCTTTAATATTTTTATACTTCATGCGCTAAAATTAATTTTAAACTTCACATACGTTCTAAAAACATTTTAGATTTAATACTCTTTAAATACTTTTTGGACTTCATAAACTTTAAATATTTTTATGGACGTCATACTGCATAACGGCATGAACTTCAGAATCTCTTAAACAGTTTGCAGATTTAAAGTATTCTAAAGATTTGTACATCCACGAATTACAATGATTTTATAGATTTGTAAGTTTTCTAAAGATTTTAATTTCAATTGCAGGAAAGTTGTATAACCTTACAATGTTTATTTAAGTGCGGTTCTAAATTTATATATTTTAAGTACTCAAAGCTTGAATAGATTTAAGACATTTGTAAACTGCCGTAACAATTTAGAGACATTTAAATAGTGGAAATATTTTATAAACTTAAGTTACTTTGTTTAATATACAGACATTTAAGTTTGTATAATTTATAGACATATAAATCCTGGAAATATTTTTCAAATTTAATGTACTTGTATAATTTATAGACGTTTAAATCCTGGAAATATTTTATAAACAAAAAGTATTTTGTATAATTTATAGACTCTTTAAAGTACTGGAAATATTTTATAAACTTAAAGTACTTGGTAGGATTTATAGAATTTAAATGTTGAAAAAATGTATAGACTTCAAGTGTCAAAAAAATATATTTTTCTTATTCCTATCACTCTAAGATGTTTGAATAACAAATAGTATAATTAAACTTCTGTGCTAATAAGTCAAAGATTGCTTTATACCAGTTTGCAGAAGTGTATTTGTCACAGGAAATGAGGGACAGAAATTATATTTTATTTCATTTTAAAAAACCGCTAACAAAACTAATTGAAGTAATCCGAGTTTTGTTATTTTACATATGTAGCATGTAACTTCCAGTAACGGTCACCTAAGATCTCTTTAGTAGACAGACGTTCGTGACGCAGTGTGTGTTAATTATCATATTGAATATATATATTAGTTTATGAAGAATATGTATATTAAATAAATTGGGACAACTGCGCAATACCGTCACATGTTGTTGACGAGTGAAATGGCCAGTGCGCATTAGGATTGACCACAGAAAAGCGTGCATCACGATTACCACTATATATCCAAGGCAAAAATCATGTCACAGGACATAGCTTCTGGAAGTTTTGGAAACCTTCAGTGAGAGCTATATAAGAGGCAAAATGAAGACTTTTACTCTCAATGTTGAAAACGTCGATTCGTCTGAAGCCAGTCTAACTTCACGTATGAATTATCTCATGTACAGAGATTTCATAAAGGAAAGCTGCAATAATCTCTTTCCATCCGTTTTCCATCCGTCTGATGCCATATATTGAGTAGCGAGGCAAAATTACTCAGTATAACTGTTGGCAAAGTGGAAAGTTCGCTGTCAAGAAAAATCCGATGCATGTGACGCTGGTTGTATGCAGTTAACGACACGAGGGACCAACTTGCTCTTCCCCCTGTCTGAGTTCGTTTTGGCAGTCTATCCCGCAAATTGAGGGGCTGGCGCCGGAGATACATATCCGGATTTCTACACTCAATGTAATGCGACGACACATCCCACTGGACGACTCCATCCGATAATGCTAAACGTCGTTGAGGTGTCCGTGTCCACGACAACCGGTACAACGATAATTATCGAGGCTGACAACAGTCAGCTAAATTTCAGATTTCTCCCCAGTGATAATCTGAAAGAGGTGCCTAGATTCTGCAGAATCTTCACCTGTAATGCGACGCCTCAATTGCGCCGTGATCTTCACTTTGAAGTGCCGCTTATAAGTGACGTGTGAGATTACGTCATCTCCTTGGAACTCTGACATTAATAGTGAGTAATCATTAGCACGGCTAACGCGCACATACTTAAGTCTAGGACTCTTAAGAAAATGAACACTATTATATCGTATGCAAAATAAGAACTCTAATGTTAAAAGTAATGCTTATTTTACATGTCAACTATTGTTAAAGCGGCCCCATTTGCCGCATAAGAATTGTGTAATTAATCTTTATTTTATATTTTGAATTTCATCATTTTCATCTCCCCTTATTCCCCAAAGAGTGCATGACATTGGAAAGTTGAATGAATGATTAATCACTGTGCGAAAGAGTAGTGCCCCTTTTAAATCGGGAAATAAATAACCTGATTTAAACATCTTTCAACTCTCTTGTTATTCATAGTTTTTGAGAGGGACGAAAGAATTTGTACTATTGTTTTGCACCGTTCGTCTGTTCGTCCATTTATTCACATTTATGATACACACTCACAACACACACCGCCAATAAAACGTTCCTTGGCATGACATTAATAAATTGGACCCCATCCAAACATCAATGGTGTATGTCATGTGTGTCTATGTAACAACTTGACGCGACGTAGTACTGGCACACGTCACGGGCTTTTCTTGGAGGTGCACCGGAGCAGGCCAAAAATAGACTTCACCCCTTGCATCTCTAACTTCAGCTCGGGTCGGCTTGTAACGAGCCCGCCCGTTTTGTGACATCATTCTTCAGGTATAAATAGCATAATGTACTGTCTGAAATGGTGAGCACAATTCCAGAGCAGCTGTAGTTTGACTAAGGATACGCTTATAGACAGAGGCATTGACGGAGGATATGATTCCAGACAGAATTATTGACTAGGATGCATTTCCAGACAGTTTTGGCTAAGGACGTCTGTCCAGACAGAGTTACTGGCTAAGGATGTCTTTCCAGACATAGTAATTAGAAGGAGTTGAGTTTCCTGACAGAGTTATTGGCTAAGGATGTCCTTCCAAACAGAGTTACTGGGTAAAGATGTCTTTCCAGACAGTTGCTGGCTAAGTATGTCTTTTCAGACAGAGTTACTGGCTAAGGATGTCTTTCCAGATTAAGTTATTGGCTAAAGATGTCTCTCCAAACACAGTTATTGGGTAAAGATGTCTTTCCAGACAGTTGCTGGCTAAGTATGTCTTTTCAGACAGAGTTATTGGCTAAGGATGTCTTTCCAGACAGAGTTATTAGCTAAGATTGTCTTTCCAGATTCAGTTATTGGCTAAGGGTTCTCTCCAGACAGAGGTATTAGCTGAGGAGGTCTTTCTAGCCTGAGATATTGGCTGAGGAGGTTTTTCCACATTCAGTTATTGGCTAAGGATGTCTTTATATACACAGTATTGACTGAGTATTTCTTTCCAGATAGGGTTATTGACTGAAGATGTTTCCAGATTTAGTTATTGGCTAATGATCTCTTTCTAGACATAATTATTGACTGAGGATATTTTTACATACAGAGGTGTGGACTGATGATGTCTTTCCAGACAGAGAATTGGCTAAGGAAGTTTTTCCAGAGTTGTTGGCTCAGGACTGTCAAAGACAGCTTTGTCTAGGTTGCTTAGAACGGTAGATACTATTACAAAACAAGTTGGAATAGGGACGTGTGGCCTTGAGTCAGAATTGCACCAGACAAGAGTTAGAACTTATGTGTCTGCTAATATAGTAAGTGTTCAGTTATTAGAAATCTCCGGCATAAAATGCTATGTAAAATATTTACAATTTCACTTTAATTGAAAAGCAATGCTTTGTCTATGCACATTATACATATCAATTACGGGCTACAGAGATCTGTGCTGACATCAAACAGTATGGCAGGCTTACAAGTTCTATTGTCCAATAACAGTATTAAAAGACTTAAGAAATTATAACTAACATGTATAGTAGGCTTACAAGTTCTATTGTCCAATAACAGCATTAAAAGACTTAAGAAATTATAACTAACATGTATGATTGCAGATGAGGTTGCCTAAACACCATTAAACAATACTGTTCATAGATAGAGTAAATAGTTCACATTGTATGAATCAATCAATGAAAATTCAAACAAAGTATCTTGGATGAACAAATACAAATGCCACATAATTGATATCAATATTATTTACAGAATGATTATAACAGAGCGCTTTTCCCTTTTTGTATTTGGTTTCAGGTTATACCAGTGTTAACTGAACACGAGATGTTTTGTCCCTGCAAAGACTGTGTAGTATTTAAAGTCAAACACACATAGTTTCTAGAGTTCCTGTCTCTACATAGATATGGGTCTCATTCAGGGCTAAATACATTCTTGATGTAAAAATAAATCAGTGCTGATTTTTTAAGTAATCACCTTTTATCTAACCATTATTTTCAGAGAAAGTTGTTATTTACGACAAGCGTCCTTGAGGTTAATGACACCAAACGACACGGAGTACAAATCTAAATCTAGGTTGGTGTTGGGGTTTTTTTTTCGACCCAGTTGAGGAGGAACTTATTTAAATATCTCTACCCTATCCATCATTCCTAAACTTCTACTTTTCTCTCTCCAGTAGATATTCGAGATGATTCGGGTTGTTTAGTGTGTGTGTGTGCACAACTTTAACTCCGAGTCCTATATATGCGAGGCTTATTGATATGCATACCGACCTTGTTCGCACACATTGACCTTGAATAGATGGTATGTTTCCATTCTATCGAGACCATTACTGTATGAAATTATTTTTTATCACTTTATGAGACCAGAACAAGTGCCTTATTTTGTTTCAGTGTTGTATATTTCATTTATTTTCTCCGTTGTGAAGTTAAAAAAAGTGCTTTACATATTTCCGTTTCTCTCATTTTAAACTAAATTTCCATTGTGAGGTCAGAGCGGCCATTTTAGTTTCTTTCATTGCTGTATGATAAAATTATTTTCAAAGTTCGTAGAGTACATTTATTATTTTTTTTTAATTTTTACTTAATTTATTGTAAACTGTTCATTAAATCTTGTATACATTCTCACATTTTAGTAATGAAGAATTTTATACTTTCAGCCATTACTTCCATTCTTTGTATTTGACCACTGAAGTCGTCATTTTATTTATGCAGTTATATTTTCCACAATTGCCCGCACATTAATAGCTTACAATAAAGAGATACATTATGCTATAATCTGCTTATGTAGGATTATATTTCTGTCGTAACTATTGGAAGCATTGAACTGATTGTTATCTGATAAATAAAACATACCTTATTGACTGAAACTAAAAGAATATTTGTGATCTGATGAATAAAACATAAGTTATTGACTTTGAGACTATGTAATTGTTTGTGATCGATAAACAGAACACAAGTTATTGACTCTGACGCAATGTAATTGTTTGTGATCTGATGAATAAAACACAAGTTATTGACACTATGTAAATGTGACCTGATAAATAAAACACAAGTTATTGACACTATGTAAATGTGACCTGATAAATATAACACAAGTTATTGACTCTGACGCAATGTAATTGTTTGTGATCTGGTAAGTAACGCATGTTATTGGCTCTTGGTCTGTGTACGTGTTTGTGATTTGTTAAGTAAAACATTATCAGTAAGATTATCAGAGAATAGAATGGAATGGAGGATGCTGGTTGGCAGGTCATCAGTAGTACCCCAACGGTCAGCAAGACTAAAGGATAGATAGATAGATAGATAGATAGATAGATAGATAAATAGATAGACAGATAGATAAAGTAAAACATGTTATTGGCTCTGGATCTGTGTACATATTTCTAGTAAGTAAAACTTACGTTATTGGCTCTAGATCTGTGTACGTATTTGTGAACTAATAAGTAAAATTTACGTTATTGACTCTTGTCTATATAGATGTATTGTAACATTTAACTTGTGTTAGATACGTTGCTAGTCAGTGTTACTATGAATACGCTATCCTGTAATGTCTGGTGATCTCATTAGGCACTCTGCAGACTGCAACAATGTTACATATGAAAACGATATCCTGTAATGTCTGGTGATCTCATTAAGCACTCTGCAAACTGCAACAATGTTACATATGAAAACTATATCCTGCATTGGCTGCAACATTTGGTGATTGCATTAAGTTCTCCCGCAGATTATAATTGTATCAAAGTATTTCTAGTACGCAGATCATAAGCCTGATACATTAAGTGAACCCTTATGACTTGATATTTGTGAGGTAAGTTGTGATTTGTGACAGTCATGTGTCGTGCTTTGTAAATGTGACATGACATGACATTTCTGAGAGACGTGTGTCGTGCTTTGTAAATGACGTGAGATTTGTTGGAAATGTTTATCGTGAACTGTACAGACATGAAATTTGCCTCTGACGCCTCTGTTTCGTGCTGTGGAACAACGTATTTAACACACTCTCAGGCTCTTGGGGTACGAACGACAATCGAATAAGAGAATTTGAACTAAGTGAATGTGCCTCTACATGTTTCTATGTTTTCTACTTGTCCAAATGAACTAGCAAATTTAAGATTGAATCATGGTGCTTTAACTCGAACAAAATAGTTGTTGGGCTCAGAGAGTGTCGTCAGCTAAATTGTTTCGATCTTCATCTAAAACTACAGGTAAATAACCGACTCGTATTATCTTTCAGGGCTTGACAAAATACACGCCCTGACTGAAGATAAAAATGCTACACTTCGTGTTGATCTCTTGGACTTTGATGGTTCCTTCGCCTTCGCCTCCTACAACTCGTTCAGCATCAAAGGCGAAGAAGATAATTACCGCTTATACGTTAACGGGCACAGTGGAACTGCAAGTAATTCTATTGTTTGCACATATTGGTGTAATAAATATATTATTTAAAATGTAAAATAAACACTGAAAATATTGTGAGAAATATAGATAAACTATTTTTTAAAAATATTTTGACGCTTTTATATTATGAATGACTTTTATATTGAGGACGAGTATGGAACAATAAAGAAAATATTTTAACCATTTCAGTGGTAGCACCATTAACTAAAACAGTGTTCTAATCTTATTGTTTCAAGCATTACGATGAACAAACATAAAAGTTTTCCAATCTTACTGTTTCAAGCAGTACAATGAACAAACATAAAAGTTTTCCAATCTTATTGTTTCATACATTACAATGAACAAACATAAACAGATGACGGTTTTGAAAAATGATTGGAGACTTTTCTCCTTTAATACCGCTATCTACATTTATTCTTTCAGTCGCTCTGTCCCTTGATTACGCCGTCTACATCTTTATTCATTCAGTCGCTCTGTCCCTTGATTCCGCTATCTTCATCCCTACTCATTCTGTCGTTACCTTCATTCTAATGCTTTTAATTTTCAAACTAAAGAAATATCTTTTAATCGCCCTAACCTTGGGTAATAACTGAGGAAATTTATGGAGTAGGGCACTTATGATGCCACACCCACCTTGATGCCCACGAACAAGAAAATTTCATCAATCACTTTGATGCCCCAGAAGTGTCAAATGTACCACCATTCTTTTTAATGCCCCAGAAGTGTCAAATACACCAGGTTCTTTGATGCCCCAGAAGTGTCAAATACACCCAGGTTCTTTGATGCCCCAGAAGTGTCAAATATACCAGGCTCAACAAGATAACTTTCAGTTCATCCCCATTGGATGCAATTGTTAAGGACAAGTACGAGACGATTAGTCAGATAAAGTACTCATCCAGTTTTGGAACTGATTTGTATTGCATCAGCAATTTCTAGCATATTCTCCAAATGAGTTGCTTACTCCAACTCCGTTACTTAAAAATGTCATCATAAGCAGTGTTCACAGTCGGGTCACTTTGACATTTCACATTTTATATAACAGTTTAGTTTAGAAATAGGTATAGGCAAATTTACTCCACTACACACTGTTTATGCACCAATGCACGAGGCGAATGAAACAAACGAGCACCTTGACCCTGCTTGTCAAGGCTATCCGTGCAGATGATATGTGCCCGTTAACATAACACTCACAGATGAGAGGGGGGGGGGAAGGGACCTTGCCGGGGTAGGTGGCAACCATCCTGCTTTGTGCTCACCTCTCTTTGATAATGTTGGTCGGTCAGTTGAATATAAGCGTTTGTGTGGACAAATCACACTATTATTATTTACCACACCCTGTGTTTAATGTCATTACTTATAAATAGATCATTATTATCACACAACGTGTTTAATGTCATTACTTATAAATGGATTATTCTCACACAACGTGTTTAATGTCATTACTTATAAATAGATTATTATATTATTATTATTATCACACAACGTGCATATTGACATTATGTGAACATGGATTATATTATACCATACAGAAAAAGTTCAGCTCTGTGCACATTGCATACATGAATAGTTAATCATTAATTTCACACAGATCTAGTAGGTGAATATTACATATTCATTCAACTTGGCAAAAATGTTTGTGTTACCTCGTGGGACTACTGAATATTCCTGTAAGTACAATGAGGGTTTTGTTTTTTAAAGGTGAGCCATAAAGTGTATGGTGTACGCAGTAACTGATATGAATGTTTTAAAGTAAATTTGTTAGCAAACTGAGTATTGAGAAAAAGACCATATGAAACCTGCTTAACCAGACTCAGTACTGCTTGTCGCGACCCCCTTCTCCGATGGAAGGGTGGGTGACTTTGTCAACATCACGTAGGACCTGTTTGGTGTTCATCACATGGTCCACATGCATACACCATGGATATTTGTCTGACTTTTATTCTGCATGAAGGGTTACATATACTAACGTGCTTGCGTGCGAGACTGCATGTGAAATGGAGGTGTGTAGACAATATGGGACAGTACAATGTAGAACTGCACTCACACTTTCAAGACACAATAATAGACGAGCTATTTTTTTCTTGAATATAATTTAACTTTATTCTACGGGTACTCTTTCGTGCAATGGTTAATCATTCGCTTCACAAATCATTCACAAACATATTCTCCGGGGTAGGGGTAATGATGAATGATGAAGAAAAAGTAACAAATTTAGATTTCACAACAGAGCAGTGACCTCCACTAACAACTATATCAGCAGCATAAGACTATTTCAAGAGTCCTGGAGCTATTGGCTCCATAATGAATAGTAATTTCAAATTTTTAATCCTTAATCAAGCTCATATACTCACAACTAAATTTGAGTAAACAATAATGAAACAAAAAATAAATTGAGTTCATATAATCAAAGTTAAACTTGAGCATGACAATTAAAGAAACAAATAATTTAAGTTTCAAGTTCCTAAGAAAGCCTACATAATCAAAACTAACTTGTTTACACTGAGGTTTTTAGATAGTTTAAACTTTGATTACTCACTGTTGTTATACCCTTTAAAAAAAATCGCATAAGGTGAGTCTGATGAAAACATTGTTATGATTGGTCGTGCAGAAGGATAGGATGAAGAAAACAACTGAATCTGTGGTTTAAGCATAGACCTGTCTACCTGTCTCTAGACCTGTTTGTAGGTCGGGTTGAACAGTTTAACTACCACTATTCTGCAATGAGTTGATGTCGCGCTTCAGATCCACAAGATAGACCGCCTGTCCATAGGTTGGGTCGAGCGGGTTCATGTTGATGTCGCGCTTCGCCGTCAGTGGTGAGTCGTCATGGCTTGGTATTTCCCTCATTCATTCGTCTGCCCAGCTTATCAGTCCACCCATGGAATAGGACTGGTTCAAGGCTCCTGGCTGTCCCCGGGTAAGGTGTCTTTGTTGGACTGCTCTACCCACACACTATAATGGCCTGTAAGTCTTGCCAGAATAGTGAGGACTTCATGTTCCAGCGAACTCCACTGTTTTTAAGTTGCCCAGTTACTTTCCATCGTAACTGCAAGGGCACTCAAAATGGCGATGAGAGACGCAGAAGAAGGGGTTTCCTCCCTTTTTCTCAGTCAAAAACTGTATATGTCTCTCAGTCTCTGTTGTCTCGGAATTTGAAAACAAACTATGTTCTCCTTTTATTCTGCTTCGAGTTTCTAAAAAAAAATTCTGCTGAACTAGTATTACCACCACGTAACGCGTGTGACCCTCAAAGTTTATGTTTCTCCTCGATGGCACGTTTCTGCTGCACGAGAAATTTACTGCTTTCCTCTTTTACCTCAGGTAGGTGACAAGGTAGCTAGGTGCCTCGAGTGCACTTCAAATACTAATAGTAAGAATATATCATACTGACTTTTACAAGTGCTAAAGAAAATAGAAAAATCACTCTTTAATCACCCATTCCTCACTGAAAATAGTGTGTGTTATGTTTAAGTTCAACACGACGTTCGACACACTGGAACAAATACGCCGCATCTACAGACGAAGTGGGAATACAGGCTATTTAAGAAAAAAGTTCTGATTGGTCAAAGACTGCGATAATGGAGGGACGAATCAAGTGACACAGTAAAAGGAAAACAAAATGCCGCGACGGTTGTGACTGTTTTTAACGGATGTGTCTGCAGATGTTGAAAAGAAATAATTTACGTTTGAATGAATTTATTGTCTTCAATTGGCAATTGTCGTTGCAGATGACAGCCTTATAGACCTCAGCATGCAGCAGTTCTCGACATTCGACAAAGACAATGACAAGAAATTGTCCAGTAGCTGTGCAACCGAGAGGCATGGGGCGTGGTGGTACTCGTCCTGCTCTAATTCCAACCTGAACGGCCGTTACAAGCCTGACGGCGCTATTGGTAAAGATGGCGTGACTTGGTACTTTTGGAAGGGGCACACAAATTCTCTCAAAAGCGTACAAATGAAAATAAAATAATGAACTCCGACCTGAAAAACTCCCACTTAGGGTTAGCTTGTAGTTCTTCAGTCTTCGATATAAAAAAATATAACATTTAATATTGTATTCACTTTAGCATTCAGTTGTGGATACGAAACAATATAACATTTAATATTGTGTTCACTTTAGCCTTCAGTCGTGGATACAAAACAAAATAACATTTAATATTGTATTCACTTTAGCCTTCAGTCTTGGATAAAAAAACAATATAACATTTAATATTGTATTCACTTAGCCTTCAGTTTTCGATAAAAAAAATACTCTTTTAATATGGTATTCACTTTAGCCTTCAGTTTTCGATAAAAAAAAAATACTCTTTTAATATGGTATTCACTTTAGCCTTCAGTTTTCGATTAAAAAAAAATACTCTTTTAATATGGTATTCACTTTAGCCTTCAGTTTTCGATAAAAAAAATACTCTTTTAATATGGTATTCACTTTAGCCTTCAGTTTTCGATAAAAAAAAATACTCTTTTAATATGGTATTCACTTTAGCCTTCAGTTTTCGATAAAAAAAAATACTCTTTTAATATGGTGTTCACTTTAGCCTTCGCTATTCATTCTTTTGCCATGTGCTTCTCGTCATTAAACTCAGTCTCAGATGATTTCTTGTGAAGTCTTTTAGAATGATTTCTTGTGAAGTCTTTAGAATGATTTCTTGTGAAGTCTTTAGAATGATTTCTTGTAAAGTCTTTAGAATGATTTCTTGTGAAGTCTTTAGAATTATTTCTTGTGAAGGCTTTAGAATGATTTCTTGTGAAGTCTTTAGAATAATTTCTTGTAAAGTCTTTAGAATGATTTCTTGTGAAGTCTTTAGAATGATTTCTTGTGAAGTCTTTAGAAAGATTTCTTGTGAAGTCTTTAGAATGATTCAATTATCTTTGCTGAAAACGTAAACACGTTCATTTCCACCTTTCGCTTCACAACAAGAATAAAAATTATCTTTTGATAAATATATCTTAGTATCCTATTGCGTAGGAAACCTCTATTTTTAAACAGTGTTCATTAAAATGTATGTGGATATGTGTGTGCGTGATGTGTGCGCGCGTTGACATGTGTGTGTTTGTACGTGCGTGAGAAAGTATGCTTGGATTCGTTTGATTTATCGGATTCAGTTCACAAAGCCGTGACCAGCATTTTACAAGTCTGAACATACCTCTCTTGATTCACAATCACGTGAATACATTTTATGCTTGAGTGTGTTTGCTAGTGTGTTTGTGTGATAAATAGTGTAAGTTATGAAAATAAAATGGCTTGACCTATACATAAGTGCATATATTCGTACATTCATGTGGGTATGTATCTATATATTTGTGTTTATGTGTATTGGTGCGACAAATATTTTAAGTTTTGAAAACTTAAATGAGTTAGTTATCCGATATATGTGTATGTTTTAGTGTGTTATGGTAGGTATGTGTATTTGTGTTATGTGCTATGGACCGCTGTTACACCCTGTCAGGAAGAACAATACTTCTAATTCGAGGTATATTACTGCTACTACTACATCTACTATTAAATTGGCTACTACTACATATGGGTGGGGTAAGTATATATATATATATATTAATAATCCCTGCATGCGTGTATGTGTGTGTGTTTGTACAATCTCAAAGTGTTACGAACTGCATGTGATAAGCTTAAGGAATGGAAACTCAAGTTGGCTGCATGGTCCACCGCTAGTGACAGATCGCAACCTGAAATCAAATTAAGCAGGTGATTTTGGGAAAAAGTATACTATTTAAGGGTGCATGAAGAAATTTAATTTTGTATTTCTTTTATTTTATTCATCATTCATCATTTTTCTTTCTTTCTTCCCCTTTACCCATGGGTGCGAGTGTGGATGGCTGACTGACTAACCAATGTGTGAGAGAAAACCCATAGACCAATAAATTTGAATATATACTCTGACATTGATGCTTTCTCCTGTCTATGGTTTCGAAAGAGTGGTTGCTGTCGTAGTTATACGTTGTGTCGTCTGTGCCGTCTACACTTCACCCCTACCCGTATGCAAGCACACATGCAAACATGTCGGCAATACGTAACCTACACACACAGAGAATAAAATTCGAACAAACAACCATCTTGGTATTCTGTGTGCGGATTTGTAATAATATTTATGCAAGTCCTACGTGGCGTCGACAAGCCACCACCCTCCCCTTGCCGGAGAGGAGGTCGGTGGCGACACTCTCTCTCTCTCTCTCTCTCTCTCTCTCTCTCTCTCTCTCTCTCTCTCTCTCTCTCTCTCTCTCTCCATCTTTATAAAACCAGGAAATAAACTTGAATTTACATTTACACAGTCATCTTATTATTGAACAAATAATAGAAACTGACGACAAGAGCCCCATCCTTATTAATACAAGGTCTAAACTGTAAATAGGTTAATAAATTAATTAATATGAAATAACTAAACTATAAAAAAAATAGCAATGCAGAAATTCCACAAACAATTTTACAATTCACAGCAGTCAATCATGCTTACACTGAAGTTGTCTTGCAGTGGATTTTTCTCATCGTATACAAATCGTATATGTTAACCAAAATAATGCAATTTAAAGTAGCCATACTTTACTTCTAGAACTCAAGATTTATTTTCACTACTACCGCATTTATTGACAAAGTGCAGATAACTCACATTTCTTCTTAGAAGACTTTTCTTGAAGCTCAAGACTACACTAGCGATTTTAATTGTAGAGATAAATCTGCAAAGGTTTGTAATACTCGCTTTTGAAATACACACTTAACTCAGTGTAAAAGGGGGATTAAAAAAAATAAGACAAATATCTGTAACATCCATAGTCTACTTGATATAATAAATAAACCAGAGTACATAGTGATAGGAAATAACAGTAGTCGAGTCAAGAAATATTCGTCTTTTTGTTCTTTTCCATTGTACATGTCCTTGAACCCTGTAACATGAACCCATTAGGAGAGAGAATGAAAATAACCACTCATTTGTTTCGAAATAACCCAGTACATAGCTATTATCGTCTCCCCCAGCTCATGAACTGACAGTGCGGATCCATAGCATGCACAATGGCTGACACTGCTGAGGAAAGAATTGTATGGACTACAGTTAGAGTCCTCTTTTAGTGGTGGCTCAATGACGACATCTACAGTGATAGTTCAGAAAGGATATCTAAATAAATCCAAAAGAGGGCATCTACAGTGATGGTTCAAAAGAGGGCATCTACAGTGATGGTTCAAAATAGGACATCTACAGTGATGGTTCAAAAGGTTCAAAAGAGGGCATCTACAGTGATGGTTCAAAAGAGGGCATCTACAGTGATGGTTCAAAAGAGGGCATCTACAGTGATGGTTCAAAAGAGGACATCTACAGTGATGGTTCAAAAGAGGACATCTACAGTGATGGTTCAAAAGAGGACATCTACAGTGATGGTTCAAAAAGGATATCTATAGTGATGGTTCAAATAGGACATTTACAGTGATGGTTCAGAAAGGATATCTACAGTGATGGTTCAAATAGGACATCTACAGTGATGGTTCAAAAGAGGACATCTACAGCGATGGTTCAAAAATGGACATCTACAGTGATGGTTCAAAGAGGACACCTACAATAGTGTCTCAGACAGGACAATTAATTGGGGTTTTATGAGGATAACTAATGTATAGACTTAAAGATAATTATTGTTTTGCCTCAGAAAGGACAAGTAAATTGCTGGTTTTGAGAGGATAACTAACTTGCTGACGTAACCTGCAATGCTGGCTAAGAGAGAAGAACTACAGTACTAGTTAAGAGTCGACGACTAGAGTGCTGGCTAAGAGAACACAACTAGAGTGCTGGCTAAGAGAACACAACTAGAGTGCTGGCTAAGAGAACATAACTAGAGTGCTGGCTAAGAGAACACAACTACAATGCTGGCTAAGAGAACACATCTACAGTGCTAGTTAAGAGTCGACAATTACAGTGCTAGCTAAGAGTCGACAACTACAGTGCTGGCTAAGAGAACACAAATAGAGAGGGCTGACTAAGAGAATACAACTACAGTGCTAGTTAAGAGTCGACAACTATATTGCTGGCTAAGAGAGCACAACTACATTGCTGGCTAAGAGAGTACAACTACATTGCTGGCTAAGAGTCGACAACTACATTGCTGGCTAAGAGAGCACGACTACATTGCTGGCTAAGAGTCGACAACTACATTGCTGGCTAAGAGAGCACAACTACATTGCTGGCTAAGAGTCGACAACTACATTGCTGGCTAAGAGAGCACAACTACATTGCTGGTAAGAGAAGTTTATACTGAAATGCGAATGGTTGATGTTGCCAAGTTCTATGAACAATGAAAGATTTGACGCAGGTCTGCAGTCAAGCAAACGTTAAGGAAAATAGTATGCATGTTTATCGCAGACAGTCGTCAAAAATGTTCGAAATGAATGGCAGCCAAGAACTGTGTTATGCAAATGTGGATACATTGACCTCGTTCAGAAAAATAGTGTGAATTTGCATTAAGTTTAGGTACTAAATGGGAGGTCACTCCAGCACTAAGAGCAAACAACTATCAGCAATTTTGTTCTATTTATTCATTGTAAGGTTGTCATGGAGTTTTGATAAGCTCTAGTTAGCCCGTATGCCCTGCTAGGTACTTCTGTTCTCAAAGCGTGGATCTTTGATTGAAAGATGGAAAATGAAATATTAAATAAGCGCTGTACAATGTACAGATTTCATACAATGAAAATTAAGAAGCAAACTTTGTACAACAATTTCTATTGCTAATTCAATGGCGACAAGCGGGCATTTATCAAAGTGAACGGTACCAACATTTCGCACAGAGCTTAACCCTTTCACTAATGCTAAATCTATGTATGGTATTAATACCTTCACTACCCTTTGTGTTTAGTTTTAAGCTATACCCAGATGTATTTAATGTTGTTATTCAGACTGTACACAGCAAATAAGACATTGTTTTAAATATAATACCAGGCCTTCTGCTTTCTTGACTTATTTTCATTTTCATTTCAACCACTTCTCATTCACTGACACGCTCAAATAGTCACTTATTCACAATGCTATTCACAAACTGTGCTTGACATACAATTCACAATGCTGTCCACAAATTGTGTTAAACATACAATTCACAATGCTATTCACAAACTGTGCTAGAGCACACAATCCACAATGCTGTCCACAAATTGTGTTAAACATACAATTCACAATGCTATTCACAAACTGTGCTTGACATACAATTCACAATGCTATTCACAAACTGTATTAAACATACAATTCACAATGCTATTCACAAACTGTGTTAAACATACAATTCACAATGCTATTCACATACTGTGCTAGACCACACAATCCGCAATGCTGTCCACAAATTGTGTTAAACATACAATTCACAATGCTATTCACAAATTGTGCTTGACATACATTTCACAATGCTGCGTACAAAAATATTGTGCTGAACATATACTTTACAAACTGTTATAAATAGTGATAAACATACAATTCACAATGCTGCTATAAATAGTGATAAACATACAATTCACAATGCTGCTACAAATTGAGTTAGACATACATTTCACAGTTCTGTTTAATATTGCGTTGGACATACTTAGTGCTGTTGCAAATTGCACTGGACATATAATTCACAATGCTGTTACAATTGTGTTAAACTTAAATTCACAGTGTGGTTACATATTGCACTAGACATACATTTTTACAATTCTGTTACAAATTGCACTGGACACACAATTAACAATACTATTACAAATTATGCTAGACAAACAATTTGCAAACCTGTTACAAATTGTGCTGGACAAACAATTTCAATTTCCAAAATGTGATGAAAAAAACAACTTGCAATGATATTACAATTGTGCTAAACGAGACACATGGATGATAAACGTCATAATTGACTCGTGAGCCCCCCTGACAGTTAACAGAATGAAGACAATAAAACATTATAAATGAAATTACATAAAGATGAGATGATAAGAAATTAACATCACTCTCCTAAACAAAAGGTCAGTGACCTTTATTCACTCACTATGGCATCGTGATGGAAACACATACAGAATGCAAACATTGCATGCTGACCATCAAACATTGCATGCTGACCATCAAACATTGCATGCTGACCATCAAACATTGCATGCTGACCATCAAACACTGCATGCTGACCATCAAACACTGCATGCTGACCATCAAACACTGCATGCTGTCCATCAAACATTGCATGCTGACCATCAAACACTGCATGCTGACCATCAAACACTGCATGCTGTCCATCAAACACTGCATGCTGACCATCAAACACTGCATGCTGACCATCAAACACTGCATACTGACCATCAAACACTGCATGCTGTCCATCAAATATTGCATGCTGACCATCAAACACTGCATGCTGGCCATCAAACATTGTATGTGTAGCAGATATACTTTAAACATATGTAGCAGTAATCATTTATATATTACAGTTTATCAATCACTTTCCAGGTAAAATATAAATACAAATAATAAATAGCTAGAAATATATTTAAACATAAGTATTGAATCATAGCAATATCCAACCTCTACATACATCTACTTACGTATTTCTTCTCAATCAAAAACTTTTCTACACTGTCAGTGGGTAGGAGATGACTGTTTTGAATTCATTTTAAATGTACGTCATATGCAAACATACATTAGTTTTATTAAGTTTGAATTAATTATAAGATAGGTTACATCATGTGAGAGTAAAGGAATAATACACTACTGCAATTATATAATAAGATAAACAATAAATCTGGACAATGAAGAAAAACCTTACCTTTGAGACCAGAGTTTAAGACAATTTTTACATTTAATTACAGTGTTCAGTTAAAGTGTGTTATGCTAATGCGACATATTTAATGATTATGATTATTATAATTATTTAATCATGCATAACTAATTACAAATGATAAGAAACTTAATTTATGTTATTAATAATAATTCTCCAGAAGACACTACTCACCTCTGACACTTGGCGAATACAATGAAAAGATTACTTGACATCAATATTTCCACAAATCACATTTGAATAATTTTGATATTTATACAGTTTTATATCCTAACACATAATTCTACAGGTTAGCATCAATATAAACCACAGGATAGTTCTAATCAGAGAACAGAAATAGAGTTATAGAGATAATAGCAATAATAGTTTGTATGTAACTTTGTCTAGTCTTTTGCCTGCTTTCATAACACACACACACACACACACACACACACACACACACACACACACACACACACACACACACACTCAAATACAAAATATTTTGCAACGTAATCCAAATACCGTTAAGAATTTAATTTCCACACACAAAAACACATCCATACACATCCAAGTAAGTGGGGAACTGACATTTCATATGCACTAAACTACATTTATTTAGTAAAAGATATTAAAGTTAGAATGTATTTAATGTTATGCGAGAGATGGTAAAAGAACTAATTTGTGTGTGTGTGTGTGGGGGGGGGGGGTTGGTTGCATGAAATAATTTCAAACTTTTGAACATAATAAGCGTTTTTGATAAATAGGCAAATGCAAAATTAATTAAAATCGAAGGCAAAATCAGTATGACATTAAATGTATTTCTTTTCAGGGCCATAAAACTGCACGTCTATCAGTGCAACGGAAATTACTGTTGGTTTAAATAAGAAAATGTTTTATGAAGTTATTGACCTTGTAGTGGATAACTGCTGCCTTATAGCGCCGAATTTGCATTGTGAAAACAAGGAAGTAAAATGCATTTTCGTTCAGCATGAATCGAAGACGTAATAACTGTCCTCTCCGAGCCATCATTGTAGTTGTCCTCTCTTTGAGCCAACATTGTACTTGTCCTCTCTCTTAGCCAACGCTGTAGTTGTCTCTCCGAGCCATCATTGTAGTTGTCCTCTCTCTGAGCCAACGCTGTAGTTGTCGTCTCTCTGAGCCAACATTGTAGTTGTCCTGTCTTTGAGCCAAAATGTAGTTGCCCTTTCTCTGAGCCATCACTGTAGTTGTCCTGTCTCTGAGCCATCACTGTAGTTGTCCTGTGTCTGAGCCAACGTTGTAGTTGTCCTCTCTCTGAGCCAACACTATTGGAGTTGTGGACAGAACATTCTTTCCTCTGCTGTATCAGTTGTAGTGCATGCACGATGTCTGACTATCTTTTGTATAGTTGGTGACATATCTCTCTCTATCTCTACTTTTTCAGTATTAAACTGACGAGTATCCTTATCGTTCCCTTCCCTAAGGCTTTAGACTAGCTCGTTATGCTTAGAGGTCATTTGCAATGGAAAAATAGTCATTGACGAATATTGCTTCACTTGTTCGGATGTTCCTTCCTGTCACTGTGTGCAATGGAGCATTTGTGATTTCAGGGAGACTATCAGAGCTACAAATTCTTCTTTTGTTTATCTCCCTTTAAGTCTGAATTGTGAATGCTTTTTGGTGTTTTCATGTTAAGATTTGCAGCCTGTACATATCTGTAATTAAAATCTATGAGTTGTCTTTATGATGCAGGTAAGAAGAAATGTGAATTATTCGTTGTACTATTTTGTAAATAAACTGTAATAGATAACCGCCACTGGATGGTAGAGATATTGGCATTTAGACGTAAAATATAATTGCTTTATAATTTTATATAAATGCTGGGTTCTTAGATTAGTGTTGTAATAATTTGTGTAAGACAGACAAGGTGTTTACAAGGTAACGTATTTTTGATTGACTGATGTAATTTGTATATTAGAGTTTATAAGTCGGTATTTTTAACACGATAGTTTACTTTTATAAAGCAAAATACTTGTTTCGTCATTGAGATATTTACTAGGCTTTGTATTTAGTGGACGGTTATTTTTTAGTTAATTGAGCTATTTAGTATGTAGGCTTTGTATTTAGTGGACTTTTTAAAAAATTTGTTGTTAATTGAGTTATTATTAACTGTTCAGTAGTAAAATTATTGTGATTTTTGAAAAAGTTCAGTTTATCTCTCGGTTCAGCATTTAGTCAGACGGCATCACATGAAATTGAATGTGTAATATTCTCTCCTCGAATTCCAATGAATGAAAATAAATGTAAGTGTAGAAGTTGATAAATGAATGTTTTTCCATACCTCACGTCTTTATTCTACTGTTGTTATATGTGTGTGTGTGAGCGTTATGCACAGTCGGTCAACAGTCTGCACGCCTCTCCTTAATAATGGTCATTGAATAACCCCTCACATGCAGTCCATCTCATGCGCCTTTTAAAAATAGCATATTTTTTCCAAGGTGACACGTGTAGTTTAATTTCATGCTGGTTGTGTTTACGTTTCCTAAGGTGATACCTATGTACTTAGTAAGTGCGGATGTATACTCATAATAACAGACTGTATAAACATACATACGAACAGATTGTATAAACGTACAACGGCAGACTTTATGAAGAGACACCAAGAGATTGTATAAACGCACATCCATTTGACTGTATAAACGTACAAAAATTGATTGCATAAAGTGACAAACGCACGCAAATATGCAAACGGACACCTCTGTGAGACAGACGAGATTGAATGTGACTCGTAAAAGGCACTGTCTCTACACAATCGGACACCTCAGTGAGACATAGATGAGACTGAATGTACAGGACTCGTAAAAGACACTATCTCTACGCAATGGACACGCTGCAGTACCGTGATATGAAAAGAAATTATGTCTGTGATAATTACTACTTACTTTTACATCTCATGAAAATCTGTCAGTATTCATAGTTTTAAAATCGTTGCTCTCCACACTGCCATCCTCAGGAAAGCCATTTGACAGAGGGATCATTATCTGGTTTTATATTTTTTTAAGTACTTACAATGTGTTAGCATTATTGTCTATGTTTGTATCAACTGTTTTCCTTTTTTCAGTCTTTAACCATAATTTTTGTAACTTTTCAAGAAATACATTTCTGATAAATTCTGGGAAATGTTTTCAAAATTTCAAACTACTGAATATATTTCTGAGGGGTGGGTGGTGGGTAGGTGGGGTGATTTGCCACAAGATCGTATCAACGTCCCTTCAGTATTGCCTTGGGAGACAACCCCTTAGATCAAGGGTGGGCAAACTACGGCCCGCTAAAGGTTTTCATGCGGCCTAGGAACAAGTCCTATGTTCACGTTATTTAAATTTCTCAAGTGGGGAAAAGCCATAGAAATTTCAATAGAATTTTGTTCGGCTTGTTTCACATTCTATTCATATATATCCATATATGGGTAGGTCGATCGAGGCGCGCGCGCATGCGTTGTCTTTCACTGTTCACACGCTCGTGATTGGCTGATTGCGTCGTCTGTGTGTTTCGATTGTGTGTCATCGGAACCAGCGCGCTTACACCATGGCAGACGAGTGACTCGCAGTTCTCTAAATCAAAGAACAGATCGCTTCTCACAGATTCAAATCTTCATTCAGTTCAGCACGAACTTGTCACCAAATTTTGACTAACTGGTCAATGTGATCAGCTGCATCATTCGCACCGACTCTGTTTATCAAATAAATGTGCTTTTTTTAAAGTTTAAGTAAAATTGTTATTTAGAAAAACCTTTTGTTTTTGCTATTTCAAATATTAATTATTTTGCTTAATGAACTATGCAGCCCGCGACAAGGTGTAAATTTGTGTATGCGGCCCTTGCACTGGAAAGTTTGCCAACCTCTGCCTTAGGTCCTTGAAATGTGTCCTCGCGATCACTGTTGATTACTTCATGTTTAGGAAAACCACGATAAATAAGAACGGGGGGGGGGGGGGGGGTCTGTCAAACAGTCTGCCCAGAATATTTACTATTAAGTTTGAAACTGATAGTTTTGCTTTGTGACAATTATTTATTTGAATGATTCGATCTAAACAGGAAGGCTATTTTTTAGAGAGCGGCTGTTCAGCGCTTAAGTCAACCCACGGCCGGCACGATTTAGCAGGCGGGTGTGACAGGATGGGGAGTGTGACAGGATGGGGAGTGTGCTAAATCGTGTATAGACATAATGGCCGCATTACCACGGGTACCCGTTCTCAATTTTACTACCCGGGTATTAGCACAACTAGTATGACCCATTTTGTTGGGTTATTTCTTAGTACTAAGATATAAGATTTTGTAGGATCTGAGATATATTTCTGAAATTCTTACTAATCTTATCTCAAGAAATTAAGTTTACATTCTAATAATGTGTACATTTTTTCCCCCTTAAAACTCGATGCTTCGTGAGAGAACTGTGCCTTTAACACGTTGAGTGACACTGGGACCAATAATCCCCAAAGTCAAACTGGGACCTATGCCACTGGGACCATAACTCCCCATAGATGCACACGCTCAGTCTCAGCAATCCTAGTCACTAAATATAACCAATCAGAGTGCAGGAAACATATGTCTTCAATTCAGCAGCCAATTTGTTACAATGTTAAATTGGGTAATACAGTACCCTCTGACGCGATTTTTTTTTGCCTGGTACAGTTGTTCTCTCACAAAGCATCGAGTTTTAAGAAAAACAATGTTTTATCTACACTCTCCTATTCAATTGCTTGTCAGTTCTCATCACCTAGGCAGAACATATATTTCCATTTAAGAATACATTCAAATTTCAAATTCATTTTAAATTTCTGAATGGCCAAGGTGATTAAGTTATGCACCCTCAGAAAGTTCTGCTCCTCCCAGATAAAAATAAACACATCACTGAACAGACATTACATTAAATCAGGCAGATAAAATGTTATTAGTAATGATTATTCAACATTAATCTAAAAAAACATAAGATATATCATTGCACTCTTTTATCATGCTGGCATATCATTTTTTTAAAAAGCCACGTGCGTGCATGATATATGCACCAGTTTTTAAAAATAGCACAATTCAAAGCATTACTGCAAATTATCAGACAACCTAAAATTAATATCCTCAAATGACTGCAGTAACAGTTATTTCTTGTCAATTGAGATGTGTGAGGTGTGTCACTCTGCCTGGCATTGAGGATAAGATTCTGAACAACAACAGATTGACATAGATTATAAAATCAAATATTAAGCAGGCAAGCAAACACTCCTTCATTTGCTATATTAACAAATTCAACAGACTGCCTTTAAGCTTCTGAACATCTTGAATAGTAGCACTATTACAGTGAAACTAAATAGTTTGTGCTTTTATTAATTTTTTGTTGTTGTTGTGTGCATCATATAAATTGGTAAATGTTTAAAAACACACCTACAGACAGATAAATGCAAATTGTTAACAATGTAAAAACTCACTATTTAAAAGAATGAATCCAAAGAAACAGCTGAGCAATACTAGACGTGCAGCAAAGCAGTTAACGTTAGCATATTATTAGTGAGGCAACTAATATGTTACAAAGATTAATTGTTAGAACCAGGATTATGGTCAGAAATAAAATAAAACAATTTTTCTTTAATATGAACAAGAAGTTAAATGACATTTACTTAAGGAGAATACAACCAAAGTCTTCTAAGTAAAAAGTAAAATATACTAATGAAAAATATGCATTTATAGGATGACAAACTATGACTGTTGCGCTGATTTTTTAAAAATAATTTTCATTTAACAATGAATCACATTTACACGTATTTCAAAATACATAGATGCATTCTAGTTAGATGTCTAAAACCAAAAGATCATACAACTTTGTTGTCTAACCTTCTTTAAAAAATATAATATTCGGAATATTAGGTCAAGTGGATGGTATATATAGATTTTGACAAATAGTTATTATAGCACAAGGAAAGTCAGTTGCCCATTTACAAGATTTAGAATTGGAAGTGAAGAACATTACAGGTCAACAATGGGCAGCAAAAATCAAAGGCAATGAATGTGTAGATTTGAAGAATAAGACACAGAGGAAGCAGAGGTTTACAGATTTTATTGCAACAACCCTTACATTATCTGCAGACACAGCATGTGGCTGTTAACAATGCATCTCAGTGGACTTTATAAATTTATCATCTCATCATCAGACATGGGTCATGCCTAAATCATCTGTGCAAGAAAAGAAATTTCACCCACACACAAGAATACAAAACTCAACAAACAAGAAAACAAAACACAGTGGTACAGACAAAAACAAAAAACAATAGATAAATAGATTCATACATCCATACAAGAAAATGACTATACAATTCAACTTGGTTGATTAACATTTTAGAGATAAAATCCTGTCTGACTGATAAAGTCCTAAAAGCATTTCAACAATGAATAATAACTTTAAAAATCACGTAAGCCTTGCAATATATAAATATATATATATCTCTACAAATACACACTTTTTAACAGTGACAACATATTAAGCTATATTAAACTGAGAAAGAAAAAACAGCTTATCCAAGATAAAAGATGGTAGAGAAACCATCAATCGCAGAAAAAATGAATCAAAGCATCAAATACCATTACAAACAAGATCTGATCACATGTGGTATGTGATATATTTAACAAAATGTACAGTGTTCTAGTTAATCATACACAAATCCTTATATGTACTTTTACCACTGACAAAAAGGCTGATCAATCTAATTAAAATTAAAAAGACAACTCTCTGAGAAGAATAAAGAAAAATATGCTAGTTATCAATGTGGTTTTGACCTGTGAAAACCCAAGAATTTAATAAGAAAATATAGTCTTTTTTATGCCTATGATGGTTGAGAAAGATAATATGTAAAGATAAAAAAGGCTTATAATCAAACATAACAACACTGGAAAGAAGACAAACAGCAAAATGGGATCAAATCATGATAAAGGAAATGTGAAAGTTATATATATTAAGGTCATTGCACTCTTTACAATTAATTTTTTAATATTTCTTTTTAAGTCATGAAATAGTGCCCTATAACAAAAGATAAAAGAATTTTTATTAAATGAAACTAATTAATTTTCAGTATTTTCCCTTCAAAATAAATAAGATTTTCTTTTAAAAGAACCAAAACCAGTATAAATGATAACACAGCAGGTAATACTCCTGTCACAAATATTTAAATTTTTATAATACTAAATACATAATAACATCATTTAAAACTTTTTATTAGATTGTTTGTTATATTTCCCCCCTTTTTTTTTCCAATTATTACCTATGCTGCTGCTGACTTTTTTACAATTTCGTCTGCTATCCTTGCATGGTTCTGGTAAGTGCAATAATAAACAAAAGGGAAATATACAAGGACATCTGTAGTAAAAGTGATGGCTCTGTAACTGTGGAGCAGTGTGCTCTCATTAAAACATAATAATAAGAGCAGAGAATTAATAGTTTTCAAATTTAATTCTAGTATGTTCATCAAATCATAAAAGTTTACTTGTAAAAATATGACAAAATTTTCTAAAATTTATATTCAGAGGCAAAGAATATTAATATTATCACATAACTTTTGACAATTCAACCATTCCGTTTTTCAATCCACCCCATCCAACCCTCAAATAAAAATTTAAATATATTTAAAAAATCATTAGTAGTAAATACAACAATTTTTGTTTTAAAAAATAATATTTTTAAGGCTTCTGGATGCAGAGGAATAATGAAATAAACTACAGTTCTCATCCTTATAACTTTCAGATCCAATCTTAAAATTTTAATTTCTTGTTACCTACCAAAATTATTTCTTCAAGTGACACAAGTATGAATATATAATAGTTCATTTGTCTACTGTGTTTAGAAATTAGAAATTTACTTGCATACATTAGCAACTTTTAATCTCAATTCATGTTAACAAACATAACAATAATTTTTAATGCAAAATAAGCGATCCTTAGAAAAGAAAATGATTTGTTCACCATAAACCCTGTTGCATGACATGAACAAAATATTTAAATGTCAATCAAAAAATTTTTTTAAAATACACACTGACTGTAATATTGCAGTTTGAATATGACTGTCAATTTGGGTACTATTTATGTTTGCATATCATTCATTCAACAAGACTTCTAAATTTAATACCTCAGATTTATTTTAAAAACAAAGAAAATATATATTCTAAAAAAAAAAGTGAACAAATAAATAAATAACTTTGCGTACTGATACAGGAATAAATACCTACAGATAATTTACCCACTTTACTAATTTTTCTCTTGTCAGAGAAGAATAAGATATTGTCAATAGTTTTATCCAATAGTATCTAAGTAATCAGACATTTTCTTTAGGTTCAAAGGGCAATGCATAAATATCAACTACAGTGTACATTCTAAATAAAGCCTCATAACTTGTAATAATCTGAGTGTAAATTAAAAAAAAAAAAATTCTACTCTGGCAAGCAAATATAAATTTGTCTTGCTTAGCCTTTCTCTGAAAAAGAAAACTATTAAATGTTTTTAAAGAAAATCTCTCATGAATAAGAACTAAAGAAAGGAAAAATGGTCAGATAAAAGCCAAGAGAACTATGTTCTAACACCCACTCAAAGTGACTGTTTGAGTCCTTTGCTTCATGTAATAATCAAGAGGATTGATTATGTTGATTTCCACTCTTTAAACCTCACCCAAACAAATAAGAAATGATCATCCTCATCATGGCCAATAATTATTTCAGACTTGGAAAAGAAAAGAAAAATGAATTCAAACTTAGTTCTGCAAATATAGAAAGTACTGTCTGGATAGTATTTACATTTAACCTCTTCAGTGCTATTAAATCTGGACTAAAGCATACTAGGAAGAAAACAAAAGATCTGTGCTCTTCAGAACTCTGAAAATCTTTTAAAGTTTGAGATTTTGAAGTACAGCTTACTCTGTCAACAGTGGTGAGTTTCAAGTCACTGAAAGTCGCAAGTGGGGCCAGAGAGTAGATTTTTTATATAATCAGCTGATGCTTGCTGAGATTTAGGGGTTATGTATTATCATAAATAAATTAAGAGAGTAAAACTCCATATAACAGTAATATATTTGTTATTAAAGGTGCACACTGTTCCTAATTTCAGTTTTGGATAAATTATATTCTAAAACTATTTTTTAAATACAGATTCACTACACCTACATCTTGAAATGTACATTGCCCGTCACAATTTATAATACATTTTTTTAAAATTAAAATTTGTCACAAAAAATAAATTTATTTTTAAATATTTATTCACACACACATAAAATAGGTCTTGACAAAGAGCAAATGAAAGAAAGAATAGTGTGCAGAACAATGATATATATATATATATATATTTAATTGTTTACTTTGTTTTTTAAATTTAAATGTAGAGGAACACTTATGAAAAACTAAAAAAAACAAAACTATACTATTATTATTGTTGTTATTATTAAGTGTTCAGTACTGAGAGGTTAAAAGCATTTCTTTGCTAAACAGAAAAAGTCAATTTTGAATGTTGTTATATATTTAGTGATTTGTAGGCAATGCTTTTCTAAGCTTATAATGAAATAACATAAATGAAACACATTGCTGAGACATTCGACAACAGTATTAAAAAGAAGGTTCTAATATAAGCACACAGTAAGTAAATTTGTTGAGTCTTCTCTCTTGAAAAATTTCATGCCCATAGTACAAAAATATAGTTTGAAAAATACAAGCTTTGGGAATACAGCCAGCATAATGGGTGGCCAAGGTTTTGTTTCAAATTCAACTAAACAATATTTTCATTTTATATATACACACAGTGGACTCTCGCATAAGATTGGGGTCGTATAATATTTTGTATGACTCTCGCATAATGTTGGGGTCGTATAATATTTTGTATAACTTTAGGCCTTCTATACATACTTGGGTATTTACATGACATTGGAATCCATGCATAATGTTACAACATTTGTGCCAAACTTGGACTGTTAGGTTCTGCACACAAACCCATGGCTTGCCTCAGCCAATCAGAAACAATGCTACAGTGTTTTGGCTTTGCTTATATAGTTGGATGCATTTCTTTGTTAAAAAAGACCACCGTAACTCTCTCCTATTTCATTAATTATAGTATCCACAATAATTAACAATGGTTTCTAAATCAAGTGTAGATAAAGAAAGCAGATCAGAAAGAAATTTCAACATAAACCAAACGAAATATGAGAATGGTGTGAATATAAGCACGATAATGGCTGAGAATAGCTTTTAATTAATACAAACTTTCACTGTTTAAAATGTGTTTATTTACTCCCACAAAATTAATTTGATAAAATGTTACTTTCTCTGGGTTGAATTAAATTACATGAGGGTCCACTGTATGCATGTGTGCATACCTACTATATATCTCTGTCTGACATAAGTGGGGATTTGGAGATAAATATATTAATTAATTATATTTTTTTAGCTATCTGGAATATCTATCTATATATGTAACTAGGATTGACCAAATGATAATAGTAAAACTAACATTTCAGACACCTACTAAAATAAACAATGCTGAGACAAACACATACAGTTTACTTAGTATGTATATGATCAATTAAAATTTAATTATAGTGTACTTCTTTGGCATTCACAGACCTTGTTGTCATGATTTGGCTTGTTCATGGAGATTTCTTTTCCTTCTGTTTTCTATTTCCGTATTTTGCAGTGGCCAATTGTGTAAGGTGCAATTCAACTGTATTAGATTATATATTTGCTCCAAAGGTTCATAATCTGGAAGCTGACTGGGGTCAGAGGCAACAATATGGAAGCCAGTAATCTGTACACAAATGTTTTTACTATTACCAGTTTCCAACAATTAAAAAAATACAAAAAATACTAATTAACCTGTTGTAGACCTGAAAAAAGTGAACAAGAAAAAAAGTCAAATGTTACTCATGTCAAATAAATCAACAAAGTATAGGTGTCAAAAATGACAGCAATAAAATTTTGGAGATCTTGGCATGTATTCAAAAAGAACATTCTCTCCCAACAAATTTTCTGTGTACAGCTTGAGTGTGTTCTGTTGTTCAATGCTGTCATTGACTTTCTTCACCTCCAAATGGACTAAAATGTATTATGCAAGGTGCACTCAAAAATAATACTATAGAGAGAAAAATATACATATAATTAATCATTTAAATAGTGGTGAAAATGCAAAATGTTTCCAGACATTTCCATATACTTTTTTTACATGCAGAATGTTATATTCACCTCCAATACCTATTACCACTTTTATAATAATTTTTCTTTTCAAATTATTTTTCTATCGTCTACATCTCTACATGTTTTGCTCAACTCTCTTGAATATTGAAGTTTCTGGAAGCAAACTCTAATATTTATGTAAGGTATTAGAATACATATTTGATAATATCATATTTCAGTAATATCCAGGAATGTATCCCCATGAATATCAAGGGTAACTATATTTTATTTAAAAGATACTGTAACATTACTTAAAACTGTCAGTCTTGAAAATATTGAATTGTACTGATATACACTAATGTAAGTTTCTAAAGTCTTCCAGTCAGAGCTGGATAACAAAGATTTTGCTGCATATATACTATACACACATAAAAATCCCTAACTTAGCAAACTTAGCAAAAAAATCTTTTTTTCAGATTTATAAGATCAAGTTCATTGTAAAAAATAGAAGAGATAAATTTGGAAAAATAAAATTTGTTTCTTTAAAAAATGCAAATGTTAGCAGCATTTTGAGACAGTTTCACTCACACATTTTCATGACTGTTCACATATTAACAATTTACAAATTTGGATCAAGCAACAACACTGCTCATGACTAGTGACTTGTAAGAAAACAAAGTGTCCATACTTCAAACATTAGAAATGGCTAAACCTGAACTTCAAATGTATACATGCATATATAATGCCTTTAGCATTCACGTCTCTTGATTGCAAATCATATATAATATGCTATTATTAAGGTGGACCAAAAAGGAATGACCTTGCAACCAATTACCAGTAAAACATGATGGGTTAAATGTTCAAAATCTTTAATTGTACTATGATTCTTTAAATATATTTCAAGTGCATATTATAGTGAAAAGTAACAACTCTGATTTGTGTATTTTTTTCTAGATTTCTTAGGCATCTTTGCCATTAATATATATATATATATTTTTGTTAATGTCCAAGTCTAAATCTTCTTCTATTTTTTTAGAAAGCCAACTGGAGGAGCAATTCTACATGCATGAAATCAACTCTCAGTATACAGAGCACTTATCTCTCTCACACACACATGTTCAAGCATGCAAGAGAGTGTGTGTGTGTTTGTGTGTGTGTGTGTGTGTGTGTGTAGAGAGAGAATGAGAGAATGTTAAAGGAAAAAAGTACTTTTTAAAAGTTCTAATATTAATCTAAATTTAGAATATAGTATTTTCTTTGGGCTTAACAAAATCTTATTACGAATATATTTTTGCATAAGCAGATGTAGCTCTGAATGCACCAAGCTCTTTCTTTCATAAACTTATATGAAACATAAAAAATCAATAAACCCACCACAAACAAAATAGGCAGTAAGAGAATTTTAAAATAGTATGTTTCTAAAATATACAATAATAATGAAGAACAGTGATACTATAACTCCTTCTCTATGTCTACTGAATGTATTATCAGGATTGTACAAATTATGCCATGTTAAGCCTATCAGTTAAGGAGTAAATGTACATGAACACACTGCTGAGTTTCCTTGAGACTAAATGGATTAACAAAATTACGATAAAGAAAATAATTTTTCTTTTGGTCTATGTCAGAGTTAGAAATTCTACCCATGTATTTTCAATGAAAATTCTCTTAAGTAATATAAACTATTAATGTGGACTCTTGCATAACGACCAGCTTTAATAGTGAGATTTCACATAAAGAACAGATAGTGTCCAGCAGATCCTCATGTGTTCGCATAATAGCTGCAAACTAGCGCACTGCCATATTTTTTATGACAGACAAGATGAATGCTTTCATGTGTACTCATAGCAATAAAAATCTACAAAACAATTATCCTAGGATGGGTCTTTATGAAAGCAGTAGACCACTATTAATGACATAACAAATGGCCAAAAAGAAACCTCAAGATTTCTAACTGGACAACTGATAGCAGATCTGATCAGAGATCCACCCTAAATCTAGAGCCTCTAGCCAGCTTATGAAGACATGAGAAGAGGGATTTTTATAAACTAACAACTGCAAAACATATTTAAGTTTTAAGAGAATTTATTTTAAATTAGAAAAAAATATCAGAATCAGTGCCTTAAGGCTGTCAACACTCAGCATGTTCTGCAAGTTGTCTGCAGCAATACCACACATGGATAATAAGGTTAAAATAAATTACAACTATAAAAAGAAATTTAAAAAAAATTTTTTCCCCTTCTTTCTAGTAATAATGAACTATCAGTTTGTTTTTCATAAAAACATAAACAGGTTATATGCAAAGAAGATGACACATTTCTACATAATTTTTTAACACTGTATTTAATATAAAATTTTATACTGATCAAAATATCCCTAGCCATATATGGCTCTTTTGATTTATTTTCTTTAATGCAGACACTTTTTCCATATTCTGGGAACTATTACATTTATCATAACTTCTTGCAATTATCATAATTTATTACAAATATCATGAAACAATGCTTCTATTAAAAAGTAAAACTAGCTCATGGGGTCAAACTTCATAGGAGATGAAATACATTTTAAAATAATTTTAATAACAAAGCATCTATCAATTAACAAAACACTGAATAAAATAGTCAGTGAAATAAACCGAGCCTTCAATTCTGTTAAGAAATAATTGCTTTGAGAAGAGCAATACATGAAAGAGTTATAGTTCTGCAAGTTGAAACACAGTAGATCTTAGTGCTACCAGGAAAGTGAACAACAGTGATATCAGTGGACTTGACACAACTATTAAACTGACACATTTCTAAACATGACAATTTGTATAATAATTTTCAATCAGCAATCAATTTTAACATGTGCACTTTTTACTCTGGGGAACTTATTGTCAGAAATCTTCTTCTTTGTAAAATATTTATTGAAAAAACAATGCTCTAAGCAGCAGAATTTTAGTCACTGTCCTAAGAGTATGATCACTCTGACATCAAAAAGCAAATGGCAGTACTGCATCTGACATTATTTTCTTTAGACACAGAATCCCTATTAGTTGCTGAGTCTTCCCTTTGGTACAATTGGAAATCCACATGGCACATCAGTTCAAGGAAAAAAAAGCAAGGGAAATAACTTTTGAGAAACATCACCCAATACACAGGCATTGCATTGCAAACACAAGAAAGAGGTGACTCCGAAATTAGGAAAATGGAATGCATTGGACCATTTCCCATATCATTTGAAATTATTATACTTCCTTCTTTAAAACATGAACAAGTAATCATCACAGAATGATGCAGGACACACTAGAAAAAAAAACTGGAGAAATATAACACATGGCACATATGATGATACTATAATTGTGTTTAAAAAAAACGAAAACAACACACATATCAAGAAAGGAGATGATGCATTGTTTACGTCATAAATTATACATTTTAAGTTTTTTTTATGCATTTGCTTGTAATATTTGCTTTAAATCATATGATGCTTCAAACCTTTACTTTATCTAGAGCAGGGGTACACAAACCACTGCCCTCATGTGGCCCGAGACAGGGCTCTATGCAGCCCCCGGAGGACTTTTGGATGTTACCATTATTACGAATGTATAGCACATTATTTCATTATTTGTGTTGTTTTTTCTACTGAGCCATCCATGTGGCGGCCCTCCATGCACTATCAATTGGAAATCTGGCCCTTTGGCCTAAAAAGTTTGTGCACGCCTGATCTAGAGCATCTATCTGCTTCACTCACTCCAAAACAACCTTTAAATAAAACACCAAATTAACTTACAGAATAAATTTAATAATTTGCTGGCTATATTTTTTGGGGGGAGGGAGGTGAGGAAGGTAGGAAGGAGAAGAAAGATGGAGTTGTCAACCTTTGAAGTTGGGTGATAAGTTAAGTAATTTGGATTGAACATAATTAAAAAGAAATTAGACAGACAGATCAGTGCAAGTGTGTGTTTGGTGGGTAGGTAAAGATGTGAAAATTGAAACAATATAAAGGAAAGATAATGCTATAATGCATGCACACAAATGCACGCGTGCGGGCGCACGCACGCACACACACACACACACACACACACACACAGGCATACTGAAGACCATTAGGAAAAAAAGCCCAAAATAAATTACCTGAATGCATGCAGCTTGCTTCATTACATATTAAACTATATGTGTATATATGCAGAGTTTATTTAGGACAATAAAAAAAATAAAATAAAATCCTCAAAGAAGTAAGCAATACATTTCTGAACATATATCTGTGTTCCTGTAAGCACAAGGACATTGAGCTTATTTTCTTTTGCAATTTCCGTGGTCATTTCCTGTGGAAAGTGAGTGGCTCTCAAAGATAGTTGACTTCTTTTATGTTTCTTTTGTCTAGATCCTTAATTTGTCTTCTAGGCTACAAAAACAAAATAGGCAAATGCACACATATACACACATATTTAAGATGTACCCTCACAAGCACTGTGGATGATGAACAGAAAGTTCACAGACCATAACAGATCCTTTCACCCCTGCAGTCTTACATTCATATTCTACAACAAGTCTCTCATTTGTGCTGTGTTCCACAGGGTAAGACATTTTAAAAAAATATTCTCCCCCCACCTGCCTCAGCTAACCTTTATCCACTTTTCACATGGGTAGAAACTTGGAACAGAGGATGTTGGCCAGCTTTGAACAACAATGACAAAACACAGTTGATGAGAACAATGAAGAAAACCATATAATGCCATGAAGACAGGCAGGTGGGTGAGTAAGCAAGGGCAAAAACACCCTTGCTTGCCCCTGGGTCAGCCTACAGCGAGCAATGACAGGTGCAGACGGGGAAGACAAATCATGTTCCCGAAGCCCCTGTATCATTTGAGTTAGTCTCTGGAACGCCTTTCTTGCCACGAGTCATTCGCTCTAATTCTGCAGCAGCATCCCTATTCACAGCAGCCTTGTCTGCAAAAATTGCATCACACCAAAAGTAATAATTACTTAAAACTTATGTAAACCTTCAAAAACATTCATCCTAAATAAAGTGCAAGATCTAATAAGATCATACTGTATTTATAAGTAATCTGAAAATCATGTGAACTTGGTCAGTGATCTAGAATATATCTTTGATGGGATTGAGGGGAAAACAATCAAAAGGAAATGGGATAATTTAACTACGGTGATGAAAACAATTTTAAAAACCATCAATGGTCAGCAAATTAAACTGACTTTTAAAAAAGGTCCCAACTGTTAAGCCTCAGCATAAGGCAGTAATCCTGTTGATATCCACATTCTATACTCCAAGCGTAAATATATAATAAATATAAGCTTTGTAGCAAGTTCAAGTTCAATGAAGTCTTTCCAAAAATTAAAAAGAAAACATAAAACCATTACACTGAACATTCTACAAGTACTTAAATTACATTTCAAGAAAGCTGATATTCATGCATTAAAATAAATTTTATTAAAAGAGCAGGTACTTTGAAAAATAAAGGAAAGAAAGAAGTAATAAACCAAATCATATAATATAGTAACATGCAATTAGAATACACAAATTACATTTAAAAATCTTTATGGTTAAAATATCAAGAAGTTATAAATATATCTATTTGAGTCTCAATAGTTTGAATCTTGCTATTTCAAGATGTCATTAAATAGGAGGCAACTGTACAATGCAGTCAAGGCATTTCATTTGGGTGAAATGCAGGACTGTTAAATGTGTACCTATCTTTCAAATGTTTGTATTTGTTTATTACTATTTGAGTCTTTTCTATGTGCATTGTTATTTTTTTAACATTAAAAAGATATCAAGAAGGTGTGATCATGCATATAAATATATATATATAATATCTATATCTATCTATCTATCTATCTATAGATATAGATATATAAAGTAAATATATATATATATAATTATTTTGTGTAAGTTAGGGGTGGGGGAAATATTTTGTCTAGCCCAGCTATGTTTGTAATTTGATGTGATGCCGGTTCCACTTGCCTCAAGCTATTGAGTCTCTTCTTATATATATATATATACACACACACACACAAATACAACCCTCGACTTCCATAAGGATTACTTTCCTGAAAATCTTACAAGTCTTATGCAAATCAGATTTCAAAGTACATGGGTAGAGTAAATACAGCCTGGTGTATGAAATGAATTCAATCTCTATTTTATTCTTATTCTTATGCTTCTCATGCATCATCATTTTGTGCTTCACTCTTAGTACATTTGCTACTCAAGCTTGCAACAATAAAGATTTCAGGAATTTGTACAAAAACAAAAATATTCAAAGAGCATTGGGATAATATATAAAGGATTCTGTAAGAATGATGATTAAAACAATGGATAAGTAACACCTCATGCTAGCATGTATATAGATATGCACTGACAAGTAGTGCTCCACACATGGGCTGTCATTTCAAAGGAACATTTAGGTAAAATTAAAATTATGTAAATAGCTAGAGGACTGCCTGCATAACTTTAATTAAAATAATGCTACATCTATATATCAAACATTTCATATGCGGGGATTTATAAATATAAACATCTATAATATATTTTACTCCTTCACTTACCCACAAAAACTGAACACCAAAATAATATTTCAAAACTTAGAAATAAATAAGGATTGAAGAGAAACCACACTACATTTACAATAAAACAGAAGCAGTGCAACAGAAAGTCTCAAGCCTCTAGGTAGTTTACAAAGATAAACAGTGCTATGAAGTAACTTATTTTCTTTAAAAAACTGATTTCAATGATGGTGAACCACATAACAAAGTTACTTCCCTAGTGTACAGAGGGTATAGTTGTTAAGTGGAGATTTATTGTTAGGGACTCAAGAAAAAAAAACGGGAATTTTTTTTTTATATAGTTGAAGCTCCCTGAAGATATGAGATTGGAAAACTCTGCAAAAATTCTTTTGATTCCATGAAACAAACAAATTCATTTTAAATATTTAATTAATAGTAAATAAAAACATATTATTAAGAGAAGTGAGTGTCAATTTAAACTGTAAATTCGAACTTTTAGTAAAAAACAACTAGTAGCATCTTTTTTAAAAGTCATAAGGTATAGCTATGTTCAATGCAATTAAGTACAAAGAGAGAATGGGGTGGGTTTTTTGAATGCTCCCTTATTGTACTGTGGGTGTACAGAGAGATAAGCAGAACTTCATAGATGGTTTACTGAAATATAATTGAGGTTCTGTGTAAATGTAATAAAATTCAACTCTTTAGGCTTTTATTGTTAAATAACAATAGTTTCTACATGTTTAATATGAGAATTTCAATAGTTGCAACACCATTTTACATTTGGGTGAAAGGAGATTTTTTTATTTTAAAAACATACCATTTTTTAATTTGGCATCATAAAAAAACCCAGCAATCTACTCATATTAAAAAGTACCTGTAAAGATACTTGTTAGTCCAAACTAGTTAGTTGTTCGTTCAATTATTTTAAAAATTTAAAGAAAATTAATAAACAACATACATAAAATAATAACACTATTGTGAGAGATCTCATACAATTCAGTTGATGTGTTCATTATGCAGGTGAGTTGAAAGTTAAAATCAAGCGATATACTATACCAGAATTATATCAAACTCCATGGATTAACTGACTAAAAATTATAACTGAGGAGTTCTGAATATTTTTTTCTTTACTACATCCAGAAGTCTTAAGTGAAGAAATTATACCCCTTATTATACATTTTTCTTCCTCCTTTGTTTTGGTTTAACTTTAGTTGCCAACTCAAGTAAGAATTATGAAAGAATTTATCGTTATTAACATTACAATGTAGAGACTCATGTATTTATTTATATAAATATTTTTTTTCTATTTTGTGTGAAGAATGTTTATATGGCTTCAGGAAATAAAAATATTACTAAATCTCAATGTTTACTTTAAATTACACTTACCTTTAAAATGCTACATGTCTGGAGCTAATTTAGTGAAAGAATACAGAAACTATAAAAATTTGTATATAATTATAAGAGTATATATATATTATAAAAAAATTATCTTATCTTCACCTTTGTCTCTTGTATACTTGGGATTATTAATGCAAAATATGGTTGTCCTAGATTTGAGTAGGTAGTGAAATGAGAATAATTAATTTTATAAGAAAATAATAATTTTTATAATTTACCCAGACCACAGGCAAGTCTTATATATATGAATCAGTGCTGGAAAATGAAGGAAATCTAGGAACCTCCTGAGACCTGCTCTCCCGGGACAAAAATAAAATCTACAGCAAGATCTGTACAATCTGGCACATTTTGGATGCCAAAAACTGCAGAATTATTTATTTAATTTTTCATGGTACTAAATTAACATTAAATATTAGAATCAAACACAAACAGAAAAATGTGCTTAATCAAAAGTGGTTAGTTTTGCTCATTACTTTGTGCTATAACTTCTACTTGCTAAACACCAACATTGGGTACTATTTCTTTCCCGAAAATAACAAGCATTTATTCACATAATGTAGTGTATATCCAGCATATCTTTTCATCCAAACCAAACGAACTATCACTAATACTCAAAGAATCAAATGAATTAATAATTGCACCCTCCTGAAAGATATTTGTATCAAGTGAAAATGCTAAGAAATAATAGATAATTTTACTTCTGTTGTAGATGCTCCAACACCCAAGCTCATTCTGGTATTAAATGTACACCATAGAAATTCATCTAAAAGGACAGACTAGTGTTTGATTGATTCATTTGGCCAAAGGCTAAGTTTAATCAGGGAAAGATCCCCCTACTTACTCAACCCATTTCCCTGGCTAATTTAGCCAACCAACTTCATGCTTATGAGAGAAAGCTAGAGAGAAATCTTTAATGTCAGAATTAAATATTTTTATTTTCTGTGCCTCGTTGGTGATTTATAGTCTTCAATTACAACTTGATCTCAGGAGTTAGTTAATTTCTCTTTGATGGAATAGAGTGCACAGATTGGGACATAATCTTCCAAATAAACACTGATAGCCTTTCTTTAATGACCTTTCATTCAATCCAATCCGACTAGCCACTTCATTTCAAACTGCTAAGATAATTAGCATACTATAATACATCACAATGTAGTTTCATGTGGAGCAGATTTCACTTAGTGGATGCGTTGAATCATTTTTCACTAACTTTAGGGAAACTTACCATGTCGACTAAATAGAAACAAGGGATCACTAACCAGAAAGCTTCAATGGCAGGCTTTTAATTTGTATGGCTGGGATTAATCTATGGAGGTTTACTAATAGCTGGGATATTTAATAAATTCCACAGATTAGCTTTTATAGTTAGAGGAAGAAAAACTAATTCTAAGGGATCATCACTAGATTAAATATTGTTAGAGGTAGGACAGTTAACTGTCCAGACCATCAGTGGAGCAGCTACAGTTACTGATAGGATAAGTGAATCACAGGATTATCAATGAAGTACTTAGATGTAGGAAACTGAATTCTCAGGATCATCTCTAGACAAAACGATAGAGGCAGAAGAGTTAATTCTAAAGATCATCACTAGAACAAATAGTGTTAGAGGTAGGGGGGTTCATTCTCATGAACTAGAGTAATTACTGTTGGAGGCAGAAGAGTTAATTCTAAGGTGCATCACTAGAGTAGTTGCTGTTAGTGGTAGAAGAATTAATTCGCAAAAACCCCAAAACACCGTGTTTCTGACACAAGTCCAGGCCTAGGAGTTAAGATCCACATAATAAATAAAGTCACTTTAGCTGGTAAGCAGTCATTACTCAGCACTACTGCAGAACCATCTTGGGAGAGAAGACACAGTGAGATAGGTGAAATGAAAGAAGATACAAGATCAGTTAATTATTTTAATCTAAGACAGTGTAATCTGACCACATGATGTATAACAAAATATCAATCAGATAGGACTATACAAAGGGTATATATTTACTGTTTATCTTATTCTGTTTTTTTGCCTCTCTTGAAAATATTCTGGAGAAAAAGCATAAAATTATAAATTTTACCATCTAATTTCTAACTCTGTTTAATTATTTTTTTTTTTATCTCTCCTTTCATTTATCACTTTGTGTCTTCTTTTCTCACCAATCTACACCAATGTAGACAGCGGTGTTGCATCTTATGTGAGAGTTGAGTTCTGACATAAAGCAAAAATCAGAAATAGTTAAAATTATCACGATGATTATTACCCACATCCATAAGATGAACTGTGAGATAATGAATACTGGTGCCATAGTTGCATATATTGCGATGATTTGTCTTTCTCTTGCCATTATAACATTACAAGAGTGTCATCAAAGCGTGATTTGATCCTGGAGACACTGGACCAGGTTTGTGTGATGAGAAGTTACTGCATAGGTTTATCTGCCATTGCTTGTTTTTAAAGAAAAACAGCAACTGTCACTGCTGTCTTCTGGGCTGCTCAAACATATCTTGGTATGGTCTCAAAATATCTCTAATACTAAATGTTATTATCCACTTTGTTCCATAGAGAGAACACATTCAGAAGTTAAAATCATTCAATGTTTCTGCTTCTTTCACTGAGCATCAGATGAAGTTACATGAAGCTGGCCTGTGTTTTGGGACCACGTTGTACAAATAAATAAAGAATCTAAGTGCAATGTACTAGAATGATATGTACATTCAGAATAGTGAGATGATGACACTGTAACAAGCAGAGACCGATTGTGGGAACAGAGATTCATGTCTTTCATCTCACTGCTCACACTTCATGTCTTTCACTGCTTACATTAATAATTCCCCACCCCCACCCCCACCCCCCACTTTCTGAACGTGTAGTTGAATTTGCATTAAGTTAAATGCACATAAGATGCAACACCACTATATAGTTATATGTCCATCACCTACCACCCTTGTACACTTACATGTATTCTAATACTTAAATGCACAAACAAGCATAAATCTATTTTTGTGCCATACTTGGAATTTTAAATGTTATTATAAATAACAAAAAGCAAGCATGCAAGATATATCAAGATTAGCTCTAAATCTTCTCTTTATGGTGCTATCAAATCCTCATATTATAAAATTTTCAGTGCTTATAAAACAGCAGCAAATACTGTACTACAAGAATAAATACAGCGACAAAATATTAAGAACTAATTCATTATCAGCCTGCTCAAATATATTACCACTAACACCCCCCCAAAAAAAAACACTCTTGACATCTTGATATGTGTTTAATATTCAATATTTTAACATCTTCAAAAAAAATATTTAAATAACTAGAAATGAAACTATATGATTAAAGAAAAATAGCATTATTAGATTTCTCCAAAATCATCCTTTCATAGTTAAATGTCAAAATTAGGAGCCTAATATATAAGTTGAGGAATTTTAAATAACTTTATTAAAGAGTCAAGATTTTTCAAGGTTATTTTATTCTGCACAAAAAAACCCACCAACCATCTATCAGCAAAGAATCCGTTATCTGATATTATTAAATTTTTAAAAATATTATTAAACCAAACTGTTATTTTATGTGTATTATAACTAAATGAGAACCAGCAACCTGCCATGTATGAGTATAAAATGTGTTTACAAGATATGTGTCGTGCTTCCTCAAGACCTATTTCGTCACAGTTTACTACTGGTGTTAGTTAAACAAATTCACATAATTCATGACTTGTCTTAAGAGAAATTATTTATAAATACGTTGAATCAAGTTCAAATCAAGATCACACCATTCATTACTATTTTCAAGAAAATGTTTATAAATACTTTGAATCAAATTAGTTTTCCAGTGATATTTTTAATATTAAGTTTAAGTGATCTATTGCTGGTCTTTAAGAATTATTTTTAAGCTCTCTGACATTCAGCACAAATGGAATAATTTTTACTTTCTTTCATAGATTGAAAGTTATAACTATGAGAATAAAATGTGGAAACAATAATTCAAAGCTGTTAAAATAAACGTCAAAATATTAATTCAAAACATACAGAAGTCAAAATCTAAATAGAAATCACATCTGACTGTCTAGTTCTAGAAAACTATTTCAGATGTGATTTACCACAAACAGAATTGTGTGGTTTTTAAAAACATTTGAGAACTTGATTTCTCAGATATAAAAACATTACCAGTAGCAAAATCTTTACAAATACTAAGAAAATGGGAATTATATTTTATCAGCAAAATCACAAGCCTGAGATTTAAAAATATACAAAATATGTCAACCTTAGAATACAATTAATTTTAAAATTAAAGCATTTTTGGAAACACCAGCCCAAGAGATACAAAAAATGCACAAAATACTTAAATCCAGGCATCCAATTAATGAAAACTATTTCAAGTTTACTTGGAAAACCAGCTCTGTATCGAAGGAGGTCAAGTCATTTAATTAAATTTTCCATGATAATCTTATACATATTAGCGATTACAGAGGAAAATGAATATGATAAAAGCTAATCACCAAGCCACTCCTGCCAAAGTAAAAAAAAAAAAAAAAAAAAAGAATCCCAAGATTTTTTGGTAGCAGAGATGTAAACCATGCATGCAGTTATATATAACAGAAATCTAGCTAATTCTTAAGCTGAATGTTATCCTATCAAATTAGTTAAGTTCATATTTAACAAGGAGACAAAAATCTACTTATTCCAAAATTTACTTATTTTCTTAAGTTTTTAATTAAAATTTTGCACTAAAGGAACAATCATATGCCTGCCAAATGTATTTGTTACATGGATAACATATACAAAGACATATATTAGATATTATAAAATCTGTTTGTGGTTGCAAAACAGATTTACCTAGTTCTCCATATCTTGTAGAGTTGATTTGGTTGTTGTATTCTGCTTTGCCGCCATCTTTGACAGTGAAAAAATAAATAACTTTTGATTGGCTCTCAACACAATTATGGGTTTAAAGTTTTTAAAAAAAAGCTTAACATATACATTATAATTACAATGAATAAAACTAATTATTCTAAACTAAACTAAATTTTTCTTCACAAAGAAAATTATAAAGTTGGATTTTCGTACATTTTATTATCAAACTTGACAAACATGACTAAATTTTATTTAAAAGATTATTTTCTGTTATTTTATTTATTTATTTTTAGTTTGTATATTTCAACTAATTTGAAGACTTTCTGCTTCCAATCTTTCCACCCCACAACATAAAAATTGAATAATTACAAGTAAATTAAATCTTGCTACTTTCATATTTTAGAGTTCATATAAATATAGAAAATTTTATCAAAGAAAATTTTTTGTATTATTTTCTACTATAAACTATTGTATAAGGAAATAATTTTCAAGTTTGGAACAATTTGTGTAATTTTCTTTCAATCAATGATTGCAAACTCAAAGCTACAATATATACGCATACAGAGCACAGTGATTGTCCACTAAAAACATTAAGGGCATTAGAAATTAGTGTCAGATGACACAAAATCTTTGAAATATTCAATTAATCTGCTTTACCACTAATGTGGATATCAATAAACAAGCTTTGAAAAATATAATGCATTGTTTTGGAAAAGAAAGTGTGTTTTTGTTCAGAAGTATAAAAAGTTTACTTAAACAAGGAAAGCATATGGAACAAATAATGAAGAATCAACAAAAACAACACTATATCATATGAAACAATTATGGCTGAAAAATTATATATATATATATATACACACATAAAGTAATACCTTTAAAGAAAAGGGATTAAGAGAAAAATAATACAATATGCATCTGTGTTCCTTTTAAATTGATTAAAATTGCTGCAAAGAGTATTTACATAACTAGCTCCATACATTAAAAAGATAGGAATGATTAAATGGAAATAATTTAATCTCAGCTGAGTGTTTTTCTGCATTTAAAAAAGAACATTACCAAAACTTCTTAAATAATTTCTATTAAAATAATGTAATAAATTATAATAATAAAATGAAATAAATATATATTATTGAAGAAATGTTAGGAATTTATTTTAATAGTTTTACAAGTAAAGAGTTTCTTCCTTAAAAAAAAAAAATTACCTTTATTTTTTAGGAATACATGATAAAAATTAGATTCTATATTAAACAAAAATTAAATCTATCCTATTCTTGGTGGGAAAATAATTTTCAAATGATTTCTTTATGACTTAAAATTGCCACATACCTTCCTAACAAAACAAGTATGAATGGTAAATGCAATGTATGAGAATATGATATACATAAATAAGTGAGTTCACCTATGACAAACTGAATGTTTAAGTATGAAACAAATTTAAATTACTACAAATTACAACTCAGATTTTAAAATTATAATTTATAATTAAAGAATCATACAGAAAAATTAGAATAACCAGTAATTTAACACAATCTGTCATATATGATCTTTCTTATGTTGGCTAGAGCAAGAATTATACAATAACTTCTATAGTAATGCATATATATATATTAAAAGCAACAATAAAATATTAACTAAGTACTTTTAATAAAAATATTTATGTCACTGTATCATTTAAAAGTTGATACTGCAAGAAAATAAATTATTAACTATATCTTGGTTCAATCATCACTGATTTAAAAACAGATGAATTCTTTCGGTACAAATGAAGCAAAAAGTACATCTGACATTATAAATACAGACATATTATTTAATAAAGAAAATAAATATAACTGAAATACTGACAAAATGTGTATAATTTTTGGTCTGCTTCACTGTTAGTCACTTTTGAATGTAACTGTGTATGTTTCAATTGAAAACACAATGCTAAAAAAAAAACAACCCTAAACTAAAACTGTGTCCTACAAATCTAAAAAACAAAACAAATCTGCTCTACTGGCAAATTAAATATTAACTGATTTAAACAAATGACTATTTTTTGTTTTGTTTTATTTTAGATTTTGACTCTACTGACATATTTTTGCCTAAATTAAATATAAATACTTGCTTATACAATAATATTTAATAGTTTTAACAAAAAAATGTCCCACACAAGACAATGCTCATGTGTATGCACACACAAGACACACATACATATATGGGTTTAAAGTGTTTCAAAAATTTTCTCATAAGCAAAACCTCATTAAAAGGATTAAATTCCTATTACCTCTACACAAATCCTCAAAATTATGTTCTACAGGTCTAGAAATTTAATTGGCATGGTGTATTTAAAACAGAAAAACATATTTATGAATGAAAGTAATAATATCCCTTGTCACAGGGAAGTGTCAAAATTAATTTTTTTTTATTGTTTACACCAATCATCCAGGTTAAGATCGCCAAAAGCCGCCCAACCTGCACATAATTTTCAGTTAATGCTTTGTAGAAAATACTAGTCAGAAAAATGACTAAAGAAACCCCACTACATTTCTTCACATCAGCTCACAATTTAGGAGCTAAATTGTAACGATTAATTAAATATTATAAATCTATTTTTGTTAAATATGCATATCAAACAAAGATTCATATTGTTAGTTGGTGTGTGTGCAGTTTTCACCCACACTTCTTTTGCCATTGTGACATTTTGAGCAAGGTAATTAATAAAGAGAGTTGTGCCATTTGAAAATACTGAATGATTACCTTTTGTTTAAATCAGGTGAAATGCTTTCTGATCATATTAATTGTGAAACACATTTAAATCTTTGTATGGATTCAGTGTGAAAAGGATTTTTATTGAGAGTATTGTTTAATTTATAACTGTACGCATTGTTTGAGATTTGGCATAGTAGAATTTGAAGTGCACTGAGGTACAGGTATTGTGTATGAGATAACGAGAACAAAGGGACATCTTTAGATTCAAATGCTCTGCATGACAGAAGCATATTGCCAGCTTGCAGATTTTTTACGTAACCCTCGAACAACAAGTGAAAGATTACAAACTTGAAGCAGGGATAAAAAGTGAATGTAGAAAGAGACAGTAACCAGTACAGAATTAGTTCATAATTTGTTTTTGAGAAAAGAAACAGTTGAAATGAGGATTTACATTTAAGAAAGGAACAGTTCAGAATGGCTTTGAGAAAAGACAGTTGAGTAATTTACCTTTAAGAAAAAAAGTTCAGATTTTGCCTTTGAAAGAGTATAATGGAGATTTTGCTTTTTATGAAGAAACAGACAGTTGGAGAGACTAGGAGAAACAGAAAATGGAGGAAATGGGATTTATTCCCTTGTGTGTCTTTCTTTGTCACCATACTGAGTCCCATGAAGTTATGATGATAAGAGTAGCGAACCAGACAACTCAATGCTGTCAAAGTTCACTGAGCTGGGGCAGCCTCCCTTGTGTGTAAAATTTTACATTGGGTGAAACTGAGAACCTGAGGCAGTCTATTCCGTGAATGGAGTGTTTTGCCTATGGGGCCAAGACACAGGACGGCAGGAAACCAGGTCATGAGGACACAAAATCAACTTGTCGCAGATGGCGGAGGTTGAGAGCCCGTATGATCCAACCTATGGACAGACGGTCAACTTTTGGATCATGCTGAGTGCTGATCATCTGACACCAGGAGTGTGTCAATGGGGGGGGGGGGGTGCCAGGGACAGCTGACCCATGAGAGGAAACCTTATTTTTGATGACACCCCTACTCTGGTTGTGTTCTTTTGTTTTCTACATGGACATCCGTATCATCGTTCGTATCAACATTAGTATCATCATTCGTATCTTCATTACATCTCACTACATGATCATTGATAACAGCTTGTGAACTGGTCTCTTATTCAATTTTGAACAGTGAGTAAACATTAAAACATTCTTAGAAAAACCTCATTGCACATAGCTATGAGTGTGTAAGGCTAGTTAAGAATTTGTAATTTAAATTATTATCCATTTTGCTCAACTGTGGGGGGGGAGCTGAATAGCTCCTGGACATTTTCTGACATTTTAGAGATAATTGTATATCTTGTGGAAATTGCCATATTATTGTGTATTCTGAATTTGTTGTTTTATCATCACTCATTTTTAGTAGTGACCACTGTTCATAGACAGAGAGTATTTATGATGGATGATTTATAGTTACTGCATGAGAGAGACACCCTTAAAATAATAAACTTATTTTGTATTCATCAAAGATAAATATCTTGTCTGCTATCGTTTTGAGAGGGGGTGAGTGTGGTTGTTTATGCTTGTCTTTGTCCTGTACTGTTTACACACTTTTCATTCTATATGCAATCTCACATGCAAACACAACCAGTAAATGTTAACCCTTGCATGTGCAATAAAAAGAGTCAAACAGACATCAATAGTAGTGTGCAGGTGGAACTCTGTGACAAACATCTGTTCAGGTCCTACAGTGTACTGGTAAACACTGAACTACCACACTTTCATCAGAAAGTGTATGTGGTTAGGTGACATCCCTGCTTATATCTGGTAGTTATAGTACATTTACCTATATTTAACAATATAAATACAAATAAAGCAACATGCTTTACATGAAAACAAAACTATACATTATTCACACAATGTTGTTATGGTAGTTCTTCACTGTTTCAAGCTGTTGGCATATGCAGACTTTTAAGTTCTGCAGCTGTGGGGTACAATCAGAATGCCTCTCATTGCCAATGGCAAGGCTGTGAAGTAGTGATTCTTGTCAGGTGATTTTCTTCTGGCTTTAAAATAAATTCCTGTGCTTCCTCTCCAGTGCCAAAATCTATGTTATCCTTTTGGTTTGAACGACAGACCTATACAGCGCGAAAGTGGTGGATGCCGAAAGTGCCCCCTACATTAGCAAGCATTAGCTGGCAGACCTATCTATGCCCCTCCTCTCACTCACAGACCAATTAGTAACTCATAGGAGGCCTATTTCAAACATTTAAAAATACAAAAAAGTAGCACTTGAATAATAATTTTGGGGATTACGTTTAGGACTAGGGGCAATCCATAAAATTAGGGTCTTCTCTTGACTCTATGAATTATGGTTATTGGAAGGGTTGGTAATACTCTACTATTTTGTTGAGCTTAGGAACCTAAATTGGGAATTCTATACTACAGAGCTAGAGAGAAATACAACTGATTTAGAAAATAGATTAATTAATAAATAATAATCATAACCAGTAACAAAGAGGTGCATGTCACACATACAATTCATTTTTATTTTTTAAAATTGTTAAATCTAATTTTTATTCAATCTGAATAACAGTTGTAACATGTAGTAATTGCATATGAAATTAATAGTCTTTTAGCATTTTATTCATTGCTAAAATTTTGAATTTTGGCATTAACTATGCCAACACAGAATGTCCAGCGTGCTGGTTTCTGAAGATCTTATTTGGTTTAAGTGTGAGATATTCCTTTTGGCATTCTAATACAGTGTGTAGAATGTGTTTTATTAGCCACTTTTGAAGATCCTATACTGTGTTAGACAAAGATTTGATTAGACAAATGTGTGATACCCTAACGTTTGTAGTATATAGAGTCAGTAGATGATCTGCTTCAGGTATATGCTTGTTATGCCACTCTTCTTTAGGAGGAAACTTGGTTAAGACTAAAATGCAAGCTGACAGTATTTTATTTATTAATAGTTTGTCCCTACATTTAAAAATATATATTTGAAAACAATTAAAAAAATTACCATTGCACAGTCACTGTACAATGAACTTTTCTGCCTTAGTGCAACATAAGCACAGTGGTAAGCAGTATAAAAGTTGCACTATGTGACTCATATCTTCTCAGTAGCAAATAAAAAATATATTCTTAAACTACAGAATCTCAAAATACTTAATACCTTATTTCTAGAGTCATTTATAAAAGTTCTTATACTGACTACAGATGTAATCCTATACTGCTATAGATTCAATATATATATATATATAACACAAACAATGCAAATCCTACAACAGCAAGAAATAGAAATTGAATTTATATATTTCTATGTAAACAAAATTGTACTCTGACAGAAATAATTTGACAATTAGAAAATATGTTTTAAATGTGAATTTAAAACAAAGAAGTAATAATTTGAAATAATTTTAGCAACATAAAACAATGAAATTTCAAAGAAATTTACAAGGAAACTTTTAATGTAACGATGTTAATAAGAATAGTAATTTATGTACCAAATTTACAATAAACATCAACTAAAAGCAATAAAAAAAAATTAAAGAAAATAACAAAGGCTTTAACTCGAATGCTTTCAAATCTAAAGGGCACAACAATAATAAACAAAATCCACAAATTAATTTAAACAATTTAAAAATCAGGAACAAAATTTGTTTTGGATATAATAACACTACAACAACAAGCTTGGTAATATTGACAAACAGAACAAATGAAATAAAAAACAGTTGAACATGAACTCTGCAACATAGCTCTCTTCCTACCATTGCTTCTTTTCAAAGACAGAGCTGAAAATAGTTTGAATGTGGAATACAAACTAAAGTAATTGTCAGTTTTCTGATGTGTAAGTGTTAAATGTATTATGTGTGCAACAACTGTTTACAAAATAGATTCCCAGTGAGAAATTTCAGAAAACTTTCTTTAATGTAACACAATAAAAACAAACTGTAACCAATACTAAATCTACTGAATACTAATCTATTTCAAAGAGCCCTATTATTCATCCCACAATGCAAGCACTCAAACTGACTTCAATTAAAAGTACTCAATAATCATATCTTAATTTAAAACAGATTGCATGCATCTCTATGCCCAATGCACTAACTCCAAAAAAATTGAGAACTATTACATGTCAAAATATTACACATAAATTTATAGCAGAAGAAAAAGAAGAAAGGAGTTATTTCAATGCTAGTACACATAAAAAAATATTTTTTCCAACAAAACTTCCAAAGAAGAACTGGAAAATCTCAAACACAAGGATATAAAATTTAACTCGAGGTAAATATCAATGCCAGAATCATCATAGTTATAGGTAAGAAGCATCATGTATAAGAGAAAACCTATCAAGGTTTGATAGGTATCAAGAGCACAGTTCAACAAGTGAACTTTTTAAAAGTAATCTCATCCCAGATTAAGTAGTAAAAAAAAGTTTTGCCAACAAGCAGATGGCACATCAATAAACTGATCAAATAATGAAGACAAGAATACAGCTATGTTTAATCGATATTATATATATAAACTTCAGAGAATCTGAAAACACAATGAAAAGATTTATCCTTTCAAGAGCAAAGGCAGAAAAGACAAAAACCAAGGAAACTGCATACCTTTTCCAGCAACAGCAGCTCCAGTCTTTTTGTTCAGCAGACTGTTGAAGAAATTAGCCAACATACCCTCTGTGGCAGCACCAGGAGGACCTCCTCTGCCATCCTAAACCATGTGCAAAAGATATGAAAAATGCATATTCCAGTGTCACAAAAGTAGGTGGAGAAGAGGTGAAGAAAGGCATGTTCCAGTGTCACAAAAGTAGGTGGAGAAGAAGTGAAGAAAGGCATGTTCCAGTGTCACAAAAGTAAAGGAGACAAGAGGTGAAGAAAGGCATGGTCCAGTGTCACAAAAATAATGGAGAAAAGAGTGAAGAAAGGCATGTTCCAGTGTCACAAAAATAATGGAGAAAAGAGGTGAAGAAATGTATGTTTCATGGTCACAAAAGGAAGGAGAAAAGAGGTTAAGAAAGGCATTTTCAATGTCACAAAAATAATGGAGAAAAGAGGTGAAAAAAGGCATGTTCAAGTGTCACAAAAGTAATGGAAAAAGAGGCAAAGAAAGGCATGTTCCAGTGTCACAAAAGTAATGGAGAAAAGGTGAAGAAAGGTATGTTCCAGTGTCATAAAAGTAATGGGGGGAAAAGATAGGAAAAAAATGCACGTTCCAGAGTTAAAAAAATGATAAAAACAATATGAAAACATGCACATTCCAGTGTCACGAATATAATGGACTAATAAAGACAAATGATACAAAAGCTCAGAGAAAAAGGACTTCATTTAAGCAACATCACATATAGTTCCTTCATGAGGAACAATGCAAACCTTGCTATGCTGATTTCTTTTTCACTCTTTTATAACACAGCATCACAATTTTTCATTTCCTTCACAGCATATTTCATGCAGAGAATGGGATATGGGATACATAATAATCAGCACATAGATCTTAAATCACAAAAAGCTGTACACTAAATAAATGCTCATTTAACTTAATTTAAAAAATTGTTTTTAGACACAAGCATTTCTGTGCATGCTTGAAAAATGTTTCCAAATCATATTTATAATGAAATTTTAAAAATAGCTAAAAATCAATATACATTACATTAAGGAACTGCAAACAATCAAAAACTTAATAAAATCTGCATTGAACTCCACAAAGAGCTAAATTAAATATGCTGTATCTTAGATTACCTACAAGCAAACATTCTTCTTGACTAAAATTATGAGAACTCTTTAGAATTGTGTAAAATGCCAATACTTTATGGTTTTGTGACTTGTTTCCATAGCATTTCAGAGGTATTGGTAAGTGTATCTAATAAACATTGAAAATCACTCACATCCAAAAAAAGAGATCTGCATAAGAGAGTTAATTATCCTTTATCCTTATATGTAAATGTATTTAATTTTTAAATTAATGCTACTAAAACAACTGTGTATATTGTTATCCTTATTAACTAGTTAAAGTTAATGATTGTTAAATGAGTACTCTCATGTCTAGCTCTAAAAAGCAGAAGAATTATTTTTTTTTTGCCCTAGTTTGAAACTATAAACTGTGAGTGATCGAACAGTTCCAGATTTTTAATCCAGTAAAAATATACTTTCAAAATTATAATAAATGGGTTGTTTAAAAGCACCTTTCTGCTAAAACTTACATTTAATATAATTCTATTTGATTTTTAACAAGTATTTCTCTTTACAAACAGTTAAACACCTATGATCTAACAAGTATGAAGTATACCTAAAACAAAAGTGAACTGGAATATATTAAAAGTCTAACTTTTCCTAATACACTTCACTAACAGAATGAGAGAGAGAATTATTTCACACAAAGCTACACAACAGTATATTTCAAAAAAACAAAAAATTTAAAGCACATGCACAAAAGCCAGATCTTTACGTATATTGTGGAATCTGTTGAAGGCAGCATTACAATTTACAGATTCATTAAATTTGATAATGCAAAATAGATAAGGCTTTGATCTCACAGTAAACTCTTAAGTATTCATTACATACCTCTAGAAAAGGTTATCTTTAACAATGAAATAAAACTTCAATAAGAACTGCAAGTAAACTAAAATATTTCTTTAAAGCTTAGATAAATTCTGACAAAAAGTCAAATATGACAGGCAAATGTATTTGACTAAACATACAAGAAATAATCCTTTATAGCAGTGGTTCTCAAACTAAAAAGACTTTAGGGAGGAAGAGGGATGTTGGCAGGGACCATGCAATCCCAAATTAAAACGAAGAATAATTAACTGTTCATGTCTCTTAAAACAGTAATAGTTATTTTAAAGTTCAGTTTTCTATGCTTATTACTGATGAATAAAAAAGGCCTGCTTAAGTTTCCATGGTCTACATTGGCACTCTTAGTAACTCATGATAATCTAGTACTTAAGACTGTGACCAAGGTTACATAGCTACTCTTATAAAGCATTAATTAATTAATTTTCTTCTTTAAACTACTCAGAATTGTACACTGAGTTAATTAGTCATTCTCTTGTCAAAAGTATATTTATAGCCAACTATAACCTCCCTCCCCAAAATATCTTTTGCATGTCAATGGTTACTGTTTAAATAAAAATTATTATTGAAAATGTTGTGAATCACTGTTTTGCTAAAATGGTTTCTGTTTAATCCGACGCGCATCTGCGTGACAGCTTACATCACACAGGAAATGTATGCCACTGTGACAAAGTGCCGCGTTGTGTCACCCACCTACGGGTGATGCGTGTAAAGTTAAACTATTCATTCACTAACCAATCAGAATAAAGGAAAGATATGTTTGGCTTCAGCAGCCAATCTGCTCTAAATTTTACCATCAGATAACTATTATTAGAAAGGTCATGTCATTGAAAGGGCACAAATTCTTCACCACCCCACTCTTGTTCAAGTTGAGCAGCCATTTGAACCAAGTTTTTTGTCAGGCAAGGCAAGTTTCAAGGCCGATTTAAAAGATATTGAGTTGTGTGGTTGATCCTACCAAACAAACTTTTATTGTGTGGTTGATTCTAATTAACTGTAGATGAAATTCAACCAGCCCCTACTGAAATTTTGGATGTGACCATGTGATAATTAAAAAAATGGTCATCCTCAAAGCATGCATGGCTTTCATGTGACACTTTCGTTCTGTTCAAAAGCATGAAACTTTTCCAGGAAACAGTGAATATTTACACAAGAACAATTATTATTTTATATTATATTCAATTGCCAATTCAAGAAAATATTCTGTTTGGATTTTATTCAAGGAAAAATTGATGCAGTTCAGCACAAGAAAAAGGTAGAAAAACGTTTTAATTATTTATTTATTTATTTTTGATTTTAAATAATAATCACATGTTCAGTAATTAATTTAAATAAATCCTTTAAAAATGTCCCCCTTAATACTTATTTTGAAAATCTTTTAAGAATTATAAGAATTATACTTGCTTTTAATTTTTAAGTAGACTTGTTAAAAAAAAAAAAAAACCACGGTGAAAACGTTCACAAGTTCAAAGATAAGAACACTTTTTATTATTTCTTTGTTTTTGAATTTGAAATAAATTTAAATAAATACTTTTAAATTTCCTTAGTAGGTCAATAATACTTATTTTGAAAATCTTTTTAGAATTATACTCACTTTTAATTTTTTTTTTTAGTAGACTTGTTAAAAAAAAACAATGAAAACGTTCGCATATTCAACAGAAAGTTAAGAAAACCTTTTATTATTATATGAAATAAATTAAAAATAATACTTTTAAAATTCCTTAGTATGTCTGTAATACTTATTTTCAAAAATCTTTTTGGAATATACTTGCTTTTAATTTTTTTAGTAGACTTGGTAAAAAAAAAAATTGATGCCAAAATTCTCAAGTTCAACAAAAAGATAAGAAAACTTTTTATTATTTATTTATTTTTGAATATGAAATAAATTAAAAATAATACTTTTAAAATTCTTTAGTATGTCTATAATAGGTAGTAATTTAAATTTTTAAAATCCATTGATAATTAATTACAGTCGCTTTTTATTTTTTAGTACAATGACTTTTAAAATTCCTTAGTATGTGTATAATAGGTAGTAATTTAAATTTTAAAAATCCATTAATAATTAATTACAGTCACTTTTCATTTTTTAGTATACTGACCCATTCAATTATCGGTAAGCATCAAAATAGCCTGACACAATGGCGTCTGCTGACGCATGTCTGCCCGACGGCGAATAAGTTAGATACAAAGTATATGGGATAACAAAATGTTTGAGAATTACTGTTTTGCTGAAATGGTTTCTGTTTAAATACAAAGTATATGGGATATCAAAATGTTTTAGAATCAGTTATGCTGAAATGATAATTGTTTAAATACAAATTATAAGTGATATTAAAATGTTTGGGAATCAATGTTTTGCTGAATTGGTTGTTGCTTAAATACAAAGTATATGTGATATTAAAATGTTTGGGAATCAATGGTTTGCTGAAATAATTATCAAATATACAACAGCTAAAAGACTCTTTCAATAAGCTGTAGCTCAATATTAATATAAGGATGCAAAGCAATAAAGTCATGCGTACAGGGTCCTTGGATACCTGGCCACGCAAAGGTGATGTCTGCGCTGCACCAGCTCGCTCAGGAGTGCGCTGAGTTGGTGGTCGTGAAGGCCGAGGAGTGGCTGCCTCCTACAATTACATTTACAGAATCAGTAAATGCTTATTTATTTTTATTATGTACTGTTATGCTTTTCTGTCAGCAATTATAAGAACATAATACTGAGATAATCAATCAGATTAGCTGATCCTTACCATCTCTAAAATGCTTTTAGGTGTTATCAAATATCGCAAAATACAGCGCTAACAAATTTTGTTTCTAACCTGGACCTAATCCACTAAATGAAACTGTTAACATTAAAGCCCCAAATTGGTCACACTAAGTATAAGCTGCTTTTAACACTCTAGATCTAAACCTAATTCACTAATTATAAACTGATTTATTTCCAGATCTAAACCAGTTTACATCCCAGCTATAAACCTGAAACAATAAGTAAAAACTGAAACCCTCATTCAGCTCACTATGTATAAACTAATTACTTCCAGCCCTAAACATAAATTGGATTATGTCCAGTCCTAACTAATTTACTAAATATAATCTGACCTACTTTCAGTCCTAAATCTAATTAATTACTTCCAGCCCTAAACATAAATTGGCTTATGTCCAGTCCTAACTAATTTACTAAATATAATCTGACCTACTTTCAGTCCTAAATCTAACTCACTAAATATACTGTAATCTGGCTTATTTTCGGCCTTAAACCTCTTTACATATAAACTAATTACTTTCAGCCCTAAACATAAGTCATTAAATACAAACTGGTTACTTTCATCCCTAAACATAACTCATTAATTATATTATTAACTGGCTCAATTCCAATATTAAACCTCACTAAATATAAACTGGCTTATTTCTACTACTAAACTAGCTCACTAATTATATACTGGCTTATTTTCAGCCTTAGACCTAACTCACCAAATATAAACAGACTTATTCCAGTACTAAACCTAACTCACTTATTAAATATCAACTTATTTACTTCCAGACCTAACATAACTCACAAAATATAAAATGGCTTACTTTCAATACAAACTTAACTCTCTAAATATAATCTGACTTACTTCCAATACTAAACTAGCTTAATGATTACACAAACTGGCTTAATTTCAGCCAAAACATAACTCACTATTTACAAACTGACTTATTCCAGTACTAAACTAACTCACTAAATATAAACTGATTTTCACTTCCCATACTAAACCAAACTCATTAAATATTAAATGGTTTACTTTCAGCTCAACTTACTTCCAATATTAAACTAATTCACTACATATAAACTAATTTACTTCAGTACTAAACCTAACTCATTATTTATAAACTAATTCATTAAATATAAAATAGCTTATTTCCAGAGCTAAACTCACTCACTAAATATGAACTGGTTTACTTTCATTTGCATTTATTACTCTAAACCTAAAACATTAAATATAAAATTATTTATTTCCAGCCCTAAACCAAATTCACTAAATATAAACTGGTTAACTTCCAGCAATAAAACTAAATCACTAAATACAAACTGGTTAAGATTTCACTAAACATAAAAGAACAAAACTGGTTTATACTCAATCCATTGAACACAGCCTTTTCAATACAAATTGCTTTACAATCCTGCTTTAACCATGAATCAATTAATGAATGCTAAAACAAATTAAAGTTGTATTTTTTTTTTTTAAGTTTTTACCTTCTCATATGAAAACCAATTTACAATTTTATCCACAAATGGACCTACTAAAATATAAATATTGGTTTACATTTCAAAATTGAAGTCACTTAGGGCAAACTTATTGCAAAAATTGATTTACATTTTAGCTCTAAACATGGCTCATTAAAAAAAAAAAAAAATGTCTTACTTTTGTCCCTAAGCTTGAAGCAAAAAAAAAAAAAGGTACATATTCCAACCCCATATCTGTATAAATATACATAAATTCCAGTTCTAAACCCAGACCATTAACTGATTAAGTGCAAATGGTTTACATTTAATGAAAATGCTGACTTGCAGACATCTGCATATCTCTACTTCAGTTTCCTTTCAAAGGTAAGAAAGAAGCAATTAAAAAAAATATATGCAGATTAAGCATTCATGCTACTTTGCCATTTTAAATTCACACATTAGTAAATAGATGTTCAAAACCTTAAAATGCACATGTAGATATCAAGGCAATGTCAACACATTGAGTATTTTTTTTATAATGAAAATTTTGTTTATAAGCCATAATAACAAAATAAAATAAAAATCTCTCTATTTTCAACAAATGATGAAGTGAATAATTAGAATACTGAAATAATAATTAAAATTAAAAGAAAAAATATAAACACAAGGTATAATGCATATATTGCATGAATGCAGGAAAGCAGCTCAAAGTCGATATGGTTATGGCAATTATAAATACTAAAGCATAGAGTAAAATCATTACCCCAGCTGGTCCAGCAACAGGCTGCTTTGCTAGTTGTGACTGTTGCTTCATTAGGAATACCTGCTCATCTTCAGCTGCCACTTCTGCATCACGCTGAACAGGCTAGAGAGTGAAAGTGAAAGGCTGACTATACAGAAAGTGATCAGTTCTTGGTTTTAGCTGTTATTTTTAGTATTTAATTAACTGTGTTACATATATCGGTTAGAACTAGAATTCTTTACATACTTATGCTGTGAATGTTGGGAAAAAACTCTTTGTTTTGAGAATGAATTCTTAACATCTCATAAGAATTAAAGCATCTTATGCAAATGTTGCCTATATTAGTACACCACTGTTCATGTATAAAACACTTACATAAGCAAAATAAATGTATAAGAATGCAAGGATTTGTTTACAATATCGTTGTGTAAGAAATTTTACATATTTATTTTATATTAAATTAAATATTATATATTTTTAATTCCAAAATGCTGGTGGTGACAGCTATAGACTATAATTCATAACAAATATTTTTAAAAAAATTAATTATCAAAATATTTATGTGCACATTAATGCAATTTTAATGTTTATATATATATTATATATCTTACAATAATAATAATAGAAGATACTTTACAAGTAAATAAATTGCCTGCCCTAATCTTTAAACATTAAACATAATTAATTAAGACATAATTATTAATTTCTTATAAATCATTACAGAATATTTAATTACTATTGGATTTCCACAAATCAAGATTTTTTCCCACACACAAACAAACATACAGGGTATGACTCTGAAAAATAATAAAATAAATCTGCCAAAATTCAAAACATATTTATATCAGAAAGATGCACAATTACTGAAAAATAGAAAAAAAATATATCCCTAAAAAGAAGGGACATTAAGAGTTAAAAAGCAACCTGGTGTTATATAAGACCTCTGGGTACTATGTAAAGCCCTCTGAATACTATGCAAGGCCCCTTTAAGTACTCGTAAGGCTCTCCGAGTACTATGTAAAGTCCTTTGGTTGCTATGTAAAGTCATTTGAGAGGTGGGAGTGCATGCTGTATTTTTAGTGCAAAACAAAAAGTACTGAATAAAACCTTTTATTTTTCTTACTAATTAAAATCAAGAATACTATACACTCCAGTATAAGTCAATCTGAGTACAACTACAAGTAGAAATCTAAATTTTAGAACCTAAAATGTTTCCAAAATTAATGATCTAAGTATTAAGTTATAGAAATAAAATGGTAATTAATTAAATGTTTTTGACTAGTTACAGAGAATAATTATGGCCCTCAATAACAACTATTCCTAAACTCTTTTCATAAACAGAGGCAACAAAGATTAAACATACTTTTAAAAATAAAAGAATGGCAAATATATGTTGTCTGGTATAAAATGTAGTTCTTAAAAATGTTACTGTATCTAGTCAAACAAAAGAAATCTACAAACAGTAGTACTCAACAATTTTCATTATAACTGTATTTCAAATAAAAATTATATGCTGTTTTTTTAAACAGTTTTATAAAGTTAACTGGTATTAAAATCTTAAATATCCATAATGTTAAATATCAACAATCAATAATATGGTGCTTTATTGATGAGTTATTCAATCCTAAACAAGAAACAATTGTGTATGCTGCTATTGCTGTGATAGTGACAATCAAATGCAAAACAGAATGTGATAAGCATGATAGTTGCCATTATTTCACTTATGTCATTTATAATCATTTATAGAAGGCATTTATGTTAGTGAACAACTCAATCACGAGTAAAATGTTTTTATATATTATGACAAGACAGTTATATTCCCATGCATGACAAGAAGTCGAAAGTATGTTGAGTAGCGTTAAATGTCATCTGGAGCAAGTGGTCTTTGGTTATCAATTACTGAGATGCATTATTTTTAATTTAATAACTACCATGGATTAACAACTTAATCTCCAAAAGCAAAACTTTTAAAAATACGACGACTTGGGATAGTTACATTCAAATGCATAGCAGCAAGTAAGCAAACATGATGAATACATGATATAGTATTTTCTGTTTACATCATCTATAGTCATTGGAAAGGCAGGAATTTTATTTTAATACCTACCATATTTAACAATTTAAGCACATTAGTAAGATATAAGATAAAAAAAGTATATATATATATATATATATATAAGTATAAAAGTATATATATATATACAGATATAATTAAAACCATTTTACAACACCAAGCTAAGAATATGAAGCAACAGTTTACATTGGAAAGGTACCAACCAGCATTGGGAAAGTGGGGGAAGAGGGTACAGCAAGTGTCATCTTTCATATGCATGAGTCCAAAAGCATAAATTATCTCTAGTTGTGAGATGATGGATTTATATTAATAACCATCACACTTGGCGACTTATAGTTGTAATCCTATGCACAACAGGTAGTCCGAAGCATGATGTTCTTTTCTAGTTTACCTGGAATTTCAGCCACTATCCACGTGATTTTATTTTAATTACCATATTTACCAAGTTAATCCCCATGAGTAGAATGTTTTCATATATTGTCACTTAAGAAAGTTAACTAGAAACATTTTATGTCACCTTACAACAATTATGAAGCAACAGTTTACAGTGACAGTTACTAGTATCAAAGGAAAGGGTAGGGGAAATATCAGCATGTGCCATATTTCATGGCCATATAATGAGTTGACATTAAGTTGCAGTTATGATTTTGTTGATCAAAAGAGGAGTAAACTGCTTGACTTGCACTCGGATATTTATGGTAAGAATTGTAAGATATTGGTTTTTGCTGGAAGTGCTCCCCAAAACAGAGTAAAAATAACTAAGAATGATTAGGTTTGTTTTTCTTTAACTTACTATGTTGCTATGTTTTTAGATTAGTAGCATCACCATTAGTAATTTAAAAAGTTCAAATTATAATCAGGAAAAATAGTAATCATGTCTTTACAACAGTTAAATAACTTTTTGTTAAATTTTGAGGCTAAAATTAGAAAAAGAAATGGAAATAAATAAATATTATGCTAACAATCGGAGTGTATTACACTAAACACTGTAAAATTCAATTACATACAAACTCATTTCTGTCCTATAGAAATATTTAAGTATATTTTCATTGCATCCCTGAAAGATAAATAAGGTAAACTACAATTACACAGTTAAGAATCTTGAATTTTAATACAATTATTTTATGTTCAATAACCAAAAGTTAGCTATATGCCAAATGTCACAGTTTTCTAAGATGTGAAATAAACTTATCTTCAACTAACCAGCAAGTAAAACCACATGATAAATGTTAATCATATACATGTCCATAACAATTTTTTAAATGTACATATATTTCCATCAATTAATTACTCCTTAACATTATTTTGCTAACCTTTCTTAAGACAGGTTTTACTATTACATCTTCAAACGAATCATCTGGTTTAACTGTAGTCATATTCTCATACAAAATGCTGATCTTCTTTTCTTTGTCCCAGCCACATGGTCTGCAAAATAATGAACAATGGAATAAATTGTATTCTGAATTAAAAATCAAATCAGAATGAGTAAAATTGAGTTTAGATGACTTGTGATTAAAAAGAAGGCTTTTGCTTCTTCTCTTCTGAATTTTTTCAAACAATTCAAAGGATTGGCTTTTTAATAAACTATAACTATATTTATCATGGAGGTTATTTCCCTTCCATTGAAACATATTCATATGTATGAATGGTAATAATAATTAATCAATGGGTTCAATCTGTAAACAAATTAATAGACCAGTCAGCAAATATGATTTATGGCATGCTTGAGGAAAGATAAATCCATCCCCTCCATCAATCCAATAAGTAGCAACTAAATAGAAAATGGCCATTTCATAAAATGTCATGGTATGTGTTGATGAGGACAAACACATAATACTACCAGACATGAGAGTTCTGATCTATGTTCTGGGTAAACTGTTTCTAAGAAGCCATTACTTCTGGATATGCACAACTGAATTCAAGCTTGAAGGATCTAAGCATTACTGGTATTCTCAGACATCCTCCAGCATGATTCCAACTGAATCAAAAAAACTAGCTACCTTATATATCAGTCAGCCATACCAATTTTTCTCCATCAACATAGAATGCATGAATAGTTCTTTTCCATTCAAGCTCCAACATGCCACCTTATTATCTTAAAAGGAAAAAAAAAGACTTTCTGGTTTCATTAACTGAAACTCTGTTCTCATTTCATTGCATCAATCAGCTTTAACAACATTTAGCAATCCACCCCCTTCATAGTCATACTGTAATTCATCCCTGTGTTAAAGACTGAAAATAATTTCTTAGATTGTCACCATAGCAGTCATCTTGCCACTAGGGACATTCAGCTTAATTGCTTGCACTTTTGACCTTTTTCACTTTTAGATTCTGAGTGAAAAAAACGTTAAAATACCTTAAACTACTTCAATAAATCTGAAACAAGTTATGAAAGATAGTTTTATTGAAGTTTTGGCACACAACACAACTGTTACAGTATAAACAAGTGTCTCAGATTGAACGACTGTCACAAACATTAAACATTATACTCGACTGGCAAAAAGTCATACATAGTCCTACAAAAAGTAATAGTTTTATTATTTATATGCAACAAAATCAAAGTACCGCAATCATAAATCAACATTCTGATGGTGAAAGTGCAAATATAAAAAAAGTATATGCTCTACAAACTACGTTGCCCATCAGAAATGTTACCAAATAACAAATGGAAAATAAAGCTTTGTATGCAATCTTTAATCAGTAACATATGTATTTTAATGGCTGAATGGGAGTGATTTACCTACTTAAGTTCACAATTCAATCATTGAAACTTGCTAGTGAAAAGATAAATACATATATTACCACACAAGTAAATGGCGCATTTATGAAAGGGTTCATAGGCAATTCAGAAAAAAAGTAATGGACTTCTTTTTTAAAAAGAGCTGAGTATTACGATATTTAAGGGCCACCAGTACGTGCACCAAAGTTTGAAAAATGAAATTTATTTATGATAATAACTAAGACATTATGTTTTGTTGCAAACAAATTAAGATAGTTATAAGCAAATATAGTATCAATATACTATATTGTACATTAACCTTTAGCATATTGAATTCTTTAGAATATTGAATTGCTAGATTGTGCAACATATACCAACACACATATCAACTTTGAAATGAAATAACTTTTTTTAAAAGTTCAAATAATTCATAAAACGTTTTCCCTTTTTAGGTGAGTGGATATAAATATGAATATGTTAAGTTTACTTGCTGAAAACTACTTTTAACAAGGGCATAAAGACCAAACAGCCAGCACCACAATGAAAAACAGAAAAGCAGCTACTATGAAAACCAAAGGGGTTATTTTAATTACCAATTCATCAATATGTTACTATTCATACCAGTTTGACAAACTGTACATACCACCACCACCATTTTGGAATCGACACAAAAGGCCCCATAGAAACAACCAGAGGCAGGAAAAGAGTAAACAAAAAAACAAAAGCAGACAACTAAAACAGTTAGCAACATTTTCTATTTGGGGGAAGGGGATATCCTGGATGTGTATACCCACTAGGTATATATGGTATAATACTAGCCTGGGCTCTGTAAGATACCCCCACCCACCCTCTCCCTCTCCATAGTGATCAACAGTTTTGGACACTGCTGCCAAGTCCAGGACATCTAAGGAAAAAAAAAAGCAAACACCCAGGAAAAAGTAAAGAGTATTGAGAACAGCAGGAAATAAACAGGATCTAGTAGATTATTATTAATATTAATCAGAAAATAGTCATGTGAGAAATATAAAAAGACTCGAGAAAAAATATTAACGTGAATGACACAATATTCAGATGTTGTTTATGTGGTGTACTATTTTACTGGAACTGTCAAACTGTATGCCACTGTTCAAACACAACACTCTAGTAGTTTGCTAGTGACTTCTTGATATAATGCACAGACAGAAAGAGAAATAATTTTTTAACACAAAATCAGGCTAATATTTTTAAAAAGAGAAGAAAATTTTATTTAAAAAAAAAATCATATACTGCACGCACGCACGCACGCACACACACAAACTCTAAAGATGAGATGCTCAAAATTATGGTTTGGTCTCCCTATAAAAAATATTTTATTTCTAGATGTCTCTTTATATTAAAATGATAATGTTTATAACTTTATACTTTCCCTCTAAAACTAATAATCACTTCATCATAGTATGGAAGGTAAAACTTAATTTTCACATTCTCAAATGTTATGTCATATGTATTTTTAGTTATTTTACTTGCTGCATATATATGCTTTTTTGTTTGTTTTTAATCAAGAGAAGATCACCAGACTGTTGGCAAGAGTATGAGAAAGTTTAGAGATACCAGTAAATTCAATAATATTTATATGATGCAGATTGAGCTGACATTCAAATAAAAATTCTATATATCATGCAATGTCATACTAAACTAATAATAATTAATTAATAATTATAATAATATATCATTCGTTTTGATTTGGTGTTTTCCCTCTCTACTTTATATATGTTCATGGAGATTTGGCTACTATTTTTCTTAAATTCAGAAGTAGATCTAAAATTTCTGTTGGTGACTATTAAATAATAATAAAGCACACAGTTTTTTCAATTCATTGTTAATGTTTAATAAGTAACAGAGAGTCCTCATTATATGAGCCTCCATTATCCTTTTCCCCAATGATAAAGGATAGTTTAAATTTATTTTAAGATGCTATAAAAATAAATTTGCTGCATTTATGTGGATCAGATTCTGGGAACAAATTTCCAAACAGAAAATGGCTTGCATTTCATGCACAAGTACCAGTACAAAATGCATTTCAGGCTTTCTCTTCTTTTCTGGGTCATCATATTGAAAATATATGACCTTGTTGCAGCCAAGAGTGAAACTGGATTAGGCTCATCGACAACAAACTTCCAAACTGAAAATGACTTGCATTTCATGCACAAGTGCCGGTACAAAATGCATCATGACCTTGCTGCAGCCAAGACTGAAAAGTGGCAGTTCTACTGGTACCATCTCTAAAAATAAAACATAAGTCATAATCTTGATGCAAAATTATATATTCATTACAAGTGAAGAGTAAAAACAGACATTGCAAATGCTCTTCAGACTCCTCAACAATGATTCATGCTGAAAAGAGTGCACAGGGAATGAAACAAAGGCTCTTAATATGCTAAAGAACTTCAAGATGAAAGTTACATTCCAAAGGAATAATATGATCATGAAACTTTCAGATATGAAATGTTAAAAGAATTTATTAAAATAAATTGTTCCTGTCTAATTATGTTTTTTATTTTTATTTTTTTAAATTGTGGGCATCCACAAATACAAACTCCTAAGCTAAATTATATGTTCCAGTCCCCATTAACCTCTATTTATATATTTCTTATGGGCAGACATTCCCTGCTTAAAGGGGCTTGTCTTTAAGCGGTGGTTTTCCAGTGTCAATTATTCATGAATAACTAGGACCACTTGTAGTTGTGGATAGTTTGTTAGGAGGTAAAAAATTCTATAACTTCAAAAAAATAGGAAACTGGCAAAGTTATTTAAAATTGTTATCAATACTTACACAAAAACACTGTCTCGCTCTACAACATAAGCTTGAGATGTGAATGGAAATCCATATATTCGGTGGACTAGATAGCGATAGAGTAACTCACAATTGCGTTCATCTTTCACAGATGTGTAGAACAGACCAGCACCAACTTAAAATAGTTAAGGAAAGAGACTTTGCATAACCAGGCAATTGCAAATACATATAAGACCAATTTAATATTATTAAATATTAAAACTATTTCAATCCCTCCCCCCATATATCAGAACTTATACAAGATCAAGATGGTCAAGCTCACTGCCTAATATAAAACAGCAGAGTCAGCCATAACTTTATAATAATATGTATAATATCCTGGATGTGGTTAAATAAAATTAAAATATTATTAAATTAACAAACATTATTTTAAATTTTAAGTATTTTTGATGAAATATGAATTTGCTACTATTTAATCAGAAAATACATATACATATTGAAAAAAATGACAACATACTTGTAACTTTTTGAAAATCACAATGAAGATCCCCCCCCCCCCCCAATGTGATGCATGCAACTTCCAACTGCACATCCATACATCCATTCATCATACATGTATGCATACCTGCCTGCAAAGTGATTTAAAGATATACTGAAAAACACAATATATTCCATAGTGAAATATACAGCATGCAAAACTTAAAAAGAAAAGTTCTTAAAATAATTCAAGACTAACTTAATGAATTTACTGAACAGTAAAAGAAAATTTATTGAACAATAACAATATTACATTAATATTAATAACTAGCAGATATACCCAGCATTGCCAGAGTTAAAAAAAACACAACTAGACTTAGATTTTGTCAGTTCTAAAAGAAGACATTTAATTAGATCTGCATAAATATGTATAAATCCACTGATTAATCTGTCATTGTGTCTAATCCATTGGTATAGTATATTTTATATAATATGTTCCTGTTAAATGCAGCTTACAATCCTCCCCATTTAGTTGACTTACACGCAGATGATTTGGTGAGTAAATATATTGTATTATTTAATTCCATTTTCATTTTACTGTCTGAAGTTGTCTCATAGAATATGTATTGAGTAAATATTTCGCTTTCACAGTCCAAAGTGCACATGGCAGAAAAAGTAGTTTTACTGTGTTGTGTAAATAAATATATGTCATATTCAAATTAAATAGCCGACACCCTTTTTGCTCTTTGGGACAATGTTTTTTGAGGCAGTTTTATCTGTTGACTTAAGAACAGTAAGCATTGACTTGTCAGTGCAGATGACCACATAAAAAAATTGGATAAACCAAACTTGATGAAAATAGGTCATTTGTGTGATGCTTGTGGAAGATATTGGACAGAAGGTATGTGGGCAGAGATTGGTGACAGATTCTAGGTATATAAAATGTAAATTATTTAACCCAATAAAACTATCATTGCTTGCAATATGCGCATCTGAACAATCTGATTATAATATCTGTATGGCCACATCGTTCACAGTCCAAAATATGTCCGTCTAAGCTATATATTTACTCAACAAATCTGATTATAATATCTGTATGGCTACATCGTTCACAGTCCAAAATAAGTCAGTCTAAACTATATATTTACTCAACAAATCTGATTATAATATCTGTATGGCTACATCGTTCACAGTCCAAAATATGTCAGTCTAAACTATATATTTACTCAACAAATCTTCTAGCATATGCATTTCAGACCAGATTTACCAAAAGTCTGCCTTTTAAAAAAAAAATGTTTCAAATGACCAATTTACCAAAAGACTTAGATGCACAAATAATCAAAATGCAAAATGTTCATTAAAAAAAAACAAACTTTAAAAGGATACTCTTCAAACACAATTTTCTAATATACTGTTGAATATAGTCAAAATGTTCTTCCTTAAAGTCATGTTCTTTTTCCAATGTTGAGACTGCATCACACTGAGGACACAAGAAAAAAATAAAAAGATCAAAGTGCAATATTTTGAATGAGTATTTGAGGAAATAGGAAATTCATTACCTGAGAATGGAATAAGACATAATACTAATAAAAATATTAATATTTATGTACTGACCTTAGTTAATACCACAACAATTGGAATTCCTAAATTTTGTGTTAGAGTATTTTCCCCCAGTGGCAGGACTACACTTTCTTCTTCTGAAGAAGCAACAGTAGGGTGCAATGGATTAGCATCACCTCGTGGTGGAGCCTGTGTACTTGACTGGTTCTCTTCTGGCTCTGAGTAGTCTTGGAAAAATCGAACCACTGTAAAAAAAAAATTCAATAATTGTGTACTCTTCTATCTTGCAATAGGTATAACTATAAGAAAAAAAGAACCTATAATTAGATCTTTAAATGAATAAATAACACTCTAAGTGCTTGGAGATATTGTTTTTTTTAAGATGACAATCACTGTGAAGGAAGAGATTTTTAGTATAATCCATAGATTTCATGAGGAAAAAATATGCAACATATTATTACTAACTTAATTATTATATATCATTATCAACCAACTATTTACTCTGAGAACTGCTGAAAATTAGAACCATATGAGTGAGAGAGAGAGAGAGAGAGAGAGAGAGAGAGAGAGAGAGAGAGAGAGAGAGAGGAGAGAGAAAAAGAAAGAGAGCAATCTCTGAGAAAGTGTACCATTCTGAGACACGAAGTGCAAACACAAAAATGGATTAAATCTAATTAATTTACATGTTCAAGTCTACAACAAGGCCTAATGTTAAAAAAAAAAAAATAAGAAAAGATGAAAATGTTGATGTTAAAGAAGTTTGAAATACATAAAAAGATTATGTTTCTGTTGAAAACTTAGCAAGTAAGATTGAGAGGTATTTTACCTTTTTTTTAAAAAAAAAGAAATATAATTATCTCATTCCACAAATATATTTTCTTAAATTAAATTAAATTATTAACTTAATCTGGATACATATTTATTTTAAATGGGGTATAAAACTCTAACTTCATCAGATGAAAATCTTATTCGGCTTCCAGTTACAAAATTATCAACCATCATAAAAGAAGATCTATTTATATCAACTAAATACAAAACAGGCTAAGTTTGAAGACAATAAAAAGTAATAAACAAAGTATCTATTTAAATATAACACTTTTAAATAATTGCAATGTTTATATTATTGAATGTAATTCCAAGGCTTTTCTACCCTTGCTAGGTTTAAAATATACACACAGCTATGTGAAATTTTAAATACAAATAAAACAAGATGGATATATACATAAATATGCAAGCTATTTCAAGATGTTAATCAATTTAATCAAAATATATCAAGATTATCAGAAATCTTAGCTGTTTTGAAATGGCGATGATTCAGAAAATTTTCCCGTCACTGATGTTGTAAAAATATGAATTTATGATCTCAATCAGTTAATGGAAACAAAAGTTATTTTTTTCTTATTTGGTACTTAAACTCATCACACCTAGACAAAATGACTGGGATATGGCACCTTTGAAAAAAGTAAGTAGTTCACAATATTATCGTCATTTATTTATATATTTATGAATTTCTTTGCAATGTGTTAAAGAGGAAACAAAGTCAAATTAATTTTCCTAAAGATGAATATTTCTAAATATAAGGAATAAATTTAAAAAAACATTTGTGTATGAATATTTCTATTGCATGGATTGTTTAAATGGCACATGGCATGCATGTATGAAATGTTTGGTAAAAGAATAAAAGTTGTGGATCTGATTTATGTGGAAACTGAGCAATACAAACATTTTATGAATTTTACAAATATTATTTCTTCACAATATTCATTATATTGACCATTTCCTGTTAAAAGGAATATTGAAAATTGCTTCAATGTATTTTCACTTCTAAGTAAACCTTAATATGGTAAGTTGATAGATTATAATTTATTTATACCAATGAAAATTAAAGAAAATGGCTCTTTGTAACAAAAAGTGGTATCATTTTTAAGTTCAAAACAAACTTCTTTTATAAATACTTACAAAATAAATAAACACATATTCATGCAACTATCTTATGTATCTTGCACATCAATTCTGAATATACAGAATATTTCAGTGCTTTATTTTTAAGAAAACAAATTTCAAATGGACCCACCCTTCGTGGTATACTTCCCCAGAAAATGATATATATATATATATCTGAGTTGGATGCTTATGCACATGTGGTTTTGTATAAAGAGTAATAAGAAAAAAAAATAGTAGAAAGATAAAAGTCATTCACAAAAAAGCATTTTAAAATTACATTATTGAATAATGTGAGCTGCTTTTATTGTCACAGAAGGCAGACATCCAACATGAACAATGAATATTGATTTCTATGGCTAACAACTCAACACCTGTTTCCTAGGCTCACAGACTTATCACCAAGTGTTACAATTCATATAAATCTGGTTCACAGAGATACAGACCATCAATAATAAGGTGTCTTAATGTCAAAAGACTTCTTTAACAAAAATCTATCAGTCAAAGTAGACGAGTAAAAACTGACAAACTACAAATGCATGCACACATACTGTTATACTCACTAATCAACTCAGTGCACAATTTGGTATGAAGTACACATTTCACAACATTAACAATTGATAAAGAAATTAAGGTACAGGTAATTGTAATATAATGGATTACAAAGATGGAAAAATCAAAATGATTAGTCAAATCAAATTTCTTCAATGGTCATAGTAAAACATTCCTGAGCACATCATGCCACCAAAGAAACATAGGTTGAGATAAGGCCTTTGTGAAATTTGCACAGTTGTTTGAAGTTAGACATGCTGAACCACTATCTGCAGAACCCCATAGATCAGGGGTGCACAAATCGCGGCCCAAGACAGGGCTCTATGCGGCCACCGGAGGACTTTTGGATGTTACCAGCATTTGAATATAGTGAATGGGCAAATGATGAGCTGTTGCATATCAAATTTTTAAAAAATCAGTTGCCATGATATTGTCTTTTGTTTGTATGAAGCATGATAACTTCTTGCTGCATGTGACAATAGACAAAGTAAATATCTAATTTCTGCAGTGGCTGTCTTAAGTCAGTTTTTATAAGTAGGTAATCTATCATTCATTATTATGATTAGTCCCTCCTGTTAATTTTCTTTACAATGTTATTTGGCAGTCATACTCTGTCTCCTCCACATTATGTTTTCTGCTGTTCAAGCTGTAATTTCTCAGTTTTTATCTGTCAGACCATCTTTTAACTGTTTTTTTTTCATACGATCTAGACCAGCCACATTGTAAGGACACTTGATTCACAGTATTTAACAACAGTTTTATTTCTGTGTCCCCTGTCCCATTTTGGGCTTCACCTTTTGAGACAGCATCATATGTCTTAATTAAATTAAATAACTTTGCTTGTATACAAACTGATTTTCTTCAAGAAAAAAATTATATATTTCTTTAGATAGTAAACAAGCCCAGAGTTACTCAATATATCATCTGTTGTTGCAAATGGTAAAAATGATCAGTTGCATTCAAACCTTAACTAAAAAATATCAGCAGTTCCTAAAATAAAAACAGCACCAATTAGTCTATACATAAGCTGGAAGCTTAAATTTAGCTGAGGCATAGTTTATCCTTGATGGACCTAGGCCGGTTTAAGGGTCTGCCTTTGTGGTGCTCCTTTCACCCATATATAAAGAGAACTCTTCTATCCACATATACGTAAGATGGGCTATTATGATTCATGGTCATAGAGAGAGAGAGCAGCTACAAGCTGAAATTTTGAAAGAAGGCAGTCTTTTACCACAACACCCATCCCCATAGGATAGATATAAGGAGCCTGTGTCTGCTCATGGCATACTAAAAATTTTATATTTTTGTTATTCATTCAGTATCAACTACTTTATTAAGCCAAACAATGCCAGTGTTTCAGCTAGTAAAATGTAAAATCTGAATTTGTCTCATGTAAGATTACAAATGTAACCGACATGTTATAAAGAAAAAAAATAAATAGTAAAATAAGTCAGGTTTTGATGGGACTGAAATTTAAAGAGACTTCAATGTAGTAATTTTCTAATGTTATTCATTTAATGTTCTTAATAAATATTTAGATGTTACCTTTATTCCTTCAATATATATATATATATATATATATATATATATATATATATATATATATATATGTTTAAAGTTATTCTGACATGACCTACTTGGTCTCAAAACAGAAATTAAATTCTCATTTTTATGTACATGACAACACTATATTGTCTGTCTCTCTTGAAATTCTTTCTCATATCTGTTGTGTTCTTTAACAAACAAACAATCAAATTTAGGCTGGTGAAAGTTTAAAACAAATGTCACAAACAAATAAAATGGAAAATGTTAAACTTTGAGAGTACAAAAATAAAAAAATAAAAGCTATATGCAACCTTTCAAACTTGAACCCATAAGCAATATTATTTAATAAACACAAAAGTACAAGTTTCACATATTATAAGTATTATAGATTTACAAACTCACAGCTTTGCTCAAAGTCTTTCATTTTCTCTGGTGGTATGCGGAGCTTGTCTATGTGTTCACTCAACACAGTGATCCATTTGTTTAGTGACTCTGCAACTGACCATGGCTGTGCCATTGATGTAACAAGCATGACCATTGTGTCAGCAAAGTTTTCTTCAGTAAGGGCATACTTCAGAAGGCCTGTGTGGGACTGATCTCCATCAAGCACCCACACATTAAGACGAGCTTGCTCTGTAGAAAACAGAAAGGAAAAAGACAGAAAGAATTTAATTCCATTTGTTCATTATAATTTTTAGAATAAAAAGTAAAATGATGTCACACAAAAAAGAAATGAGAGAGAGAAAACACCATCTTATATGCAAATAAAATATACATATAAACAGTCAATAAAAATAAAAGGTTTATATAAGTTATACATATTCCACAAAGGTGGTATGGGAGAATTGTTGGTCATATTAGTCTTCCATTCGAAAGAAAAAATAAACAATGTAACCCATCCATATCATAATGTACAGTGAAAATTTACTGATCCAAATTATATGGTAGGGAGAGAAGTTAGTTTGGATTAGGCGAAAATCCAGTTTAGTGAGGTGATAGTATTCATACTTCAAACACTTAGTAAGAGGTATGAAAACTAGTTATCTGAAGGTAAAGTGTTGAGAGCAATATGTATGATACAAACATCGATGAACAGCAGCTAACAATGTTAAGGAGAAGGGAGAAAAACTAGGTAGTAGGGTCATGCACAGGATAAAGAACAGCTAGTCCATAGCAAAGAACAACCCAGATTATGCGATATAAGAATAAGCAGGGTCCAAATTAGCAAGATTTCACTGTATACAATACTGATACATAAAAACAACATAATTTTACCTGAGAAATAAATTAATTTATTGCTTTTGGTAATATTAGTTTATTTTTGTACTTCCGTTTAAAATCTAAAGTGAAAAAGTGAAAAGAAAAAATTTTTTTAAGTTATGCTGACAAAACTTGTTAAAGAACATTCTGAAAAATAAATTACATTGGTGATCTTTAAAATCACTGTGTTAATTTGATATAATTACTGAAAATGACTAACTGACAAATCAGTCAAAAGGAAAAGTATAACCAAAACTAACACTCAGAAAAAATATATGTAGCTACCTAAAGGGGGAGCATTACAAATTAAAGAACATTGAAACCAAATGTTCCTTTTTACTCTAAATAATATAAATAAATATTTTCATAATGATTCACCAGGTGAATGAAATTAATATTATTTTATATTCAATTATTAACAATTTCAATGAGCTGTGCTGCAAAAAAATATTAAGCAAACTCTAGGAAGGCATTATGTTAGAGATCTAAACATGTTGTAGAATATGTTATTACACAGTTCACATTACAAATGTGTCTATATAATATTGGTTTTTGACAAGAATACACACCATCTCTGTATTCATCACGGACATCTATGTAGTAGTATTCGAGCCCTGATCCTTTCTTTGGGTCTTCCACCCCTTGCAGTTTGGCAATGAGTGTTGTCTTTCCACTCTCATTATCTCCTATAAAAAGAAAATAGTTACTTATATTTTATAACTAATATTAGAATACTTCATCTTTCAAAACTCTATGAACTTTACTAATAAGTAATATGTAAGAACACAAAAGATACATAATATAACAAAAAAACAATGTACTTTAAGTAGGCCACATATAAAACATGAAAATTAATAAGATAAAAGCATAAAGAAAATTTTTATATTTAATTCAGTTGAAAAAGTATAACTCTCACAAATGATGCTAAGATACCACCATCGGAATTCAAAGCAATGTATTCCAGGTAACAAAGTCTAGAAGAGAGAAAGCCACTGGCTATAGTTTTTCTTTTAAATGTTTAACTGTTTGAATTAAGGAGCAATCCATTCCAGGTAACAGAGTCCAGAAGAAAGAGGAATCACTGGCCAAAGACTTTTTCCTAATCAAATGTTTAAATTCAAGAAAATTCATTCCAGATAAGAGAGTCCAGAAGAAAGGACCAAAGTGCAATTATAAACGCTAGCCGAGTCCAAACATCAACATAGGTGTACATATGGGTGAGATTTAACAGATACGGCACAATCAAATGGCAAAGCAAGGAAACCATGCACTGGATTCTTCAAAGAAAAAGGGTCAGATGTTTATGAGAGTGAGTGTTGGAGGTCTTGTTGATTTAAAGAATAATTCAAGAAACAATTTCTGTTTAACTTTCAGTGCAGAGCGCTGAAGAAAAATATTGGAAAAAGTAAACTTTTTGTAAAAGGAGAGATGGAATTATGTAGTGATGAGAGTTTCCTCCCCTTCTCTATACCCCCAACCAGCCACTCTATGTATGATGGATAGGTTTTAGTATCTTTGGAGTCAATGACTCCTCACTACCTACATTGTTCTGATGGCCTAAAATCATGAATTTTTTCTTCTTCTCTCACTGTCTTTGAAGGATTAGGAAATAAGGTAAAATGTGAGGTAAAATCAACCATCAGACTGCAAACTGCTGAATCTGCACATGCATAATATTAATACTCGTACCTTCATTACTCAAAATTACTAATTGTAATATGTTTTCTTTTATAAAAATGAATGACAAATGGGGCAAAATTTAGAATAAAATTGTCATTAGTTATGGAAACACCAACTCCATTGTGTTTAATAATAAACAGCAATGTGACAATTTCATAAAGCTGATATATAATTATTCTTTGTTAATCTTTTGTTTAACTCCTTTGCTTAAACAACATTTTCAAATACTTGTAAAGATCTTTGATGGATTTACTCAGGCAATTTGGATTATCAGACTCTTCTGTCTACTCTGTCAACTGTCTGTATCGACTGAGGTTGATTGGGGGCAACCAAATGCATCAATTTGTGACCTAATTGCAGGGTTTAAGTAGAGTGAGTGTGGCACACGATACTAATTAATATGTACCTGCCCAAGACTCAGCAATGAACCATAGACAGCTGTAAAATTAAAATGTGTAAATAATTAATTAAATCATCCAATATTATTTTAAAACAAATTGCCTAGTTTGTTCATCAGACTCTTCTGTCTACTCTGTCAACTGTCTGTATTGACTGATTGATTTGTACATGAAACAAGATTTATTCAAATATATTTCCTTAGATAGAAGTTTGGCTGGTGGTTTAGCCTAAACAAAACCCATGAATTTTTCAGAAGAATTAAGATTAATTTTCATGCCCACCACTAACACTTTTGTCATTATATTAGAAAACTTTTGTAATGCAAAATTAATCATTACTAAGTAAATAAACACTTAAAAAAATAATAAACTGTAGCATTGTTTTATTTAAGTTAAATATATATTTTACAATCAAAAGAAGAACAAAAGAAAAGCAATTATCAACTACTTTTTAATATAAACACCCTACTAATTCAAAAAACAACTGAGCTAGACTATCTAGCAAAAAAGTGAGTACATATCTCAATTAGTCAATGTCATCTAAATACTGATAATCATATGCAAATAATGTCTGACAGTTTAAAGAGCTGGGTTATAACCTGCAATAGTAATACACAATAACTAAAGCAGAACTGAAGCATATTTAATCCAGCCTCTATCAAAATTAGAACTATTATCTACTTAATAAAATAAGTAACACTAACACTGACACTGACACTGAAAATAGCAGCAGAAGATCGAGGTTTAAGGTTTGTCAAAACAAATCATTTTGATAAGATTTGACTGAATCAAAGAACAGTGTGAAGTTAAGGCATAAATCCTTAATGTGACCTTGTTACAAAAGATTGTGTATATTATTTTAAAATGAAATGTAAACTGTACAGAAAATACTTGAAATTTTTTAATATGGGAAATGAGACACTAAAGAGTTATTCACTCAATCATTAATGAAGGAATTTAGAACAGAATATTCTGTCAATACTATAAAAGCACAGTGAGTTAATGGAATGAGAAATTATTATTAACATTTTATTAAATCACAATCCAAATTTATCAACTAACCAAGCACTAAAAGAGATCTTGTTGTTGGTAATTTTGAAGCTGAGCCAGACTGAACTTCACCCAAAATGCTGGCCCTGAAAGAATTCAATTATGATTTATAATTATTAAAAGTCACATAAATTAAAATCCATTCATTTCAATAAATACACAACATAAATTCAATATTTTTTAATTAAAAAAAAAAATAGTGTTTCATTTATAGAAACTTTTGTGCAGCTGCCTTCCATATAGCAACCAAAATGGTCAGTAAAAATAACAAGGAGCAACAAAGAGTTAATGCAGCAAGATTGGAGGAAATCTTTTCAAATTTTTCCCATGTTGTATTCTATTAATAAATAAAATAATAATAATTTCTATAAATTTATTAACAAAATTCCTAGGAAAAACAATGCATACAATAACTGACACAAGAATAAAGCATGCAAGTAAAATGTAAACAATGACAGGCAAGTGGAAAGCTAATTCCATAACTTCCTTATATCTTCTATTTTTTTTTTTTAACATTACTACCCTCCTAGAACAGACTTTACAGAGTAAGGAGGAAGGCCCCACAGGAAATCTACAGAAACTGAGAACATCAAGAAGATGAAAAGTTTCCACGCAATTCCTGTGGGGAAAAGAAGTGATCGTAAAGAAGAAGAAATAATTTCCCTCATACACATCTCGAATAGCTGTATTTATGTAAGTTGTAGTAACAACATTTCATTACATAAATTAATGCATACTCATCAAAAACATTTTAATAATGTAGTTATATACTTCAACTTTCTGAGATTAGATCACTACAAATCATTTATACTTAAAGGCACTGCATCCATGAAACTAACATTAAAAGAGCAGGTTGTCTGAAACAAATGTTCAAATTATTGCCTACTTAAATTTTCATTTTATTAATCTTTCACTACCTAAAGCAGAAGTCAGCAAATTTTTTGAACTACTAGGTCATTTTAGGTCAAGAAGGCACACTAGGCCAGAAATGGTCAAAGTACACCATTACTAGGTTTGAATAAAAATCTTTGCACTTTATTTTGTGCAATTTAATGTGTAATAAAGAGCAGACACTGTACAACTTCAAGGAGTAGGGATGGACAAAAGTTAGAAAAAATTTGAAAAAAATTATCTCTGTGGATTGATTAGGTCAGTCATACCTACAGTACATACACTAATGTTGAGCTTTAACTAAGCCAGTGCTTGTACAATTAAAATAATTTTGGCTTTCTTACTTTTTTAAAATAAACTGGATTTAGATTGTTGAAATGAAGGGGAACAAAACAGCGACAATTCAAGGGGGGGGGGGGGGGCATTAGGGTGGACTGGAATACTAGCTAGGCCGTATCTGGCTTAAAGGCTGGACTTTGCCGACCCCTGATCTAAAGTTTTAAAAAAACCCATTACCCTTCATGCTTCTGTTTTCCAATGACTTCTCAAATGTGCATTAACTCTTACTACTGTAACTTATTAGACATATAGTATTAGTAGCTAAATGTATAAATGACTGCAATCACTATTTACTGGCTGACATGGTGACATGCTTTCTTCAAAGCATGACTTCAGGACTCTTGCTACTGTCGTATGAAAGGGAATTCTCCCACATACTTTTTTTTATATAAATTCTCATATTCTGATCTATATTTTTTTTAATGAGATGCTATTTGTGATTTGTATGATTTAAAAATGTTACATAAAGTTTATTTTTGGAAGTGAAGTCCACAGTGGACAAGGGTGAAGAGAGAATCTGTCAGTGAGTTGTAGCCCGTGGGGTAGGTCTGGTAGAACACTGGAACCCTGGCCATAAGCAATAGCATGTCACATTGTCAGCTAAACATTAAATCTGGAATCTTGGTTTTGACCTTGGTTAGGTGTTATGCAATTCTTATGCTGATATAAAAAATTGTTTTTGGATAGGTAGCATTTGTACTGACAGAATGTAGGTTGAAAGGTGCGAAAAAGTCATTGATTTGAATTTGATTGCATCAGGAGTATGGGTAGAGAAGGGTGTGGTTTCAAGAGTAATAAAACCAGGATAGAAATTCTATTCCTCACTCTTTGCAAAATGACTTTGGGTGAGTGTTGAGACCGAGTCCCTCCCCAGCATGGGTTGTATATGGAACAGGAGACTAAATAAAGGTAAGACCTTTCTGTATTGTGTGGATGGTTAGATTAATAGGGTTAGGAATATTATTATTTGAAACATGTTTAACCTTCAGTCTGTTTTGCAGAAGCATATGCCAAAATTAGTATTTATTTTTTTTTGTATACTTAGGCTCTGCAATTACTTATGTTTCAGGGTCTTTCTTTTTGTCTCCTTGGTTTATTTTCTATCTTATTCTGAAATCTACAATGAGGGCTTTGGGGCCTGATTCTGATGTATTTATGCCATGTCCTATGGAGCTACTACCAGTGTGACACATCATGCCAGCACATTGAAGCTGAAGTTAAGTCCTGATTGTGACAGTGACTATGTGCAGCTTGAACTTAAATTAATAATTAAAAAAGTGACCCATACTCTGCATCAGCACTTTTAGAGTTTTATATCATAACTAAATGCTAATATTGATATGATTCATTATTACAAAGTTACCCCAGAGTACAGCATTGACATATTAATGTGGGCATTTGTTCGAGATTGTTTAAAAACCTTTTAGGGAATATCTTTAGATAAAATTATTGTGTACTGTAAGAAACATTATTTAAATGAGCATGAAGAATTTGTTTGCTAATAATGATAACAAGTTTAGTGTACTGAAGTCATATTCCATTTTTCTTCCTATATTATTTGAATGCATTTTGAATTTTATTGTTACAACATGGCTGCATATTTAAAGAGATGATTTTAAAATCTTGTGCGTATGAAACTGTATAGCAATGTGTTTTATGCATAGAGCGTGCATGATTGATATGCATTCATAAGTCAGAGAAAGTACTTTGAATACATGGATGAAATATGTGTTAAGTGACAGTATCGTACACATGCTGAATTATATGATCCTTGACTAGACTTGTAAGAAAAGTGGAAAGTATATTGCATGTGTTGATTGATTTGAATGAATGACTGAATTATGTGTTAAGAGAATTCATATCTTACACATACTGATATTTGCTTTTAGTTTTAGTATACATGCATTGATGATATGCTTTTACTTCACTAGTCAAAGGAAAGAAATATCAACATTTATTAATCTTCAAGGTCTGCTTCATCAAAAAACATTTTTGATTTGTTGACGAGTTTTGCACTTAAGAAAGAGATGATTTCTAAAAAGTTTTCAATTTCATTATGTATATTCAGATGTTAAATACTTGGTTACAAGATCTTTGTTCAAGATGATTGATGCAATGATCAGGAAGAAACTGGAAATATTACTTTTATTAGGATCACTTTTCAAAAGTCTACATATTTACCTAGCACTGAAGACTGCCACACTGGCATTTACTAGTACCATGTCAAGTGCTTTTTTATGTCAGCACCATAAGTTGTCTGATTTTAGTGCTCCTATTCATCATTTCTTCTTTCACAACTATATCTACACAAAAGTAACACTAACAAATGCCAACATATGCAGTTGATCTTGAATGTCTGCAGATTCATTCAGAATAAACTAATTGCAACATATTTCTTCAAATCTTTTAATATATCAGTACTAATAAGAGGTGCATGCCTTTCCATATTTTGATGCAAAATTTCAAGTCAAATAAGTTTTAAATAATTTGAATCTAAAGTAGAAAAATTTCAGAAATATTCCAGCAAATAAATTCCCCCAGCAGAGTATAAAATTTTAATTTGCATAATATTCCAGCAAATAAAAACTAACTTGAATTGCAATATTAACACCCTGGCTGATTGATGAAATTAGCATCCGTTGACTACATTTGACAATTTTAACATAGTTGTTTTCCTCAATATGACGAAAGCAGATAATAAGTTTGGAAATCTCATAATTTTGTTTCATAATGACAATGAAATTACCAGCTCTGTAATGAATGAGTGAAGCACTGCAGATATGGCAATGAGGCTTCCATCATAATCAGAAATGCAAATTCTTCCCATTCAGATTTGAAACGTGTTTTCTTTTTCTTATTTCATTTCTTTTTTTCAACATCATGTTTACAAGAAAAGATAATTCTATTTAAACAATTTACCTTATTAGTTATTACGCTGCAGTAAACAAAGAAAAAAAAATAGTATGTGTTCGTCTCAATGCCAACTTAAGGAAACTGCAAGCATTTAGTGGACTGCGAACATGAATTTGAGATCTCGGAGTCATACCAGTTGTGGTAATTAGTTTCATATTCTAGAAGTGTGTATAGGAATCTAAAATAAACAATTTTTATATGTGCTTTGAAGGCGAGGTTGTTGTTAGCTGAAGTAATAATGACTGATGATGTGTCCAATCTAATTAGTGAAGCTGCATCTTTTTTCTGCACCTAGTCTGGACATTTATTACATCTAATAACTTCAGAAAATTTATATCTGCTGAAAGACACACTCTGGTTATGCCTGTGTGTATTCTTAAATATCCTATCTTAAAATATCCTTGAGCAATGTGTCTTTAATTTCTTCCTGAAATATCAAAGTATGGTAAAACTAGAAAATTAAAAGCATGGACTTGATTTAAAATAAAAAGATTTAAATGAAAAGCTGCTCGAAACCTCAATAAATCTGTAGATTAGTTATGCCACTGAAGGATTCAAATTGAATACTATTTTGCTGGAAGCAGCCAAATGGGAATAATGTAATGGTGAAAAGTTTTGCTTTTAATAATTCTATGTGTCTACACTAGATTGCCAATCTAAGTACTGGCTATGTATAAAGAACAGTAACTAGAGTCGTTGATACATATACATATAGCTGATATACTTATTTATGTTACCAGAGTGAGTTTTAACACCAAGAATTAGTGATGATTTGAGAAGGAAATAATTGTAATTGTCTGAACTGAGAGTGACAAAGCAGGCAGTAATTATTTATTATAAACAGACATTCATTTCAGATCATCTGCTTTTAACATGTTTATCTCACAGTCCCAGTGCAGCCATTGCAATTATAAAGGTGTTGGTGCTTAACAATAAGTGATTAAACTTTAAAATGCTTAAACTTTAATGTCATTGGATGCTGATCTTATTAAATGTTTAAAGTCAAACTCAAACAATACTGTGTTTCTAATAAAACTCAACTGGTACTTAACTAAGTTTTGCTAATACAACTCAAATGGTACTGGATGTTGATAATACAACTCAAAGTGTGTTGAGTGCTAATACTAGTGATAAACTGATACTAAAAGTTTTCAAGTATGTTGAGTGCTAGTACAAGCGACAAACTAATACTAAAAAAGTTTTCAAGTGTTTTGGGTGCTGCAAATAAATTCAAATGGTGTTGGATATATGATAATAATAAAAGCTGTCAAACTGGAATGAGGTGGAATTTACTAATAAAATCAAATAGTGTTGAGCATTGTAAATAAAACTTTTTAAAGTGTTCAGTTCTGATATGAAAAGTTGCAAAATTATAATTTTGTCTAAAAAATCAATAAATGATGCTCCAATGATGCTGAGTGCTAATAAACCTTAAATGGTGTTGGATACTATCCCTTTATCAATAAAACTAGCTATTGTGTGCACATATGCGTGTATGGGTGGGTATATGTGTCATGGAGGAAAAGTGCATTGTATCTTGTAAGGAGAATATAAAAGATTATAATAAATTAGTTATAGAATAGACTTGTTTAAACCCGTTCACTGTCTGTGGTATATATGCTTTACCACAAAAACGGGTCACTTTTTATAGTTGACCTATTTATATAAAACAACCAATCAGTTACTTTTTAAATTCCTTAACACATTTCGAAACTACAGAGTATCTTGGATTTTTTAAAATCACTTTATAAATAAGGTTTTTTTAAATATTTTAGTACACTGACCCATTCCATTGTCACTAGCGAAAACATACTGACAGCGAACAGGTTAAATTGAGAACAGCAGTTATTTATATTATATAATTTTAATAAATATACTATAGTATAAATCAGATATTCAAAAAATGCTCCTGTCAATGAGTAGGCCTACCAGGACTTCATACCTGGAGGTCTCTAAAGCCTAAATACAATCATGGAAAGAAGTTTTCATATTTTAAAAAAATGATAATAATAATGATGACAATATCGACACTAAAAAAAAAGAAAACTAAATTTATTTTCTCTAAGATGGTCACTGATTTTTATTAATTATCTAAAATAACTTTAGTTTTCTCAATTTCTGAGAAATATGAATTATTAAGCTTAAGAATGACAACAAGCACTTGATTTCAGTGATGGAACACAGTAAAACTTGCAGAATACCTACCACCAGATTTCCATGTAATTGTAAGAATAATAATTAATATAATTTGTGAATCAATGCTATAAATTATAAAATTAATATTAATTTGTAGAAATTATTTAACTATTAACAGATTAGTTTTAATTTATCTGAATATGAAATAAATATTTCATAAAATAATACTAAACTCTGAAAAAATATATTCAAGTTAAGAAGTGTGCTTTTGTCTTCTGATAAATTAACACTAATAACAGAATGACTTTATAAAAGTTTATTATATTTTTAAAAGCAAGACTCCAGTAGACTACTATTAACTAATTAAGTATTATTAATATTATGCTATAAAAGTAAAAAGTAAAAATGCAAATACTACTTTTACTAGAGTCAAAAGTCTGCATACCTAAAGTCTGATTAAAGAGGGGATGAGACCTGTATACCATTACCAAGCACTAATTATTAAAATTATAGATCTATTAGTATTAGTCTATTACTATTACTAGTAAAGTAGTATTAGTATAACTATAACTTTTATAAGTTATAACTAAATAATAGTTGGAAATTTTCTACTTAGAATTAACACAATAATAGTTAATTAACTTAATACAAAGAATTTTAAAAATTTTTGTAAAGAAAAAATGTCACAGACATACAATCAATACAATTACAATTAAACAATAATTTAATAATTAATGACAGACTGATTTTTTGACTGGTATAATAAATTACAGTAATGTTATAACCCAAATTCAAAATTACTTATTAATTGTATTTGTATACAAACTACAGCAGAGTACTGTTGTGTGCGTTTTTTATATTATAAATATATTGCATCGTTTCATTTCATTACAAATATATTTTATTGCATGAACATATTAACAGCAGGAATGTGTTCAACTATGTGAGTATGTCAATAAAAAGATCAATTAATTTAATGAATTATCATTTGCAATAAAAACGGCAGTATAATTGTAAATTATGTAATTAAATCTCTTTTTCTGATTAATGATATATCTTACGGTTTTACTTGAACGCAATGCTTCTAACATAATAAAGGTATTTACAAAATCTATTATTATTTATCTAAGACTACCGGTAATCTTTGAAGATTGAGGTGTCAAAGTCTGGGTGCAAAATAACAGGCTAAAAGCAAGTGTTATGGGGAGGAGCATGTTCAATTCTACGTACAAAGCTGTTATATCGATGCACATTTAGGAGGAGATCAACTAAAACAAATATTAAACCATTAAATTGGGGGGGGGGGGATCTATAAGCATCAGTCATCTAGACGGAATTTATAGAATGTTAGGATAAGAAAGCTGACAATCCTCCGCAAATACCCTTCACGGTTGGTGCATTAACTTTATGTAATCAATCCTTAAAGTGGCGCTTCTTCTGTATACAGAAAATGAAATGCACGAAATCAAAGCTTTGAATGTACCATAAATTCTGCGCGTCGTCACTGTTGCCTCCGTCTGCTACCGGGGTACCCATCCTGTCTTCTTTTCCGATGGGCGCCATATTGCTTCAAAACCCCCGTATATCGCCACATCTGCTCATGCGCAGACAGGCAATGTAGTAATGCATGTGGAGATGATTCATCATGATGTCACGCCTGTAAACATCAGTTGTATTTGAGAGATTACATTTTAATAAATAAAATTTAACTTGTTTTCACCAATCATTAGTTTAGAAACACTTGTTTTATCCATTCGTTTCTTTGTAAAGGCATCACGTGTGCGTTATTTAAATTTAAAAAATTAACAGCATCTTCTAAATTAAATATATACACATTGAATAAAAGAATTTTTTAATGGTTTGTTCAAAGGTAGCATTTTTACGCATTGCACTTGTAGTTCCATGGCATTTTCCTTTACATCAATTCCCCTTTTGTTTTTGTTTTTTGTTGTTTTTTTTTTTTTTTAAAGGTCGTCTGCAACGGTAGTCTCGAGAGTCGCTTCCCTTGTGTTTATTTAACCAGAAAACTGCCATCGCTTGGAAGAGAAAAGTGCCTGTTTTATGCAACTTTATACAGTTAACTAGTTGCTTAGTTTTATTCTCCAGGACTTTCTAATGCAAAGAGACTAACAATTTTTTTTTTGCATTAAGCAAGAAAAATTAAAAGCACTGGAGATGAACTTTCGATACACAATTAAAACTAATAAAAGTAAGTATCTGCGACCTAAATATTTCAGGAAAAACAAAAAACAACGACATTAAAACTTGTAAATTATATGATAAAACTGTTTAGTATAACTAATGTTAGTTTAAGATCATACGGATTAATTGGTCATTGCAAATTTAATTAGTAATTTGTTCATGTGTGAGTATGTTTTATCATTTTTTTAAAAGATAAGTATACATACATGTATTTACGAAAGAGCTCTTTCTCATTTAAAATTAAATGTTAAATTATTATTTCTTTTCTGTTAATACTTTAATATTTTAAAGAGTGGGTAATCTCGAAAAGAAAAGATATTTCGCACACACCATATAGAATAATTTATTTATTACTCTTTTCATAGATCAGAACTAATATGGAATTTGTATTGAACACAAACCACCGACCATACAGGCAACAAATTACACCCAACACGGTTGAGCAAGATTTGATTGCTGCTATCAAGAACAGAGAGGGTCTTAACAGGGTGCAGGGCCTTATTGAGGAAGGAGCAGATATTTCTAGTCTTTGTGATGGCCATTGGACACCACTGACATTAGCTGCTTACCTTGGACAGACAGATGTTGTCAAATATTTGCTGGACATCATTAAACAGGTTTTTACATTTTAAATTTATTCCATAAATTTAGTTTGTGCTATCTTCTCAGAAATAAATTTATTGAAGTATAATGTAAGTATATGCCTTCAGTTTATGTTTTACTTTTAGATCTTATTTTTTATTTATTAACAAAATAAAATTATACAGTACACGGAATATAACTATACAATAAATTGTATGTTTTTGGGTGAATGTGAGTTTATATGTTACTGTGATATACTCACCCCTGTAAAGGTCACTTTTCCACCCAGATTTACTGACTGTTAATGTTAGTAGGTGACTGACAGCTTAGTGTAAGATGTGTAACTAGAATGGTGGCCAATATTGTACTAGTCTGGTGGTGATAGCTTGTAGCTTGAGCAGTATTGGGTTAATAGGAGTCAGGAGTTTTTTCAAAATGCTGATAAAATAAACAAAAAGGCTGCCATTTAACATACAATTCCACTTTTAGTGGTTTACTCTTTCAGTATATACATTATTCATTTGATACAACGTTCCAGTCTGCAGAGTTAATGATGATATCACAACCACAGATATTGAAAGTATGTAGTCTCACTCATTTAAGAAACTGATCACATATAATTGTTTAACAAGATTTAATTTGTGATAAATTATCAAAAGAGTGTAGTAGTATGCAACCTTGCACTCAAGAAATCTTGGTATAATGGTGAACAATTTACTTATTACTATCATTGAGATATACACCATTTGTTTAATTAATGTTATTTGAACGAAGTGATGCACTCAAAATAACATAACCAGATTGCAAACACTCATAATTAAATTTTTTTTTCCTGAGTGTAGACAGTTTAAGAAAAGTGCTAGATATTAGTCTCAAAATAGGAAAGTAAACACACTCTCTTGCTTCAGTTTCACCAGACTTTATTTTAAAAATTCAACCAATACAGTTAAAGTTAGGTCAGCAGTAGAAGTGAGTGAAGGATAGACACTTGGATGCTACTGAAGTGACTAAAGCATAAATAGTTGTTAACAAGCCACGCTCCTTTTCTACTTAAAGAAAATGTGGGAGGTTTCAACCTAGTGTTGATTGTATGAGATCACAAATCCCTTAGCTGACAATAGATATCATAGTGCTAGCCAGGTCATAAATACTTAAAAACTTACAGGCAAAATAATATACATTGCTATCCTGAAGCAGAGTACTGTTGGCTATGCCTAGGTTAGTAGAGTATGGGCCACATTTTTAGTTCTTAGCATATAAATTTAGTATTTATATTTGCTTTGCAATTTTGTTATTTGTATATTAGAAAATTTATAAGTAAATATTTAAAATTTCATTAATGTTTTATACATATGGTATGTTTGGATTAATATTTTTATACTTTAGAATGTAACATTTCTATACAAGAAATAGTTCTTATTAATCTTAAAAATTAGAGACCCTACTTCTGTAATACATAATAATATCTACAACTTGTAGATTCATACAAGATTCATAAAATTTTATCAATGGGAAATAGTAAAATGTATTGAAGTTATATTCCAGACAGTCATAAGTGTTAATGTAACAAATACAAGGGAATTAATTTCATAAGAAATGAGTGCAAGAGCTGTTTTGTGATTTCCATGTTGTACTTCATAAAATGAAAGTAAAATACAGTAGATTAATGTTAATTGGGACACATTATGACCAGAACAATCTGGCCTAGTTAAAATTAAATGGCTGTTCCAATTATACAAAGTAAGTAAAACTAAAAGGGTAAACATATACATCTTCTATATATAAATATATAAACAAAACTCAAACTATCCTCTTCTTGGCATCTTACTGTAATATTGTAAATTAATTCTGGAAACAAATGGTACAGATCAGAAAAAAATATTTAGGCTAAATAATTTCAGTTTAATATATACAATATTTAACAGCTAAATGATGAAGAAATTTATCAAATGTCCCCAGCCATATTCCCTTGATTTATTGTAACTGAACTAAGCTCATCTATCTAGTGCATTTTCTGGGCTGCCTTCATTGCCTTCCTGCATGAAATAGTATCTTAATTTCAGCCAATATTTTTTCTTGCATCCTGGTTAGTCATTTGTCTGTGACTTGGTGGTTACCACAATCATCATCTCTTTCCTAGACTCCTAAAGTCTTTTAGTCTTTTGCTGCAATTTGTTCGACAATTTCATCCTCATAATCTTCATTTTCAATGCAGCATTGAAGATTATTGTCAGTGTATGCAAACTCTTCATTGTTTGAGACATATTGCACTTCCACTATAATGTTACTTGTTAGAAATTACTGGTGTCATGCAGCAACATTTTGAGTAAGGCAGTTCTGTTAGCTAATGTCAAATCTTTCCATGGCATCTTAGAAAGGGTCTGACATTTTACAGCTAAAAATGTATTACTGATTGAAACAGCAATGAACACAGTAATGGCCAACATGCACATCTTCTAGTGATTCCTATACCAATTAAGTGGCATGGCACCAAAAATAACTGAAGCAAATTGTGCTTATTTTTTCATTTTGTTTTTCTACTTCAAGATTTGTCTCAAATAAGCAGATGCCCCAATTAATTAGATTCTACTGTATAGTGTATACACTCATCCAGTTGCTAATATTTATCAATTTTCAGATGTACCTGATACAAGTTGTGGCTATATAGGTCAGGATTTTTTTTAATTTCTAACAAAGACAGAACATAAAGGTTGATAAACATTGAAATTAGAAAAGAAAGATTGAGGCTTAAAATTTATGCCAATGGACAAAGGCTGTTGGGTTTATTCCTAGAACTAAAAGCTTAAGCATGAGGCCATAGAACATTAAAGTTCTTAAAGCCTCATAAATTTTGCACAGACAAGAGAAGTAATTTAGCCATTGATTGAACTAGTTACCTTCTGAATTACATGTTTAAAGACATTTGCTTATTTAAAATAAAAACAACCAACATAATCACACTATGGATGTTTTAGGCCTAATGTTTTTCGTGTTTCAGAAGTCATGTCCTGTAAAAGACAGGCCTGGTGCAAGGTCAAAATGGCGATGTACAGTAGACAGTGTTAATGACAGTGGGATCACACCACTTATCTGTGCTTCTCAAAAAGGCCATATTGACATATGTCAACTGCTTCTACAAGCTGGAGCAAACATCAACTGCAAAAGTCAGCATAGTGGTCAGACTGCTCTCTTGGTAGCTGTAGACAACAAGCAGTTCTCTGTGGTTGAGTTGTTGTTAGAATGGGGTGCAGATGTTCAAATGACCGATAATGTAGGCATTACTCCTCTCTACATGGCAGTCGATTCCAATTGTTGCCCCATAGTCAAACTTCTGATAGAAGCTGGTTGTGATGTTAATATTGGAAGTCAAGATCATGCACCATTATTCCTTGCTGCCCGTCGAGGCTTTTTGCCTGTTGTCCAGGCAAGTGTTGTATGATCTTTAAATAATAAGTAGTCCAGTAGTTTTGCATGATTAAGTAGTCTCCACAGAGTATATTAAGCACTAATCTACTAAAATTTAAAAGAAAAGGAACAAAATCCTTTTTACTCTCTCATTACTTTTAGTGTTCTCTTTACTCACAAGCTTCCTGTAATTTTAAGTTCTATGACTTATTTAAATATTGTTTAATTTTGTATGCATGTCAGTTCATTGATTATTCCAATAAATTTTATTCTTCCATATAATCTCTTTATTTTTTAACTATTCTTTAAATTTGAGAACCCGTTCCTGACTTACTCCTTTTCTCTTTTATTAAACAAATTATGCCTTACAGTACTAATGAACTTTAAAAGATTTGTTATTCCAGAGATTATGTTAACTAATACACATTTAGCAGTACAGGAGGAAATAAAATTGCTGTTTCATTTTATTATATATTTTAATGCATTTAATTTGCCTTAATATTAAACACAAGTTTTTGATAGTGGTCAGTATTTATCCTTTCAAAAATTGTAATTTTCATTTGAAATCAACATGATTACCATTAAGAATATTTTGATTTATTTATTTAGTGTAATCCGTTAAATTAATGATTTCCATATCAGTTTACTTTGTTTTGTTTAATAAATACTACTGTATATAAGCTGTGAGAAAGTAATTCTGTACACATATATTAAAATGTAATATTGATTTGTTATATTTGGTAGATGCTGTGTGAAGCTGGGTGTAATAAGAATGTTGCAAACAAGTATGGGGTGACACCGCTATACGAGGCAGCACTCAAAGGTGAGATAAACCTTTCATTCATACATATCTGTTGAGGCAGTAATGAATAATACAGGCTAACATGCTTATTTGGGACTTTTGATTTTTCTTTAAAATTGTTCCTACCAGGACTGCCCTTAAGACTTAATCAGTTAATGGGCCTACACAGCATTTGTTTTAACTTAAAAACAAAAATGTGCAAAAATAGGAAATAGTAGAACATTGAATTAATTTAACACATTTAAACAAAGTGTTGGTAGACTTTATTGCAGTAAAGAACTGCTATCAATATAATTGGAGTGAAATATAAAACTGCTTCTTGTGGATGCCCCCTCATATGTTGCCATGCCTGGAAAGGGCTCTTATCCATTCTCATCAACCTGCTATTTACAGAGATTTTAGTGTATAGGTGTGCTTATTTTAACTATAGTAGTGTCACTTAAGGATAGCATTGATCTACATGTCTTGTGTGAACCAGTATTATATTAGATATACTTATTAAATCACAAATATACTTGTTAAATATAAGTTTAAATAAATGTTTTACATTGATTGATCTTTTAGTTGGGGGTTGTCTGTCTGGAGAAAAAAAAGATTGACCAAACTACCTAGTATTTAAATTTGTAACGATCTGGATGTTGAAACTCTTAAAAAGCTTCCACCTCCATTTCACCTGATAGGTGATAGTAATTTAAAAAATTATTATCAGGTGAGGAAGGCTGGAACATGCTTAAAATGCATGCTTCTGAAATATAACAGTTATTTTTAAAATATATTTATCTGCTCTTTTTCTAATCAAAATGGCAGGGATACTATAATCTGTATGACAGTGAAAAACTGGAAAGTGTTTCAAATACATATTTTTAATTTTAAAGTGTGAATCTCCATGTATCCCACAGAAAGGCCATGAATGTGTTATGTTTGTGTACAAGAGCTTTGTAGGTTTAATTTGACTCCAAAACAGATTGCCAAATTTCACATGTACATTTACACTACATGTATAGTGTTTTATCTTGCTGAATGGTCAACTTTCATTTTGCCTAGTTGTTTTTATGTTAGATTAGAGCAGAAATTATTGCTAATAGTAATACTATCTTTTATTACATAACAGAGGTGGCTTGTGCCTTAGTTGTTTAATTTGTATTTATAAATTTGGCAGTAAATAAGTATTCTGTTTTATTTTTATTGGACTTTTGTCTTTCTCAAGATGGTGTGTTGGCTGAATCATTGAACCTTTCACTATCATTATTTATCTAATAAACAATAATTCATTTGGTAAACAAAGGTAAGAATTTTACAAGCACAAACTTGTTTTGGCAAATTATTAATAAATTGTATCCATGTTGATATTTAGCATGCATACCAAGTTACTTTTATCATATTTTTCTATATTCAAATAGGAAGAAATACTGTTGTGGAGTATTTGATTGAGAAGGGCTGTGATGTAAACATTGTGGATATGTACAATGTAAGTCCTCTGCAGGTGGCAGCTATGGCAGGAAACAGAGAGGTTGTTGAAGTACTTTTGAGAGGTATATTTTCATAGCATAAAAGTTTGCTATGTTATTTCTTCTTTTTATTGTTGTGTTTTATTTATGGACAAGCACATATTTTGTGGCTGATAACAGTAAAATGTTATAAAATGTATGTTTTAAATTTTGGTAAGCTGTTGAATTTGTCTATATATGTTCCAGTCTTTCAGGCATCATAAACATTTTTGTTTTTATAACTGGAATTATCATACATGTATACACATTTACCAAGGCAGACATAAGCCAACAAGTGTCAGATTGTAAAGAAATATTAAACACTCCAGGGTTTTTGCAATAACAAAAAAATAAAAATGCTGCCTCCTATTTTGTCCTTATGAAATAGATCAATTTAAAAACGTGCTGATAATAAATATAAACACTGGCTTGTTTAACTAAAAAAGTTGTTTTCTTTTTATATGCCCTGCATATAAATATATTGCTGCCTGTTTCTTGATGTTTTAATCTACAAGTTTAGTTTTAGGCTTAATCTGATCTTAAGGATTAGGTTCTTTAATTCCAGTTCTGAGGAAAAAATATTGATTACAATTAATCTCTTATTCTTTGTGATTGTCCCTTTCTTTCCCTCCCACTTTTCTGTTTCTTTCTCTCTACCTTTCTCTGTCTCTCTATCTTTCTCACCTACGCATACACACTTACTTTTTTTTCTCCCTCCCTTCTTTTTCTCAAAAATACATTTTTAATATCTAGATTTGTTAGTGAGTTTTGGGGCTGTGCTTTTGTTATGAACATGTGATGAGAATGGAGAGCTGATATTTACACAGATCTGCTTGTGGGAAGGAAGGGAAGATCATATAGTTTGTACATGTACTTCTATAAATTAAACAGACAGTAAATATTTGACTGTGTAATGATCTATATAGTCCCATCAAGTTCTTGTAGTTGTACTGTATTTGGGAGAGGTGAAATAATTTCATGGACTCTTCCAAGTAGTATAACTAATAACTACATCATGATTTATTATCTTGTACACTATTCCAGGGTGCTACAACTAATAATCCCTTTTACATGTTGATTTATTTTGAACTTGTACTTATAGTAGTAGAAAATAGGCAAGTAGAAAAATAAATTGCAGCTTTTTCGATGCAGACCTAGGGCTGATTTCACAACCACTAACTAACTTAAAAGAGAAAGAAACAGAATAGCTGGGTAGTTGCATTTTAGTTAGCTGATAGCTCTAGGTAGCATTTCACATAGAAGTGCTCATAATAGTTGGCAACTTGACTTGTCACATAGCTTGTTTATAAATAGATTTGTCCCATTAAGTTCATTTTAACAATGGAAGTTGAACAAGAAAATCATCATGCTAGCAAAGATAATTTCTCCCATTCTGAAATTGTAGCTTTAATCAGAGCATATGAATGCAGAAAATGTGTCCTACAATCAATGTTTAAAAGTTCAGTGACCATCATAGACAAAATGTGTCCTACAATCATGTTAAAAAGTTCAGTGATCAGTAAAGACAAAATGCATCCTATAATCAAGTTTTTAAAGTTTAGTAACCAACAAAATTACAAAGAACGTGGACTGAAGTCCTGATGTTGAACAGCAGATAAAATTTGCCATTAACAAGGCAAAAAAATATTCTCGCTAGAAGGAAATACTTCAGACTGGTGGAGGAACTAAACCAAGGGAGAATCCTATATCGAATTGATATCCAACATCCTAGGAGATGATATGTCATTGATTTGTGGCATTGAGGATGGGACAGGAAGGATTATTTGGTGAGTGCAAAACCCATGTTCATTTTACAAATAATATATACATTATATTAATTATAATTAGTAGTTATAATTTCTAACAAAAAGTTTAGGCATGAGAGAAAAGAGAGTGTTATAGGTCTCTCACTCACATACACATACACATTTATAGCTTTTATTGTTGTCTGATAGGGCTTGTAAATTTGTAACTGTACAAAAATTAAAGCTGTATAATATAATAATGAACTATGCTGCACTGCAGATTATTTTATCATGTTTGCTCATGGTCTTAGTGAAAGTAGAGGCCCAAAAATTTAATTCTCATGCTCAAAATGCCATAAATTTGAGTGTGAAACTTAATATCTCAAATATACTTTGAATGTGTGTGGTAAATGCAGTGTAAATAAATACATGCAAACAAACAATCAAGATTTAATTTGTTTAATTTAATTTTTTATAATAATTATTTTAATTATTGTTCCTTTATTTCACATTCAGAAAACAGCAAAACCTCTCTGCTCTCAGCTGTGTGTTTTGCCGTATTCTTAAAGGCAACTTCTGAATTTGAAGACTAGGTTGATAAATATTTTTTATTTACAGTAGCAGTGGCATTGTGAAGTCCTTAAGAAGATAACATACTATCCATTCTTGTTCATTCTTTAAACACACACACGCACACACATATATATAATAGATATATACATTGTAAATGTAAAAATATTGGTAATAACAATGAAATAAATATAAATGCTTTAAAATTACAAAAACTGTATTTTTAGAATAACTCATTTGAAGCAATTCACTGTTTTCAGATTTACACATAATCCTTTTGTTAATTATATAAATTTAAGTTACTCAGATGCATTATTATCTTTAATCAACATACAGAATATGGCCACTTTTTTTTAAATATTGCAAAAGAAATCATTAGTTTTTGTTACAAATAGACAAAAATATGTCATTTATTTGAATGGTGAGTAGCAAGGAATTTTATTTTGTAAAATGAAAATAACTTAAATTTATGCAGATGTCACAAGATTTATATTATTTTGCATAATAATCTAAAATATATTTTTTTTTCAAAATTATAAAACTGTAAAAGTTTGATTGCTGTATAATTTTACTATATATTATTTATACAGTAAAACTCCATTAATCCAGCAGCCAGTAGTCTGGCCTGCCCAGTAATCCAGCATCGTTGAAGAAGACCTTCCTAGCAGTGCCTCTATTCACTACTTTGTTGACAGTGCCTCCGAGATAAACCCAATTTCAATTTGTAACTTTATCAATGATGAAATCGAAGAATGGGTTAACATGGATAACAAAGAGCTAATTGTTGAAACCTTGACAGGTTCTGCAATCGAGAGCATTCTCAACCTCCAACAGCTGCAAGAAACCTAGGAAGAAGAGGACATGGATGACAAACCACGATACACCTGGCAACAAGCTACAGAATTCATGAGCAAATTATTTTGTTGAATTCACAGAGAGCAGTGCCAAATACAATGCTTCCAAAATGATAAATCTTCACCTCATCCTGAATCAATTTTATGCAAAAAAGGTTCAATCCCGTAGACAAGTCAACATCCGAGACATGTTTGCAAGGGCAGAAAAAAATATGCAGAATACACTGCAGCCTCCAATTATCATAAAAACAGAAGATGACATTGACGACCTGCAATGAGTGACGAAGTGGAACAGTTGTGATAAATATTGGTTTCAGTGCAATTGAATTGTAGAAATCATGGCCTTCAATATTAGACAGTGGTAGTGAACGACCTGTGAAGTTTGTGACATTTCACTGAGTGGTTTTAATTTGAGAGGAAATTTCTTTGCGAGAGTGAATAAAATGTGGGGAATACATATAGTTACGCAGCTGAGAATGAGGTGTTTTGTTTACCCTCAAGGTCAGAAAACAACATTTCCTATTATGCATGTGCATAGAGAGATTTGGTGAATCATATAAAATAAAACATGTTAAGTACAATGTTTATATGCATAAGTGAGATAGAAAAGGCTTATATGCATCACATTATACACTGCTCCACATGTATATAACCACCTACACGGATTAGGCTTTTAAAACGTGTGTATATACTGCCTGAAAAATTAACTAACTGCTTTCTTTCCACATATTAAAATCTCATAAAAATTACACACATTCACATTGAGATAAATATTATTAGATAAATAATACTGATACAAATTATTTGTTTATAATGATTCATAAATGATGTTGCTATGAATGTATGAAAATAAAATAATTATTATGACATTGGAAATAATAAAATATATTAGAAAATTCTCAAAAATAATATATTTTTAACTTAGGAAGTAGGCAGACTGTACTACAACATTTAGTTAGTAGATACCAAACTGCAGAAATTTTATTTTCAAATTGAGATTGTACATAAAGATATTAAATATAAAAATACATTGATAGTGCTAGATTTCATTTACTGTTTCACAGAAAAAACACCTCATCTTACTGCTTGCATAGTTTAGCCATTATAAATATTTTTGTATTAATTGTTTCAGCAGTACAGTTTGCCCTAGTTATTTTTAATAATAGGAGAAAATCTGGTACTGACTAATAAAGATTGAAATGGCAGTTTTGCAGTGACAATATTATTGAACTGAAAATTCTTTTTTCTTGTTAATTTTTAGTCTGTATATAAATAAAGTGTTTAGTAATACCTGCAGAAGATTGATTTAACACAATGAAATGTGGAGTTGCATTATGGACCATTTTATCCAGAACATTGTAATATGCTTACTTAATTTGGACGTATTGTTTTCCATATTATAGATAATGATAAGTATCAGCATATTCTCTTTCTCATCAGATTGTGCTTTTTGTATGCCTCGCAATATCTTTTCTTAACTAAAATAGTAGAGTAAGACATTAAAAGTTCTACATTTTTTTAAAGGCACAATGGCTCTCCCATGAAGTGTGGAGTTTTTTTTTTATTTTTTAAAAGCAGAATTAACTGATACAACAGACTCTAACTTACCTTAATCTTACATCCAAACTTTCATTTATAATTGATTGTAATTTATCAAAAATCATGTTTTGCAGGAAAAGAAGTAGCAAGAAAACCATTTTTGATTGATATTAGTATTTTCAGAAAACCAGTCTTGTTCATTACAGCACTGTACTATAAACATATGTAGGGATTGTGTCAAAGGTTACTAAACTGTACACATCTCTTGGAGGGTTTATATTTTTTCCTAGTTGAATCATATAGTAGAAAGATACTGGTATTGTTCTATATCTTTGGGTAGAACAAATTGTAGAATGCTTTTCTTTTCAACATAATTTTTAAACATATGAAACAGAGTTGCAAGCCTGCCCCCCCCCCCCTCCCAACCTTCACAAGAGATATATTCACTAATAATTTAGTGTTGATTTTATTCTTTTGATTGGGCACTTTACTCATAGGTACTACAGCATACCTTATGTGTACTGTGTCCTTAGACTACATTTAGTGTTGTGTGTAATTTCAGAGCAGCTGAACTCTGGGTCATAATTTACTTCCAATACAGTATTGGTAAGTTGAATATATATATTTCTATTGCAAATAATAAATGGGATTATTAAGAATTTTACATGGAATTTTGCAGTTGTATTATAATTATAATTCAATATTCATTTATGACTCATTGCCTTTTGACTTTTTTCGCTCATTAATAATCAACTGACTCCATGAGAAGATTCTTCCATCAAGTACACTTTCTTTGTTTCTTAATTTTGGCTGACATTGTTGATATTGACAGCCTCTTTCACTGTTGCAGAGTTAAAGAATGTCATAAAAATTAATGTTCTGTGCATATTATTTACAGTGATAAGTGTGCAATGTATTTCTGTGCATTTTATTTCTCATCTCAGAAACTGTTAATTACTTTATGGACAAAAGGCTATCAGCAAACAATGTTTAGTATATAAGCAATTGGGAGAGCCATTGTTACTTTAAAGAGAAAATTTGGTATTACTATGAAAGTTTGGTTATCAAAATGGTTATCAAAATCTCTGTCTGCTAATGAGATAAATTACAACATTCTATTCAGATCACAATATTCTTATCAGAGAAGAGAATTGAGAATGAGAAGAAATGTATCAAACAATTACAACTGGGTTATATTACAACCAGGGCTGAATACCATTAACTGTCCTGTCACAGTTCACAAATTCATCATTGGTGAATCCAAGGTATCTCCCCTCAGAATATTAAGTACTACTCACAGACTTGTAATGCATTTAAAATTCTGACAGTTCGATTTCACCACAATGACATACTTCACAAATTTGATTAAGATGCTTCTCAATAAAAACAATAAATTCATTAAACTCATGTTTATTTAATAAATGTCTCCACTTTAACAACTAACATATGTGCTCAGCAAAGACTAACTTGCTTTAATCATTCACAAAATAGGAATATTCCAATCTACTATTTTCACCACAGATATTAGGTTAACCTAACAAACTAAGTTGTAATTACTTTGAAGCTCTAGATCTGGAACTAACATCAGAAAACTAAAAATCAAATACAAAAAGTTAAGCCACTAGTAGAATTCACGTCTGCAAGAAACTTAAGACTTACCTTAAAGATAAACAACAACAACAAAAAATAGAAGAGAAAAGCATGTCACTCCTGAAGCAAAGGACAAGAAATATAACAATATAAAATATAGTTAATTTTAAGAGATAAATATGAATATAATACATGTATTAGTTAGGCCAGCAAGCCACATATCCTTGACAGTAATACATGTATATACAAAAGATGGTTTCCTACTGCATTCAATAAGGATTAGTAATATGATTCTAAAGGCTGGGAGCCAAAATACATGTTACCTCAATGGTCAGCTGCATTCGACTAACGAATAAAGTGAGTTTTTAGTACTTTCATTTCTTGCAATCGAATTGCGCTTTGATTTGTTCATTAGATTGAGTGTCTGGAACATTTAGGTATGTTTCCAGCTTTTTTAGAAGGTAGGTTTGCATGTAGTCTGTTTTTAGAGGGTGGGTGTGGCCTACATAAGCCATTAAGTGAACCCCCATCCAGACTAAGAATAAAATTGGGGTTCCAAGTTTATTAAAATCCACACTAACACTGACGATAAAAATAGTTACTCATACAGATTTAGCTATATATAAAATATTAGTTTCATTAATTTCAAATAAAAGTGATGCAGTGAGTATTCATGATTCCAATGTGACAATTTAATACAAAGTTACAATAGCATTAAAATATACTTCTAAAATGTAAAATAGTAATGATAACAACAAACTCGATTAAATAAGAAATACCAAGATAATGGCATATAATTCTTATGTCTATCCCTCTCACAAATTTGACGGGTAAAATTATTATTTTAGAAATGGTGCATATACTTGAATATGGTTTCTTTTACATAGCGCAAACAAGCAGAGCATTTAGCTTCAAGTCAAATAATTAAAAGATATCAATTGAGTCAACAAGTGGTTAACATCTGGCAGAGGACAATAACTTTCATGAGGTGAAATTCAAGCACTGATGTTATGAGGACAGCAAGTTTATTGGGCCAGTGGTCTGAATTCTAAGACATCCAGTCCTAGCTGGGTACCTGGATGAAGTGTGCACACAGGACTGTGTGTGTCTGTGTTTCCTTCGGCGACAATATGGTGGCTAAGAAAATCTGCATCATTGTTGTTTTTTCTTGCAATGTATTGTACTGTCTCTGCTACTCCAACAAGCTGGGGCAGAACAGTGTCTGTTCCATCAGTTGGGGTGCGCTCGTAAAATCACTTGAGCAAATGAATGTGATAGTGCTTGATTTTACCCCTTATTTTAATGACATAGTTGGTGGCCAATAATTTTTCAGTCTCTAGAAATGGGCCTTGCCGAGTGACTTCCAGTTTATTGGTATGAATGGGGAGAAGTAGCAAGACTTCATTCCCTACTTCTAGTGTTTTTTCATGAGCCCTTTTATTGTAGTACTTGGCTGCTTTTGTCTGGCTTTATGCAAGTTTGCTTGTGCTATGTCCCTGACAAAACTGTCTTTAAGTTCATTTACTTACTGAGGAACTCCTTTTAGTTCCGGGGTATTCTGTTCCTTGGTCTGGAACTGGCATAGTATTTCCAATGGGCCTTGGACATCTCACTATACAAAAGCCAAAAAGGTGAGTATCCGAGCAAACTGTGCAGAAGTTCACAGTACGCAAAAAGTATGCTGATAAATATTGGTCCCAATTAGTGGGGTTACCGTCTTCTACATATTTTTCAGCCATGAGCATCCCATAAAATTTTCTGTCATCCCGTTACATTGGGGATGGTAGGGAGTTGTGGTGAGGTGTGTAATGGATAGAAGTTTAAATACCTTAGTCATCAGCATTCCTGTAAACCATTATCCAAATATGTCTTCGGGAAATCCCACACATGAAAACATGGTAAGTAGAGCATCCGCTATAAAGTGGGGAGGGCTACCACTTCTGAGTACCTCATAGCATAATCTACTATCGTCAGGATATACACATTCTTCCCCAGCTTCCAAATCTTAAACTGTGAGTTATGGAATGGCTAAGTAAAATTATAGGTCACCATGACATACTGTAACTCTTAGCAAAAATAATTTTAGATACAAATAATCATTAATCAATAATAAAACTATTTATATACATGATTGTATGCTTACTATTACATCATGTCAGTTCACTTTTAAAACTTGAATAGTTACAGATTAGTATGTAGTATACAGACGATAAATAAGATAAAATAGGTATAGATAGTGTGTACGCATGCACATTTATTTGTATGTGAATGAAATAATGAGAGATATACCTGAGGTGGTTTAAAAAAAAAGTGTATAGATTTTAATTAAAATATGTGCTATCTTTCTATTATCAGAATGTTAATTATACTGCCAATAAATGAAAAACTACTCTGCTTTCAAAACATAATTTTATTTTGTTACTCTGCAGGAGGTGCTTATGTTAAATGGAGGGACAGCCAGGGTCGATGTGCAATGCAACTAGCAGTTGAAATGGGAAAGGCATCTGTACTTGAATGTTTTCTCATGCATGGAGTCAACATATCAAAACACCCTGCTTTAACCAAGAGGTAAACATATTTGTGGAGATTAATTAATATGATTAACATTTTAGTTGAGGCTTCAAGCTTAATGAAAAGATTAAAATACTTTTGTTGTTATTTTTAAATTTTCTTTTAGGGGAGAGTATATATTTTAATTTGATCTCTGTTATACTTAAATATGCACAATTTTAAACTCCTTACAGATAGATAGTCATTTTAGTATTTTCACACACACACACAAACTTGGCTGTATGCACATAATTCTTTTTTGTATTCCTTAATGCCACTATGAATTCAACAAATTTAAATTTTATCCTAATACTTAAATCATGAAAATTTTAATATTTGTTGAATGATTTTTAAAAGTTACAGCCATTATAGGAAAAGTTTAGTTCCACTTTCTTACAATGTTTATCTTGTAAATTAAGTGTTGAATTTCATTCTTCAATATGTATTGAATTTTTTTTATTTTTTTTTTTGGGGGGGGAAGGGAGCGGGGTTTTTTTTTTTGGGGGGGGGATGTTATTTGCTTGGTTGCTTTTAAAATAAAATATTTAATATTTTAAAATATTGGTAGGGCTGTTAATTTTTTCAAAAAGCTGCCCGGGTACCTGTCCAGATTTTGAACAGGTACCCAGGTACCCACTTGAAAATTCGCATAGTTTCCATCGCAACCCGTGATCTCTACACAAAACTACTTAACCATTAAGCATGTGCTCTATTTCACACAGTAGCCAGTGGTATGCATCTAGTGATAATAATAGTTATGATCTTTATATGTACAACACAAACTTTAATTTTAATATGATCTATCATTATATAAACTAAAACAAAATAAAATGTCAACAACAATAACGTATTTAAAAATAGGGCATCAAGTTCAATCGCCCTTCGCTGAATTTCATCACACAGATTGCATTTCACCGTGTCACTATCCAATCGCTTGGTGTGACACCACACAGATGATGTCTTACCCATATTAAAAATATTACAATGTTATTATTTAATTTATTCACATTAAAATACTGGCAAATTTGTTTATTGAATATTATTAACATTCTACACGTTAATGAGCACAGAAAAGGGTGCAAGCTATGGTGATCCATGTTGTCCATAATTAGATCTAGGTACAGCAGCTGCCACTGCCCGCACAATTTAGCAGGCCGCCATCTACGAATGGGATGCAAGTGTGACGAAGGGGGGGTGGGGGGAGTGTGCTAAATCGAGCCACCAGTGTCATTTCTCTCATCTATCATATGATTGGCTTGCCTCTGTCAGTTTTCCTTGCACTCCCCTCTACATTACCCATTTCTTTGCCAAAGGCCACGTTATCAGGGGTACCCATTCACAGTTGTACTACCCAGGTATTAGCATGGCAGTGGGTACCCGTTGGCACCACTACATATTGGACAGCAAAAAAATATATATTTTATAATAGCCATAAATAAGAAGAATGTAAACTCAAAAAGTGTTACTCAGAGATCATTGGCAGATTACAGGAACTGTACATTCTGTTGGAACATTTTATAACTAAATCCTTCTATTGTATTTTTTTCCTTGAGCAAACTTTTTCGAGTTTTTCTTACATAACTTTTTTATGATGTTATAAATAATAGACTTTCTCAGAGGAAACAAAACTGGTAGTGTGTACAGCCAAGTATTATTTATAATCATTTTAATATCATCTGATAGTTGTCATTAATTGGGGATATTGTTGATCTTCCCATAATTGGAACCAAAACGTCTGTTTTTAATGACCCTAGATCATTTTACAATCGTGTTTTATGAAATGTTTTCTTTCTCTTAACTGACATAGTTTGAAAAGCATAAAAGAAGTAATTTTACAATTAGAGATCTAAAGTCATGCATTTTATTTACTACTAATATGTGTATGTGTGGTTGTGTATGCATGTGTTACACACACGGATGGATTAGCTTATGCTAAATAATATATCTGTTTCTCCCTAGGATTTCTACTGTTATGTCTGTGTTTTCCCATGGCTATTTGTCAGCTGCTATTATCTTGCTGAGAGGTTGCGCGGACCTGGATCTTTCAGATTTGACTGATTTAAATCTGGCAAGGTAAATTTTCACAAATGTTATTGCAAGTTGTTAGGGGTAGGGGTGAGGTTGAAGGGTTGCATTTATAGTTTTGCTTGAAACTTTATATATGCTATTAGAATATATTTTTAATTGATAAAACCATATTAAAAATAATTATGTTTGTCTTCATTATTAAACAAATGAACACCTCTCTCTCTCTCTCTTACATTTGTTTAAAAACTTGTTATTGTTATATTTAAAATTATTATTTTATTTTATCATTGTTTTAAATTTCTTCAACAGCATCAACTGCATTATTTCTCTCCTTGAAAGAAAGAAAAACCATTGAAAAACATGCACACTTGTTGTTATTTATTTTGTTTATTTTAATTTTATTATTTACATGTATTTTTTAATATACTTTTGGGATGGTGGAAAGGTGCATCTTGTGAGAAGGTTAACAATTACAGTGAAATCTCATTTTATCAAACTGGGATATATAATTGAACAGTATTGTTGGATCTGACTGCCACACTTCTTAGAGATACCCATAAGTAATTGCTTGTTTCAAGCTTGCTTAGGTCAAAGTTTTTGATTATATTAAAGACATCTCTTAGCCTGTGGCAATCTAATGTCTAAATCATACACATGAATATATGATTATGATGTTCTGTAAATCATTATACAAAATTATCTTTCCTGTGTTCTGTTGTTATTAGCAGATTTAAGTAATATAGTATGTATGCATTCCACCCTTTATCATATAGCATTATTTTTGGTATTAATTTGCAAGATTAACCCAGTCAGTCAGGAAGCAAGGATTTTAATATAGCACCTACTTTGGCTTTCTTTTAATACATTTAAAAGTATGTTTTAAAAAAGACTGCTTTAGTTTTTAATGATGTGATTTCTTTAATTAAATATTGTTGTAACTCTTGTCAGCATTTCAGAAGTTGCTTGCACAACTTCTCCTTTTGAATTCAAGTTTTAAGCATTTAGTGAAACACAAATCATTCATTATAAAATTCTTCAGTGTTGTAAACTGGTACACATACATTTTAACTCTTTCTTACATTGATATATTTCTTTTACATATTTTTAATAAATGCCAACTATATGTTGAACTTGTTTAATATGTATGTCCATTTTCAAAAGTTGGAATGTATAATTTTTCTGGGGAGTTATAATTTCATTCTTAGATATTTCAATTTGTTTATGACAGGAACCATGATGTTCAATATAATTTGGTTGCACTCTAGTTAAATCCTATATCTCTATATATTGAATGTGAAATGCAAAAATCTTTCAAACAGAAACCCATATTTTTTGGCATGTTTAAAGTTTGCAGGTCCCCACACAGGTCTAGAGTTCTAGAAAAAGTCTGAAATTTGATTTTAGTAAATCAGTAAATTGTCGGAAAAGTCTGAAATTTGAAAGTGGCGGGGTACCACTTTAATTTTTGGTCATCCAGAGACTGACAATTGGAAACCTTTACAAAACCTAATGGTCTAATTTAATTGTTTTTGTGCAAAACATTGTAAAAGGCTTAATTTGATTGGTTGAAACATTTAAAGCTACAAAAAAGCATTTTCAGAATTTTATTTCGTCAGAAAATATTAAGTGGAGTAAGCTAAACGCACTTTCAACTTTCACTCATGAATTCAGTATCTCTCTCTACATTTATTTAAGCCAAAGTTTGATGGAATAAACAAAGTGGCATCCAATAATGATGACTTAAACAAGATAGGATGGTATCAGTTTATTATTCAAAATATTTTTTTAATAAATCATCATTTATGCGATATTCTTTTGAAATTATTGGCCAGAAATCTACTTCTTTAATGAATTATACTACAGTGCTAAAAGGATCAGCCTATTGAAGTAACAAGTGTGCTTGAAAATGTGCATACTAATAGTGATTCCTGAAATTATTAAAATTCTAATAATTAATGTCTTTATATAAAATATATTCATATGACATGATAATAGAAATAACAGAATAATAAAAAAAAATCAAAGGAATCCATAGAACATTGAATAAATAATATGAGATTCTTAATTAAAAAGGCATGCTTCCTGAAGAATGTTGTCTTTTTATTGTTAATATTTAAATTTTAGAGTAAAATTTTAACCTTAATTTTCTCAACTTTTCTCTCTCAGACAATAATTTTTATAGTTATGTTATTTTTTGTAGTACTTTTTCCATATTCAGAATTTTTAAACAACGGTAACATTTTTAGCTTTTGAGCTATAGACTGAATAGAAAGATGATTTAAAAGTGTTATTTTGCATATTACACGACTACAAGTGATAATGCTTTTCTATAACTTACACTGCAAACTTGAAAAATGTAAATTTGGTAAATATTTTCCCTTTTTCTAGTAGTATTCACTTAGAACTAAAGGATGGGTATGCTGAGGATGTAGAAGACAAAATCTTAATTCTTGTGCTAGTAAGGGAGCTAATTGAGTAATAGGGGTTAAATGTAAGACAAATACAAAAATTTAAACAACTTTGACCATAGTTTTCAAGCTCTACAGTCTTTATTTTACTTAGCTTTTTTTCCCCCACATTTTCTCCAATAATCAGCAGACCAAGTCCCTTTTTAAATAATTATAGTTATTCTAAGTACCTGAAATTTGGCATAACTATGGTTTAAAAATTACTTTAAAACATGTGTAGTAGGTTTTGGGGGAGGTTTTTTTTCTTTTCTTGGAAATATAAGGTTTTGGCATTTAAAAATTTACATAATTTCTTGGTGGAGAGGGATAGCACAAAAACCATAATCTTTAAAAATATCAGTTATTTCTATTTTTTTTTTATATATGATAAATATTTAGTAAATTATTATGAAGTTTGTAATAATATGTGTTTTTAAACATTAAATATTAATAAAATAAAAATCAACTTGATATTTTTATTTAACAAATGATATTGCTTTCTTACAACAGAGGCAACTTATAGTCCAAATTTGAGGAATGCTGGTTAATGAATATTTGTCCATCCTTATGATATTGAAAATCATTTCAAAATTGTGTCATTCGAATTAACTGCTTGTTCAGTAGACTTTGTATATGATTTAGAGAGAGAGAGAGAGAGAGAGAAACAAAAGAAGCTAATCAATCAGTAGGCAGCATTATTTAACTGACACTTCAATAACTGTAACTGACTTTGACACCATATCACTTTCAGGGAACATGCTGAAGTCTTGGAGCTGCTTTTGGCATCTGGCTTAACCCACCCACCATCTCTTCTTCTGCAGCGGTCTGCACATTTGCACTCCAGTTTCTCTCCAAGTTGTAGACGGTGGTTGCAAGAGTACCATTCACAACCCCTTTCTTTGAAGAGTCTGGCACGGGGACGTATACGCTCTTGCTTGGGAAACACCATCCTGTACTCTGCCCCTAAACTGCCTCTGCCTTCTTTTATTATAGACTATATAACTTATGCTATGATTTGATTCAGCATGTCTAGCATTTACATTGATTGTTTGTCTTTTTTTTTATGTCAGGTAGTGGTATTTATGTGTCAATTAATCAATTTTGTCATTAGAACAGTATTTTGGGTACCAATCAGTTCAATATTTCTAATGTAACAGCTTAAACAGTTTGAAATTAATGAGCAACAGATTTTTTCACACAACTCCACAGTAAATGCCTTTAATTGCAGTTTTAATTTTTATTTTTTAATATATAATTATTATTTTTTATTATTTGTCTTGAGAATAGCATTACTTTAATTTGTATGTTTGCATAGCTATTGAATACTCAGTTTAAATAAACAGACATAAGCTTTGGAGTTAGTCTTTGACTGCATTTTTAACTGGAGAAACATCAGACTTGGTTATTTTCTTGGAAATTAATTCAACATCTGCCTGAATCAAACACAATTTTCCTACATCAGATATATACATTTAGTTCTCATTTTACTTTGTGGTAGAACAAAGTACCATATTCCAGACCAAACATTTTAGGAGTCTGCTATTGCTTTTCACAATTAGAAGATGTTTATAAGCTTCTATATTAAAATTTGTATTAATAAAATTAATTAAAATTAAAGCTCTCCTCCTTTCTGTACTTATGGATAATATTTCTTTGTAGAAAATAGTAATGACTAAGAACATAAGTGATTTTGTTGTTGTTCTATATATTTTATAAATATGTATAAATTATATCATCTTATTTGATACTGAACCAAATTTAAGACCATGATATGTGTAGAAATATGTTTATTTTCTTTTTTAGTCTACTAATGTATGTTTTGTTTCAGATATTAAGTGCAGTGGAATGTTTTGGTAAATGTACTTTTTGTTCTCATACATATCATTAGTTCTCTTTTTTTTAACTGCTTACTTTCTCACTATTTTATGAATAATAAATCATTATTTATAAAGCTAAATATTGAGAGTTTGTTTTAAGGTCTCTATTTTTATACTAGCTATATTTTCAATACAACATTTCTACTATGAAGCATAATGTTTCATCACATCAACCTCACAAGGTGTGAATGATTAAGCAGATTGTTATCCAAACTTTTTATAACAGATGTAAATTCACACAGTTTTTACAGAAGTCCCATCATACATTTGATTTGATGCACTTTGCTCTAACTGTTGTAGTCTGTAGCAAATGAGTATTTGAACCATGTCAATGATTAAGTGACCGTTAATATCAGACTTCCACTGTGAATCTGTTTATAAGTGTTTATGGAGTGGTGGTTAGGAGAAATGTGCTAATTTATTAACTCTAGTCATTGTTTCTATAAATTTTGTTGTGTGAGAGCTTTGAGTATTGTAAAAGAATTTCTCTATGAGAGATTTTTGGAGTATGTTATTTGATTGCCACACTGTGAACTACTGCCTTTTATTTTTGAATAAATTTTATGGATTTTGACTTCATGTTGATTGGGTTTTTTGTTTGTATGGCCACCTTACTCTTCAAAATGTTTGAGTGTTTTTGATTTTAAAGTGTGTGTACAGTTACTTTTTAAAAAATTATTTTATTCAGGTTCTTGCTTGATTCTCTGATTACAAGTTACTTTGATGGCAATATTTCATGAAAACATAGCATTCTTGCTGTCTGTTATCCATTTATTGTGTTGCTATGTATTGTGGTCTTTGCGCTTAATTCTGAATAGCTCTGTGATATAAGCTTTTCATAACTATTAAAACTGCATTAAAATGTTCAATTATTCTTGTTGAAATGTGTGTTTGCCTTGGCCTGTCTTACATGAGAAGTTGCTCATTGTATCCACTCATTGCCTGTTAAGTTCCAGATTAGAGCCTTCAAAAGTGGGGTAAAAGATTTAAGGGTCTGTTGTTAGTTTTAATTTTGAGAGTGTTTGCAAGAAACTCATCTTTGTTTTTTAGGAATGTGGCATTTCCAAAATATCTACATAAAAGATTAAAACATACCAACCAACGTTCCATCAGGGAAGGGGCAGCCTTGGATCTTAAAATAGACATTTGAGCGCGCGCACACACACACACAAAATATCTTATTTACAAAATACTATATAAAAAAAATAAATTTAAAATTGTTCTGTATATTTGAAGAAAACCTTAAACCTGTCAAGTAACACAAGAACATTCATTCGGCTACAGCACAAAGAATCTGTCATAGATCTTATGCACACGGGCGTGAAGATTGTATGAGATCTGGAAAAGTTTGTGTAGTTAACTTAAAAGTTAACTGCTGCAAAGAATTTCCTACTTTCCACTAATCAAATAAGCCACAAATGATAAATTTTCCGCCTTTCTGTTATTGGTCATCATGACCCTTCGATAGAGGCTGGCCTGGCTGACACACTTGTCTACTGTTCACCATTTCCAGTCTTGGTTGTCGGTCCTTATAATGAATAGCGTCAGTCAATTTTCATTTCGTCTTTTCGAAAAAAATAACTTTTTAAAATTCGAAGAAAAAAAAGATCAAACTATAGTAGAGTATTTAGAATGGTCGAGGCTCGAGCCTCTAAAGTGCGCGGCCGCGCAGCAGATTCAAAGTTCCCCGAGCAAGTTTAGATTGCAAGCTCGCGCGCACAGGAAGCATGTTTACTAATCAGAGAAAATGTTGGCACGAGAGACTTGGCGAATTTACCTTAGTACAAAGCCTGCAGGTTCGTCATGAATCTTGAAAGTCATAGAGATACATACAATACAGAGAGGAATGCATCCACGCGCCGTATGACGTCAACTTACACCTTTAGATTCCCTTCGCCCCACATGTAACTTCGTCGTAGTGTAGGGGGCGCTTCCGGCTTCTGCCGTTTTAACAACTCATTGTACAGCGATTTATAGACTACCCCGATGGTAAACACAATAGGAAACGCGCAGTAAGTATAAATAACATTTGAGGCGTCTCCAATTCAGTGGTTAGCCGACGACTTTAAAAGTGTACTTTAATATCTGTGTACAAACTTTGATGTTGCAGAGTTCCTCTATGTTACAGTGCAGACATTTTATAGCTAAACATCACGGAATATTTTAGAAACTATTTTCATTCTTAAAATTTAATTTAAAAAAAGGAAATTGTGTGATTTAATGCTTTTAAATTTGTAATCTAAGACATTTTTCTCCTTGAAATAATCACTGTCGAGTGTGCAATCTCCAAAGATAACAAAGATTCAATAAAATAATTTAAACAGAAAAGAAATTATCTCGCACAAGTTAGAAAATTAGATCAAGAAACGATTAAGAAAATAACGGAGCACCGTTAGTGAGGTGCCGGTACTTTCTCTTGGGGGTGCAGCGTAGAAGGAGGGGGGGAGTTTTGCATTATATTTCCGACTCTGTTTTTCTTTTTTAAAAGTTTTCCCTTTACATATTTTTGGATAGATATTTGAGTTTGCCTGTTTGTTTGTTTTATCAAAGGGAAGTAACGTCAGGAGCCCTTCGCAAGTTATTTCAATCGAGTTATTTGTCTTTAGTCTTTGAGTTTAGCTCTGGGTGGTCCAATTTATTCAAGGTCCGCAAAAAACCAAAAACTTCAGTTCGCAAGCTATTCATGATAAATATATATATACCATGTAAATTAAAGAAATTATTTTGTATGAGCGCAGGAATGATGAAGATGAAAATACAGCCGAATCACCCACAATTCACCCCACCCCACAAACACTGTCGATTTGAAAGAGAGAGAAGGTTAACTTGTTGACCGTGTACAGAAGACGACATGAACGCTGAACAGTGTGTACCAATGTTCCCTCTAAGGTGCGCGGCCGCGCAGCTCATTAGAAAACGCCGCGCAGCAGTTTCAAATTGTTGTTGAATGTGGGGAACGCTTCCGCCGCTTTCGCGTTTGGGGAGGGGGGAGAGGGAGGGGGGTGCCTTTCTGCTGCTGCGTGTGCCCGTTTAGAAAACATGTCTGGCCGGCAAAGGCGGACTCCAAACCCAGTAATCCGTGGTTGAAGTCGATGTTGTTGTTCCTGGCGGTGGCGTTGATGTTGTTGCCTTTTCTGGTGTTATGGTGAGGGGGGGGTGTCTTAAAGAGCCCAGGCTAGTAACACACCAGATCTATACCCAGTGTGTACATGTGCCCGGGTTGTTCAACTTCCCGACCTCCTCACTGGTGGCGTTGTTGTTGTTGTTGTCGTGGCTGTCCCCGGTGTCCGTTGGGATGCCTGAAGGTGGGCGCTGGCGGCCAGTACAGATGGTCGAGTAGCAGTTGGATTAAATCGGCCATTGGATGGTTAAATAACCCCAAGAGGGATACTGTTGTTCCTGGTACTGCCAGTGTTGTTGTTGCTGTCCGCGATGTTGTTGCGGTTGTTGTTGAGGGCGCTGTTGTTTCCTCCGAATATGTGGTGGCGGGCGCCGTCTTTTTTTCTTTTCGCCCTGTTCTGGTGTTGTTGGTGGTGTGGGCTGGCATTCTGATGTTGTTGCTGTTGTTGTCGTTGTCGCCGTTGTTGGTGGTCGAGGCGTCGTCGCTGGTATAGGTGAGAGGGGTACGGCCTCGAGCTCCCTTGAAACCTGGTTCAGTATGATATCAAATTCGTTCGATTGTTGAGGTTCGTTCATGCGGACGTTTGTCGTTTGGATTTTTTTTTCCCTTCATCTCGATGTTGGTGGTCTGTGTATTAGCGGCTTTATGTTGTTTTTCCTTTTTCTTCTTTGTCTCTGTTTGAATTTTCTTTTCCTCACTTGTAGTCCTTTGAGTTTGGGTTTTCTTTTCTTCCGACGCTGGAGTTGGTGTCTGGCAAAATGCCACTTTGCTGTTAATTTTTTCAGTCGACGTCTGTGTGGCGTTGATGTGGAATTTTCCACACGATGTGCGTGTTGCTTTCTTGGTCACGTGATGATGGACGTTTGAGTTTCGTTGTCAGCACATGTTGTAGATTTCATATCCTCTTTTTTTGATGAGGTGCCAATTCTTGTAAATTGTATAAGCTTCACGCATGCCTACCTCACGTGTTGCGTCGAATACTTCGCGCAATAAATACCTGTATGCTTTATTGATTTTGTCGTTGCCTGTATCGATTCGGAGGCAGTAGGGTGCAAGCATTATGCGGCGGTGGGCACGTTCCTCCTCATCATAAACTTCTACAAATCTGGACAGGCGGTGTCTTCTTATTTTGTCTTGTTCCTCCGGGTCTGTAAAGGGCAGGGGGAGAAGTGTTGATGGTAGAGCGGGTGGTACGTTTTGCCATAGTAATTTCCTGCGTGCTTCTCCGTCGGTGGTCCGATGCGAAGTCGATATCACTGGAAAAGGTTGATGGAAACTGATATATGTACCGAATGTCGCATGGAAAAAAAAGAGCAGTTTCAAAATTCTGCGCACAAGTTTTTGTAGTAAGTTAAACAACCGCCATGTCTGCGCATACAGGAAAAAGTTCCGCGCGCATATGAAAAATAGTGGAGGGAACAATGGTGCGTACCTAGACAGAAGATACGAGAGTTAAAAGATTTAAAAGACTGACCAGGGAATCTAGACAGACGAGAATCGGGAGCTGAAAAGTTAACCATATAGTGACGAAGAGGCATTGTGAGTTAACGCAAACAGATATGTAAGCAGTAAACAGATTTAAGAAAAGTTTTATCGATACCATTATTTTGTATTGATGTTGCAGCAGTCCAATTTGCTTCTCCATTTTGGACTGACGTTTGCGCTACAAAAGGGGAGATAAGTTTTACAAGCATAGCCGAGTTCATCTCTGCAGTCTGATCTGACCCAGCATCATGGTTCTGTGAGTAACTATCTAATGAAAATATATATAATAGATAAAATTACCATGTACACCATCACATCTATAACTCATCAAACATAGTTGTGATCTGTCAATATATATTTAACAAAATATTTATAACAGTGAAAAAAAACAAACCAAATTTGTATTCATCCCATTCAGTTTATGATTATAGACAATAAAAATTGTGATATAAAGCAGAAACGATTTTAGTACAAACTAAAATGACCCTATCACATTTCTAATCCCGTTTATTTTAAACTATAACCGGTTTAGGACACTAACATTTTATTAACTCACAAACGCATCTATGTTTGAATCTTGACCTTTTATTTAATTATATCATTATAGCACCATTTGGACATGATTTCTCTACGATGCTGCGTATACAGAACAGGTCATGAACTCAATGAATTATCTCTACCTTTCTCTCTTTTCCAAACTCATGATAGAATCGTAATTCTGATTAGAGATTGTTCATTCAGATAGTCATTGTATTACAGAATATCGATTGTATAGGAGAAAAGACTTGATGAACTCTTGAACATAAATGTAAATATGTGAACTGTGGTCGTGAGTCAATTGTGTTTGGATGAAAGTTAGTAAACTGTGAAATTACATTACTCCTTAAGTAGGAAGTTCCACCTGCGAACAGAGAACTTATGAGTCGATAGTATGTACTTAAAGTGACTTCCTGTTGGAAACGAATCCTAAATTTAACCACTGATAAGTGATTATGTTTATTAAATGATAAAGGAATTCATAAATAATAATCATAATAGAGGCCAAACACACTAGAGCGGCCAAATTACTATATGATTAACAGTTAAACATTAAGATTTTTAAATGCTAAAGAATAAAATAAATAGTAAACATAAAAGAAATATGAGAACTCTTAATAGTTGTGCATTACAAGTTTAAATTTAGTCAGTGTTTCAGCTAAGTAGTCTTTATCAGACTAGCAGTAGGCAGAGATAATGTAACGTACTTAAGCCTTGAATAATTGTAAAGTATCTGAAGTAATTCATATATTTTTTATTATCATTATACCGTATATATTATTAGTATCTGTTTTTTCCCCATCTTTTTTTTCTCTCTTTTGTTTTGATGTAGCCGAAACATTTATATTCATCATGCCTTGAAGCCAACTCTTGTTTTCTAAAAGGTTTTGAAAATTCTTGGTTTCAATAAATCAGGTTTTCATGTTGTTGTTTTTTAATTTCTTGTTGGAAATCTATGTAATAACAGTATATAGTACACCTTTCATTTTGTCCTTTTCAGTTGCTTGATTACAAGAAAGGCGAGGAGAAAGGTAGCCCTCATCACTGTTTGCAGCATAGCAATCTTCATCCTTTGTAAAAGCATTCTTAGTTTCATGGAAGCCGACGAGGGCGTGTCAAGTGCTAAGTTGTTCTCTCGCCAACAATCACTTGATAATCTCCAGGAAAAAAACATCCTTATGAAACACTTTCCGTCTTACTACGAATTGAAGTCTGGCTCTGAGGTCTTTAGCAAATGTCCAAAATACACTTCCTGTACTATCGATGTGAATGAACATCCGAGTGTTTCTTATGACTTGGTTGTACTAGATTCTCATGGAATCATGTATCGCAGGCCACCCCAAAAGCTTCCGGGACAGGTGATTTATTTTGTTGTAAAAAATGTTTTCTTTCCATTTTGTTCATAAAATATTTTTCTTTTTATTGTTCTCTCTTATTCTAAACATGTGTGCATACATTTTTGCATTCTAAATAAGGTTAGCAGAATGCCTTGGAGATATAGTTTTAAAATATATATATATATATATATTTCGAATTAAGCTTACCACTTGTCAAAGAATTTTTTCATTGTTATGTTTACTTTTAGATTTTCATTTGCAACATTACTGCATTCACAAATATCTGTTTCATATTAATTTGTGAGCTTTCACTAGTTTAGGTCACAGATTTGGTTTATTTTGCAATTTAGCAAGCGACACAAACTTACTGTAACTGTACTCAGTGAGTATAATTTTCACCAGTTCCATTGTACAAAGCATTTCCTATTACCTCAGTTTACATGCTACGGATGTGGGTTTTAAATAAAGGTGTTGCTCTAGAAACACTTTAGAACTTGCAGACGAGACAAACAAATGTGCTACACCAGGAATCATATCCAAGAATATATAGAAAAGGAAGATGTAGAGATTGTGTGTGTGAGATGAGTGGGTGGGGATAAATATAGAGATCAGAAAGAAATGGAGAATCTCTAACCATGGAAACGATCGGAATCACTGAACTAGAAAGAGACAAACACTGCAAGAGAAAAGGCTAGCTCTGTTTTTTCAAAATTAGAAAAAAAAAACCCAAAAAGTATGATTAGCGACAGATCAAACTAGTGTTCCATCTTCCGTCCAGTCTGTCACTCCTGATAATGACTTGCTTTTCATTAAGGAGCCATTGACGATATTGATATTTTGACGTTTATTTATCGAGATCAGAGCAGTTGGCTGAAGAACACAAACTGTTTCTAGATAAGTGGATCAAGTCGGTCTCTTCTATCTTCATAGATGTTTATGGTACCTTACCAGCTGCAAGACTCTGTCCCTCAAGTTGGAGCTTCACAGCGATGTTCACTATACATTTGTAATCCGCCAGCTTACATGCAGTGAACGGCATGACACCCGTAAGAAATAGGCAGACTGACTGGGTTGTCACCCTTGAAGTGGCGCACATTGAATACTGGTAGTGAGAATTACGAAGAGCTCAAAGGCATGACGATTAATCCACAGGCTGGTTGCAGTGTGGGGCATCACTGCTGGGCTGGGACAGTCTATGGTGTAGTGGCATTAATGGCTTATATGTCTTTAACATACGCTGTTCCTTTTCGACTATTTTGAAGAAGTTAATTCAGGAACTTGATGACTTCAAGTATGCATCTATCACATTCAAATTCTTGGTTGTTCGTCAGCCCTATGTAATAGCCCCAGTCACACGTACCAGTCGAAACAAGATTTGTTCAAGGGCGCATATAAATAATAGTCCATATTTGCCTAGTCATGTCTTGGTGTTTGGCAGCCAGATTGTGTTTCTGGGAAATCATGTTCACTTAGTGGCAATGTCTGTGATCTAGAACCATTTAGAGAGCACAAAACTCCCCAAAGGAGGACCGAATGAGTGTCACTCTGCTAAGACCCAAAGTGACAACCCTACTCTAGCCAAATACTCTAAACTGGCCAAGCTAAGGTAGAGGTGCCCTTTTTTTTTTTTATGGGAAAGTGTTGTACATGGGCGTGCAAGTGCATTCGCGTACTTAGACAATTGTTACTGCATCTCTCTGTGAGTTCACCAATCTGAATGCAGTATAACACTTCAACCTACTTCACTTTTTAAAATAGCACAGGATAAGTAGTCGTTAACCTGATATAAGAACATTCATATAGTAATGTGAACTAATCGACATGTTAGCCAGCACAAAATAGTAACATCGTATTGTGACGTAAGAACATTCATATAGTAATGTGAACTAATCGACATGTTAGCCAGCACAAAGTAGTAACATCGTATTGTGACGTAATTAATTACGGGACACTAATATCAGCAATAAAAGATTTCTATTGTCTTAGAAGAAAGTGTATTTTATCATTACTGAATTCGATTTGATATATAAAACTTTTGAATTGTTGACCACTTAGATATTCTTTCAATTCCTCGTAATTTTATGGCGTATATGTTATCATAAATTCACAAGGAGACAGCATCGCAAAATTATGTTGTTTGTAATAAAGAAATTTGTAACAGCTAGACACATCACCCCGGTGTTGATTGGAGTCCAGAGGGTTCACCACACACACACACAAGTATATATAGTATCTGCTTGTATGTCTTTGAGGAAATGAATATGTGATACTTTGCACTTGCCAGTCCACTACCGTTTTCTTAAACCTTTCGTCTCTCACAATTTCTTAACATTCACCCAATTCTCTTTTTTACCTATACGAATCATAGGTGAGATTCAGGGAATGTATTTCTCTGATTATATAATTAATCTTCAATCGTATCAAAGTAAAAACTTATTTTTCTGGTGTGCAACCCATCCCTTTTCTCTTTGACAATTATTATTAACTTATATTTGACTCATCCCAACTTTTCAGACATGTCTCAATGATGGGTCAAATATACACACAGACACCTCCCCTTTCTCCTCCTTATTACATAGAAGCAGATTGAATCAATTCCAGTCAACATACCAGTTCTCACTGCTAGTCATAATCGTTGCTACACATCAGAGAACACATATTACACGTGCATGTGTATCCCATTCTTACCGAATGGCATGCCAAACGAATTCTACATCTCATGCCTGATCCAAAATCCCAAGTGTTATATATCTGGTCTTAAATTTGCTGATTTCCGCTAATCAGCGTATTACCTACTGGAAATATTGCTCCTGAACAAACTTATTGAAATGTTCAGATTAAAAATGTTTGACATAAAATATTTGTAAACTATAATTACAATCAACGAGAAAAACTATATAAAGACTGTTTTATTATAAAACTAATAGTTTTGTTTCATTTAATGCAAGAAACAAACATTTTAGTTGTTTCTTCCAGTTCTGCCTCTTTCGTCACTTTTTCTTTCTTTTTGAGGGTCTGGTAGAAAATATGTTGAGGTTTCCCCACACTTGGAACCACATCAACATCGTTGTTTATAATTTTTCTAGACAGTATCTTTCGGTGAGGTCATATAACTTCTAGTTTTGTTTACTCTGCATTCACATTCTATAGAATCATTTTTTACGGTCTGGTTGCATTCGTATATAATTTACATTTCATTTTTCAGATATGGGTCTATTTTGCTGTCGAATCACCTCCCAACTCAATAAACAGCATTCATGGACGAGAATGGCTCTGGATGTTCAACTGGACAATGACTTACCGCCGTGATTCTGACATTCCTTTTGGGTACGGTACTACTGTTTGGATGCCAGACTCCTCTAATCCTGGTCAGGGTGACGTCCCCAGCCATTTAGTGGAGAACGTTGAAATATTAGAAAAAGCACGGAGAAAGAGAGAGCAAATGGTCAAACCGTTTCTCACGGGGTCAACGTTCAACGTGTCCGAGTACAATGCAAAGGTACATCGTCTAGTCACTGACAAGACCAAACTCGCGGCTGCGTTCATTAGCAACTGTGATAGGATGTCGAAACGCCTGGACTACTTGGTGATGTTAAACCGTGAACTTAACAATCAGATAGACGTCTACGGCACTTGTGGAAATATGAGGTGCCCCAAAGGGAATAGGGAGTGCGCGACAATGTTGGAACGGGACTACTTCTTCGTTTTGGCCTTTGAGAACTCGCTGTGCAAAGACTACATCACGGAAAAAACGTACAACATCTTGTCGAACTACTACGTTGTGCCTGTGGTCCGAGGTGGGGCTAATTATTCAAAGCTAACTCCTCCCCTTTCTGTGATTGACACGTCCGCTTACAAGTCAGTGAAGGATTTGGCACGTTATTTGCTGTACCTAAGCTCGAACGTGGAATCGTATATCACTTACTTCAGCTGGAGGAGAGAGTTTGTTGTCGTCGAGCCGGACCCGTTGCCATGGTGTCAAATGTGTGCTATGCTGCACGAAGGAAGAGAACGCGTGTACGAGAATGTGTCTGCTTGGTGGGCAGAGGACGCATGCTTCCCGCCGACTGACCTGCATTAATGCCATTCATCTAGTAACTCTGGCATTAGACTCTTTCCTGGATCACTTAGCCGTGATGGATGACATCTTTGCAAGTGTGGTGACTACTCAAGGGACTGCACTCTAAGAATTAAGTCCAGTTTAACAGAGTAGTATTCCTCGCAGGTCAGATTATACTACGAAGTGTTTAGAACTTTAGGGTGACATTCTACAGAAAATCTAATCTGCCACTACTATATCGTTCTTTGAAGTTTTCACAACAGTGGTTATACACGTTAAGTGCAAAATACATTAATAATAAATCACACGGTGTTCTCCACTTAAAATCAAAAGAAATATAACGTGAGAAAATCCTTTAGTGTTATAAAATACTGCAGACAGTTATACATACATATTTATCACTTAGAGTCTTATACAAACATTACTACCGGCTGACATGAAAACATGAAAGTTTACAACCTAAAATTTGTAACTTTTAATTCTCACAGTACTTGACAGCTAACACAAGCGCCTCATGATGGGGACCCTTAACAAATTATGTCCTGGTGTGTCAGAGGAATTTTGGAGAGTGATTTAAAACTAAAATATTTTCTAGAAGTCTGGCTAGGTCTCTATACTTCACCAATTCCCAGTGGTCAATCTTCACTTGGCCAGCACTCGGCCATTGGTTAATTATGAAGTATCTCTATCTGTCAGCTAATTACGGTCGTTCAGTGTCACAGTCCGGCTAGAAATCTCCCACTCAAGCAATTAGGTGTACCTATTTTTGGACTGCTAGCCTTGGGATTTCTAAGACGTGGATGCGAATCTCTGTTAGCATATCTTACCTCTGCGAGTCATTCAATTACAATCAGATATCTAGAAAACACTACTAACTTGTGCTATTGTTGCATTTAGCATGCAGAACATGGCGTCAGTTTCCCATTAACATTAGCATTAATAACGAGAATAAAAAGTGCTTTACATTTTAACATTTTACTTTTTTTTTTTTTTAAAAAGTTCATGCAAAAATATACCTATAATAAAGTGGCAAGTAGAGGAAAGGGTGAAAATATGTGTCATATATATATGGTGAAAATATGTGTCACTATATATATGGTGAAAATATGTGTCACTATATATATATATATGGTGAAATTGTTTGTCACCACACGTATATATTATATCAAGTTTATTGCATACGATAGCTATCGTTGGAGGCCCAGTTTTTGAGGTGATCAAAGACATAAAAAAAAAAAGTATGCTTTGGAACAGCTGATTGAGATAGAAATTCATACTTATAAAATTCTTTAATTATTTTTCCAATTTGTTTCATGTTTGAGTGTTGTGGTCAAGTTTGTTTCACAGATATAAATTTATAGAGATAGGTACGGATGGTCTTAAATATGTACTCTTATGGAAATATTCACATATACCCCAAATTATTTTCATCAATATTTCAAAGCCTTTATCTTCGTTATCCTACTTGGGGTTTTTCTGAGAAGCACCTCAGCTTGTGTGTGTGGCGCAATTTCGGCAAGGGGAGGAAACTGCATCATTGCTCAGGGAAGAGCGCGATTCTCTGGACAGGATTTTGACTAGCCATTCACAAAGCTGTTAGGTCTGCTGACAGAACTTATACCTGAACTGTTTCGAGTAGTGCCGGCCAAGTAGACCTTTGCACTTGTTGAGAATTGACAGAATTCAACCGGTTGTGTCATCTTCAAAAATGTTCATCAGGTGAAAATATTCCATTCTGTCTTATATTGTCTCTATGGTAATTTCCATTTCTTACTCATTTGTATAAATAATTTTGTATCTGTGTCGATTTTGTTTAAGCTGGAAATACACTGAACTATGAACTTTTGTCTTCGGGAAAATTACCTGAACTTTGAACTTTAGTATCTTTTTTGGGGAAAAAACTGAACTTTGAGATTTAGTATCTTTTGAAAAACAAACTAAACTTTGAAAATGATTATTTTCTCCTGATAAACTATGTTCAAGTATGTTCAAAACTGTTGAACTGAACTACTTAACATTTCTTGTTTAGTTTTCTTCACAATATAATTGTTTACGTGTGAACGTTTATATATTTGTACACATGGATGTTTGCTTTGTGACTACTTTTGTCAACGCTATTCATATGACTTGAATATGCATAATTAGAAAAGCAACTTCATATATTAAATTTCAGTTTGTTATTATTTTACATTTACATTCGTTAATTAAATCCTTTATATTCTGAATTCTGTTAATGCTTACGCTTGTCAGTTAATAAGGAGTATGGTATGTACAATTGACGGGTGAAGTGCAAATCTTTGTTTAGTTGTAAGTTGGACAATAACATATTTTCAGTAAGTATCCTACCAAGATAATGAGAATTGTGAAAGCCATATTCATATGGGCAATAGATTAGTTTACAGTCGTGTGAATTTGATATAGGGAATTTGATCCGATAACACTCAATATTCAGTGCAGGTAAATATTACTTTAACCTACAGGCGAATGTTATTCCTAATTTAAGGCATTAAGGTTCTACAGAGATTTTCATTCGCATTCGCATATCTTTTATGGGCGTGGTTATAGACGGTAATTAGGAGAATTACCCGTCTATTAACCCTGCTCATCACAAGTTCGAAAACAATGAAGTCGCGAAGTTAAGCTAAAACTGCAGTTAAATAGTGATGTTTAGTTCATGCATTAAAAGAGCGATGTTAAGTTCAAAGACTTGAAGTTACGTTGGTAAGCTCAGAGACAATTAAACACTAAGAGTTAACCAAGTCGCGATAGTAAGCTCTGAGACAATTAAATCGCGATGTTAAGTTCAAAGACTTAATGAAGTCACGATAGTAAGCTCTGAGACAATTAAATCGCCATATTAAGTTCAAAGACTTAATGAAGTCACGATGGTAAGCTCTGAGACAATTAAATCACGATGTTAAACTCAAAAACCCTGGAATCACAATGCTAAACTAAAAAAAACAATGAAGTGACAATACTATTCTCAAAGGTATAATGAAATCACGATATTAACGACAATATAATCACAATGCTAAACTAAAAAGCATAATGAAGTGACAATACTATTCTCAAAGGTATAATGAAATCACGATGTTAAACTCAAAGACCCTGGAATCACAATGCTAAACTAAAAAAACAATGAAGTGACAATACTATTCTCAAAGGTATAATGAAATCACAATGCTAAACTAAAAAGCATAAAGAAGTGACAATATTATGTTCAACGGTATAAGGAAATCACGATATTAAAGACAATATAATCACAATGCTAAACTAAAAATACTGAAATCAAAAGCAGAATATTCACACCCTCAGTGGCTAGAAATACGAGTCGTTAGACTGTCTCACAAATAGGTCATCTCAATGATGTCCACTATATGTTGTCATTTAATACCTATGTGAACTCTTGCAGATTCATCAAGCACGTCTATTTGAAGCAGTTCATCCTTAAACGCAGGTAAAGTTTTGCTCATTTCTAACCTCAATAAGATGATTTACACTCGACATCATGAACTCAACTAAAGTAATGCTTGGGTGCATGGATGGAAAATTATCAGTTGGTTTGGAAGGGTGTGCGTGTGCTTGGTTTTTTTTTTTTTGTTTTTTTTTTTATTGGATAGGGTAGCCAGCTGAATAAAATAATGAACGAGTGGTGTGAGCGGCTGAAACTCAAACACGTTTTCCTGGTGTCTGTGTAAACGTTATACTGGTCCAGAAACGAAATCTAGTAAAACGCAGCTATTTACCAATTTCATTTCATTTTTAATATCTGTCACTTAAATGTGCCTGGAAAACTACAAAGGCCAGCCGTCAGAGTATGATTCCTCATTTGAATTTGGGGGGGGGGGGGGTGAATTAAAATCACCATGTTATGAAATATAAAGAAATTTAAGTAGATAATTTATGAAGCATCCTTCACAAGTCCTACCTTTATTCACAAAAGTAAGATATTTATTATAGCTTTGTAAATCAAAACAATTATGAACACACTTGCAGAGAATTTACTGGATAATGAATTGTTGGCATTCAGCACAACTGAATGATATAGATTTCTGCTCTCTTTTCCTCCATTCCCTTTCTTTCAATATGAATCCATTTATTTACTGCAGCGATAGGGGTGTGCATTGGGGGCGGGGAGAGTACATTAGAGTCAGATGTCAGGTTCAAACTTAGAATCTATCCATTTCTATTGATACTGGGGTAAGAATGCACGAACAGTTAGATGTCTGTTTCCAATCTTTAAAAAAAAAAAAAAAATGCTATTCACATCACATCCTGACTGATTATTCGTTACCATGATATTATGTAAACTCAAAGTAGTGTTTCATCGTGTGCGAGCGTGTGTGTATATGTGTACTGAAGACTTGTGACGTCAGTTTTGTCTGTTCAGGTTCCAGTCTCGGTGGCAAGACAGACAGATGCTTCATTGAAATTCTAGCCGGCAGCCTGCCTGAGTGTCATTTATCTTGCGGATATAGTTTCTCTGACATCATTAAGACGTGAAATGGTTCTGCCGTTTAGCCCAAAGTGACGTCAACAAGCTATTATGAGCGAAGGTTACCAGTGACAGAATGCAGCCAACTCCAAACTGCGTGGTCTCACAAACGGCATTTGACGTCAGTCACTGGGCTGTTTTCATAATCATCATCACGAAGAACCGTCTGCTTTTCTCTAAAATATTATATTCGTCTTGTAACTGAATTAAAACTACAAAAATACTTTTCTTCTTGACGCAGTAGAAATAAATTTCCTCTGCCTTGCGCAAGCGTTCCAAATGTTGGATGATTTATTGTGATTTTAGGTTTCAGTCTCGCTTCCAACTTACGCTGATTTTGCAGTCAGGCACATGGAGACATTTATGTTCTGGAAGGGAGAGATATAGTTCCATAGAAGGACAAAGTGAAGATTTGGCTGGGGCGTTTGTTGGATTTTTCTGGGTGCAGTTTGGCCCGGGTAGCAGCAACTGCCTTCTCTTTTCCGACTTTAACTGCCAAGATCTAGATCTGACGCGATCTGCAGCACACGGGACCCGATTTATCGTCCTATTCGACATACTGACTAATTTTAATAGCGATTAAAGGTCAGGGAAATGCGAACCCGATCAATGGATCGAGAAATTATTATCTTATATATATTCTACTGCCTGGCCCTTTCCTTAAATGTGATGATAAACTGTCTCATGTTTTATAGACAACTCAGGTGATAATCAGAAAGGTTTGACTTAACGTTAAGCAACCACTGCATGGAAACATTTTCAAAGTAAAAGCTCAAACCCAAATTATCGCACCCTCATTAATCTCCCCAGCTATGGAAATCTCACATCCTCGTCAGTGATCAGCTATGTAAGCCTGTCTCATCATAATTATAATTATCAGAATAGTGGTGTAGTATAAAAAGTGAGTAAGTCTGTCTCATCATAATTATAATTTTCAAAATAGTAATGTAATATTAAAAGTAAGTAAGCCTCTTTCATAGTAATTATAATTTTCAAAATAATAATATAATATCAAAGTAAGTAAGTCTATCTCATAATTATAATTATCAGAATATTAGTGTAGTATCTAAAGTAAATAGGCCTGATTTATCATATTTATAATTATCAGAATAGCAGTGTAGTATCAAAAGTGAGTAAGTCTGTTTCATTGTAATTATAATTAACAGAATAATAATATAATATCAAAAGTAAATAAGTCTGTCTCATCATAATTATAATTATCAGAATAGTAATGTAGTATCAAAAGTAAGCCTGTCTCGTTATAATTAGCAGAACAGTATTCATACGTGTGTGGTATCAAAAAAATAATTAATCCTGTCTCATCATAATTATAAATAGCAGAATAATAGCATAATATCAAAACCAATCGATCAAAGTTCAGCAGGTGTTTGAACTTTTATTCTAAACTTTCAAAAGTCCCCTCAAGTTAACATTTGTCTATTTGCAAACGGACGAAAGCGGTAATGAGAAGAGGTTCAGTTTGGGAAAGGGAGATAAATAGTATCTTGGGTAGAAAGAGCAAGGGTTGGAGTTCTTGTCCATCAACAAGCTAGCTGGCGTGCGCAGTTTTCAACTGTCAGTGTGTTTTAGCGTGTTCAAGTTGTGTACACGTGGGTTGCGCTTTCTTGCTCCTCTCTAAAATCGCGCGCGAGTGTTTTATGTTCTTGATCTAGATCTCTCACCGGCTTTTTTTTGTTGCCCTCATCGGTCATTATTTCCATCTATTTTACACCTGACTCACTTTGATAATAAGTACTTTTTAAAAGAGTTGATTGTACGCAAATGTATCGATTTGCAAAGAAGTTTGCACGTGAACTGATTCTTGTAGCTCTAGTCAGTCTGGTGTCTAGACTCTAGAGTCTAGAAGATAGCAGGCGTTTGCTGTAATAACACTTTCATTGGGTGACTACTGTCTCATACTCCATCTTTCTCCTCAAAGTCAATATGTAGACACGCGAAGACCGAAAGATGCTGGTACATACCTCTGTGTTACTACCATTCTAGAAAGTGAATCGACAAAGCCTGGTATAAAGGTAATCTTCCAGAAACTCATACCAATCTGACATTTTCAAACGGGAGGGGGAGGGAGGGGAATACTGGCGAAGGAGATTAGAGGGTACGAAATTCCGAGGTGCTAATTTTTTGCCTTTCGGGTTTGTACAGAATGAGCGACAGACTAGACAACTTTTTGCCTTTCGGGTTTGTACAGAATGAGCGACAGACTAGACAACTTTTTGCCTTTCGGGTTTGTACAGAATGAGCGACAGACTAGACAACTTTTTGCCTTTCGGGTTTGTACAGAATGAGCGACAGACTAGACAACGTTTTGCCTTTCGGGTTTGTACAGAATGAGCGACAGACTAGACAACTTTTTGCCTTTCGTGTTTGTACAGCTCGGTAGTTTCCGCGGGACTCGACACTCACAACACTCACCGATTTGCGGGTTAGAGTTCAACTTTCAGTGCTGAAAGGTCTGAAGTCAATGTTTTAAAATAAAAAATAACCGTCGCGACGATCGTCTGCTTGGGTACTTCGCCAGAGACATCTTTATTCAGCCGTAGACACAATTGTATCATCATCCAATATGGCCGTTGTAGCCAAGTGACTGAACTCAAAGAAGGACAAACAGGATTTGTCTTCTCTGAGCTGCTTGCACGTACTTCTTTCTGACTGGCTAGTCACCTTTCACAGGTCAGGTCGATTTGCTGGGGTGGTGGAATGGTCAGACAGACCTGGGTGGGTCTATTTCAAGTCAATTGGAGAAACTGGAGTGTAGATAAGCCTGTCCGTATTGTACCTCAAGTCGATTTGAGGGGTTGGGGTGTCAGATTTGATACTGTTGAACAGCAACTGCCTTGCATTTCCTAAAACTAAATTAGGTGTCACAGAATCTTAAGAGTTGTGGCCAAGCGCACGTACAGTTGTTTTTATTATTGATATCTGAACTTTTATTAGTCATTTGTAGCAGTATAGGAGACAGCATGGAGCCTGAGCCAAAAATGTACCGCTGACCCTGGCGTGCGATTTTTAGAAGATATTAAAGTTGTTTTTTTAAAAAGTCATTTAAAACCCTAACGTGGTCGACCACACGTCCACTCACATTTCAGATGTTACAATTAAAGGATATTTTGAACATTAACAATCACAAAGACGGCTACGAAAGCTTCAAACCCGACCTGACATAGAGACAAAGATTTAAAAGAAAAATCGCAAATACTTAAAACCTAGGGATGGATGAAAACTTTAATAGACTAGAGTAATAGTGCCAGAAAGAATTCTAAAATCGCGATGACTCTGGCGCGTCCTGACAACTCTCGATTTCGTATAGTGCCCACTACATATAGAGTGAGAGGTTTTGTAAATTTTATTAAACTTGCCAGGCTGTGCTACGTGGACTAGTGTTTATGTGAATAATATTTGACTAAATAAGCATCCCCCCCCCCGTTATTTGTCACCAAATAATACCAAAAGAAAATTTAAATAAAGCTCTTCAATCTGTAAGAGAACTAAGCGCTTCACAATTGTAATAAAATATTCAAGGCCTTTATACAAACATGTTCAACCCTAAAGAAAACAATCACATAGATGTCCCATAAGCAAATGGAACAATCATTTCTAATCGTGTGCACACCCAGAACTCTGCACTGCTGTAGTAAACTCTGACAGTCATAAACATGTATTCAACAACTTTGAAAGCCTTTTACGTTCAGAGTGAAGTCAACTTATCTCCCCCTTTTTACGACTTGCAGTAGAAAATGTTGGCACGTGACACGCCTAAATGACTCCGTTACTCACAGCGTTTGTTGTCGACGAGGAACCTCGATATCACGATCAGCGATTTCTTAGAATAAATCTATTTTTATGCGCTGCGCATGCGACCTTGAGCTGATGGCGTGGTCTAAGCGAACCGAAGTGCTTTTGCACCCTTTTGTCTTCGTCTTGATCTTTCGTGTTCGCTGTGTCAGGATTTTATTTCATTCGATACTTATTAAGAACATTGCCCCGTGCAGGTTTTCCTCCCCACCCCCCACTCCTCTTCTGTTGGGTTCCACAACCACTTGCTTCTACTGAGCACGTTCTCCTTGTAAGTTTCAGCGATAAATTTATTTCCTAAAATAGCGCGTTCAAAACGCACCTACATAATGTGTTTCAAATGCCCCATGCTTGAAAGAAATATTGCTGGGTTCCGGAAATAAAAGTTTTATTCAAGTTAGTTCTGTAGCATCCGTTGATATAAATGTTTGCGTTGTGCATAAAATTTTAATGTGAAGCAATTTAAGAGCAAAATGTAAACTCCACCACATAATTTTACTAGATCGTTGAATGAATTTCGATTACGAAAATTATTCAGATAGGTGTGTTGTGAAGGTTCAATGCTCAGAAAGGGATTTTTATTTGTCAAACAATCCAAATTCGAGCGGAATTCATTTCATCAGACTGTTTACTAAAGCTCGATTAAAACTTTTCTTCGATAGCCTGATCAAGAGTTGCTTACCCTGTAGCATGACCATGATCGAGAGTTGCCTATAGCATGATAAAAAAAAAAAAAAATTGCCTCCATATAGCAAGATTTACCCTATTACCTTATACTCCTATAGCATGATCAAGAGTTACCTACCCTATAGCATGATAAAGAATTTCTTACCCTATATTATGATGGAGAATTTCTTACACTATAGCGTGATCAGGAGTTACCTACCCGAAAGCATGATCGAGAATGTCCTACTCTAATATAGCATGATCGAGAATTTCCTATCCTATAGAATGATCAAGAGTTGCCTACCCTTAAGCATGATTAAGAATTGCCCTCCCTATAGCATGATGGAGAGTTGCCTACGTTATAGCATGATCGAGAGTTGCCCACCCTAATCAGAATCAATCACAACAATAGCATTAACGATCAAGACGGAGACAGGTATTGGTTGGCTGGGTACACGGGTGAGGTGGACACAAAAATTTTAGTAGCGATACTGTGGCGTATGGATACTATTTAAAAAAAAAATATCCAGATTATCAAATCACAATATATATTTGATAACAGCTTCCACATTCACTCGTTCCTTCGCAGCAAATACGCCTTTCCTTGTTTCAGAGCCCAAACCAGGCCAAGACTCCATAGGGTCTTGACACTCTGTTCCTGAAGCCTGATGTTTATAATTAGAGTAACAAACAATGAAACCCAACTGTAGCAGCTGTAGGTTCTAAACTCTAAAGTTTCGGCGAAAACGGCGAAAACCGTTCGGATTTCTTCAGTTGAATTTGTCCTTAAATATAGAAACAACAAAATCCAACAACAACCCTACACACACACACACACACACACCGAGGAGTTAAATGAGAAATATGTTTGCCAGCGTATCCATGCGTCCTTGGCTATTACCACTCCTACCAACGAAAACATGGCCAGACTTGACTACGTATTTTATGATTTTATCACTCATATCAACGAAACATAGCCAGAGACTTGACTGCGTATTTTATGATTTTATCACTCATGCCAACGAAAACATGGCCAGAAAATTGACTACGTACTTTATGATTTTATTATTCATACCAACGAAAACATGGCCAGAAACTTGACTACTTACTTTATGATTTTATCACTCATATCAACGAAAACATGGCCAGAGACTAGACTGCGTATTTTATAATTCTGTGACTCTAATGCCACCCTTGTTATTGTTTATGCTTATTATTATTATTATTATTCATTAATAATCCATAACTAATTACAAATGATGAGAATCTTAATTTATGTCATAATTTTCCAGCAGACACCACTCGTCTCTCTCACTTGGCGGATATGCGGGCGCTGTAAACGTTTTCTCTCTTCCACCACATTAAAGATAAACTTTTACCGTCACACAATATTTCCGTAGATGGAAAACTTTTTACTAAAGGAGAAGACAAATCCGTCTTTAATCTATATTTAGCGAACTCCCATGCACCCACTTTCTTCTCCAAATTACGATTGTTAACATGTGTAAGAAGGTCAATAAATTTAATAATAAATTTATTAAATCAAAAATCAAATATACATATAACAAATACAATGAAAACAATACTTGACATCAATACTTCCACAAAACCAAGTTCGAATAATTTTAATACCTCTACAGTCTTATATTCTAAAATACAATTCAAATAGATTGGTATCAATAAAAATCACAGGATAGTTTATATCAGAGAACAGAAATGGGGCTATTAGACATAAGTGATAATAATTTCTTCATAACCTTGTATAGGCAAACTTGCAATAGTCCTTTCATGTGCCTTTTGTAACAAAGTCACAAGTTTATTTGTTCACGTTACTAAAGTAATTTCCTTTCTCACATTGTAAAAACTGACTAGCCATTATTCTTTCAAGGTCATCTGGTGTTCTGCTGTATTAGCTCCCTCAGGCAGAACAACAATTGTAGCACTGTCCAGTAACTTCCTTGTACCAGGAATTGCTCACTGTAATCAGCATACTTTGCCACCACACATCAATGGAGTGCAGTGTATTCTGTACATTTACACAATGCAGTAGATACTTCTCGTGTCTACCATGGTCTTAATGATATATAAATCAACCAAGAGATTCGGTAAATCATGGAAAGGCCGCTTATTTCCATTAAGCTAACGGCTGTTTTCTTGTCACTCCAAATTCAAGGTGCTAGACAATAGAATTTTTCTACATACGATTTACTTTTACAATAGAATTCTCTACAAAAGTCGGGTTACTTTGATAATTTAACCATTTATATAACAATTAAGTCTAAAAATAGAGATAGGCAAATTTACAGGTTCTAACCACGGAAGAGCGGACAGAGAAGATATTTTATCCATGCACTCAGTTCCTAGTCATTACATGTCAATCGAAGATTTGAATGACATGCTGCAGGTGCGTTTAAGGAATGGGTTTTGGTGTTGTTTTATCTAAATGGAAAATATTTTCAAGGATGAAACATAGACACTGAGCTTTCATAAAAGCTTTCCAACCAAACTCGGCTTTCTACAGCACATACTCCAAACCAACCAAACTCGGCTTTCTACAGCACATACTCCAACCAAACTCGGCTTTCTACAGCACATACTCCAACCAAACTCGGCTTTCTACAGCACATACTCCAACCAAACTCGGCTTTCTACAGCACATACTCCAACCAACCTCGGCTTTCTACAGCACATACTCCAACCAACCTCGGCTTTCTACAGCACATACTCCAACCAAACTCGGCTTTCTACAGCACATACTCCAACCAAACTCGGCTTTCTACAGCACATACTCCAACCAAATGGAGCGAGTGTGCTGCGCACGAAATGTAGTATGCAAACAGTTTTATCTTGGCGATATTGCTCGAAAACCATTGTAGCACCCTGACATGTTTGCTGTTTTATCTTGGCGATATTGCTCGAAAACCATTGTAGCACCCTGACATGTTTGCTGTTTTATCTTGGCAATATCGCTCGAAAACCATTGTAGCACCCTGACGGGTTTGCTGTTTTATCTTGGCAATATCGTTGAAAACCAATGTAGCACCCCGACATGTTTGCTGCATTGTCATAAGACTTTCCTCTCAGTTTTTTTTAATGTCATGCTGCATTTGTTTAAGGTCAAAACAGTGGTAGCAAGCTCTTCTCCAGTGTGGCTTGCTATGGGAATGAATGTGAGAAAACGTTCTACACTTCACCATCTGATACTTCTGGATGCTGTGCACGGTTATTTAGAGGTTGTTGTTTTTCATAGACCACTTCAATGTTTGTGAAAGTATTTGGACGCTAAGAAGTGTTACGTAGACCAGTTTAATGTTTGTGAAAGTATTTGGACGCTAAGAAGTGTTACATACACCAGTTTAATGTTTGTGAATATTTGGACGCTAAGAAGTGTTACATAGACCAGTTTAATGTTTGTGAAAGTATTTGGACGCTAAGAAGTGCTACGTAGACCAGTTCAATGTTTGTGAAAGTATTTGGACGCTATGTAGATAATTCAAGTCGTATTATAGTTAATCATTTGTACGTAATCATGTTCAGTGGGGAATGTGTGTGTGTGTCTCTGTGTGTGTGTGTGTGTGTGTGTGTCTGTGTGTGTGTGTGTGTGTGTGTGTGTGTGTGTGTGTGTGTGTGTGTGTGTATTTACCAGTATGGATATACTAGGCATGATCTGTGTTACTATCAATAGCTTGCACATCAGTAGATGCCTCTTGGATTAGTTGATAGCTTTAGCGTTCGTTGACAAGGTTTAATCTCGATTTAAGTCTCTCTCTACGTGTCTCTCTCTTTGTCTCGCTATTCGAGTGAAAGAGAGAGTAAATATCATGGTAGTCGGCGAGCATCTAGATTCTGCGTCATACTCTCCTGTTAGCCAGAGAAAGTTCAACTGAAAAACAGCTGGGATTTTGGGTGTATGGGTGGGATAATTCGGGATTGTAAGTAAACGTTAGGTGACGTCACAGCTGAAAATTGAAGTTCAAGCAGCACAGAAAACAGAAACGAGATACACACACATGGAGAAGATAAAGCCACAAATCACCAGCACTCAAACCAACACGACTACCACCAAAAAAAGTACACAAACCAAATAGAAATTAACAGCTACAACTTCGACAGTGAAAATAACCTGGGAAAAACAGAAACAATGCCGAAGAGACCCTACAAACGGAAAATATGAAGGAAAAGTACCACCAGCAACAACAGCAGCCACAACAACTGCCTCAACAATGCCGAAGAGACCTACAAACGGAAAATATGAAGGAAAAGTACCACCAGCAACAACAGCAGCGACAGTACAGAGAACAGCAGTACCCGCAGAGAGGAATTTTTAAGCACCCCGTTAAGGACATGATCCAATTTCTGCTTGACCACCCGTACTTGGCCGCCAGCACCCGCCTACACTTATCCCAACGGACTCCGGGGACAGCGACGCTAACAAAAACAATGACAATAACATCGGTAAGGAGGTCAAGGGGGTTGAACATCCTGTGCATATATACACACTAGCTACAGAGTTGGTATCCCCCCCCCTTACACCCTATCCCCATCAGCATCGGGTACAACGATATCAACAACACCAACCTCCACGAACATTAGTCCACGGACTACCGGGCTAATGGTTAACTCTACCAGCCAGACATCAGCGACACGAATGCACAGGCCACCACACTACTCTCTACATCGGACTTAAAAAGAAAAACCTCGACTTGACTAACGAAATTCGACTTATCCATTAGCCCCCCCCCCTCCTCCCTCCTTATCCAGCGCGATGTCAACATAGAACGGAGGCACTCTCAAGGTGGTCGAGTTCAATCCTTGTTTTGTTGACGAATGGTGAAACAGGTCGGCTTGTCTTTTTGATTATCTTTTACCGTAATCGAGAAGTTTAGAGAAGTAATTGCGCCTTCGCTGCAATAAACTGAATTTTTGGTCCTTGAGATTTCAGAATAAATCTCTACTGTGAAAACTTTGCCTTAACGAAGAACAGGGACATTGAAATCTGCGTGGAAGTGGTGGAAGATTACTAATGAAGGGAGTCAAACAGGAATTGAATTAACTATCAGCGTGAAAGTGATTTAAGACAGAGTGTCATAGAATGGTCGTCTCTAAGCCTGTCACTTAAGTACAGACGGTGGTCTGTTGCAAACATTATGCTCTACCCCTTAGAGGCATACCTGTAATTAAAACCCAATTAGTATTTGTTTCTTTTTAACCATACAGGCATTCCTATAATTAAAGTCTAAATAAAGGACATTTGCAAGTTTTTCTCACTCCTATAGTCGTAAAAGTCCAAAACATAAAAAGAAATTTTCTGTATACTTGTGCACCTCTCTTGCCCACTGAATCTAATGTTTGGGGTTATCTCCCTTACCTACCCAACCGAACGCCTTGGGACAATTGCCATTCTCAAGCTTTCTTGTTGATATGTAGGTGTGGGTAAATACGACTTATTTTGCGCGCGCGCGCGCGCGTGTGTGAGTGTGTGTGTGTGTGTGTGTGTGTGTGTGTGTGTGTGTGTGTGTGTGTGTGTGCGTGTGCGTGTGTGTGTGTGTGTTCAGAACTAAGAAGGTAATTTTGAAACGTGGGGACTCATCTAGTCTCTTGCTTTCTTTCTTTTCCAATGGCATGATCAAACAAAGATTTTTTTTTTATTTCTTTAAAGTCGTCTTGAAAGCAGTAGCTCCTGTAGTAAAAAAAAATATTTTTTAAAAATGACATCCATTAATAGACGAGCTCAATAATATAACTGATTAATATTATGCTTGCAATATTAATAATTTTAAAAAGATTTCAAATGTGTAATGTAGAGAAAGATTTATAGCGCAATAGGGCAAGAGACTTGTTATCCTGGAACAGAGGCGTAGCTAGGATATTTTGCGCCCGGGACGAAACATAAAATTCGCCCCCCCCCCCCCCCAGTTAATCACCCTTTATTACCCTTGTTCACTTATTATAATTTGTAACGTTGTAAGCCTCATTTTGGCGCCCCTGTATCTTGGCGCCCGGGGACATATGTACCCCTTCTGCTCCCCCCCTCCCGAGCTACGCCTCTGTCCTGGAACACTATCATTCTTAATACACTAAGGCTCATGCACACTGAGGCCTAGGCTGTACAGACTCTCTGACACACAGACGTTTCCGAATGTCACACAAATGGGATTATACGTTGGCTGCGTGCAGTTCACGCCGATGTGTTATTCTTTCGCAAGTGCACCTGCTCTACCGCATAAACATTTTTCCCCCCACGGATCGAAACCGTCAGTATTTCAGCGTTGCTAGTTGTTAATGACTCTTAATCACAGTACTAGGTCTACTATAAATGTTATTCTTCATGGATCGAAAATGTCAGTATTTCAGCGTTGCTAGCTGTTAATGACTCCCGTAATCATAGTTTTTGTTTTTTTTTATTACCTTTCGTATACGTGCGCATGCAGGTGTTTGGAAGTGTTTACATGCATGCACACCTTAGACACACACACACACACACACACACACACAGCTTTATATATATATATGAATTTGTGTCCTTTATACATGTTCCTGTTTTGTTTGTACCTTCACGTAAGTGTACAGTAATCTTTGTGCTTAGATGAGTGACATCAATATGTACAGTTTTTTTCTGTATACACATTTGCTGACACGTGCAATGTGTTTGCTTACACGTGAGCAATGTACGTTTGTAACAATACACTAGAGAGAGAGAGAAAGAGAGAGAGAGAGAGAGAGAGAGAGCCGAGTGTGTGTGCACGCAGACAGGTTTGTGTGCATTTACGTTTCAAAAGTATAAATGTCTGATACTGACTCATACACATGTATATTTAAATGTCTTCCACTACAGAATTATGTTCGGAAGGTGCATTCATTATGTAGTATACTAACAGTTATATAATGAGTTCACAAACGTTCTATCATTCTATCTATACAGTGACACTAAAGTGGACTGGTTAAATACACGTTTTAGTGTAAGCTTCTATCATGCTATACAGTGACACTAAAGTGGACTGGTTAAATACACGTTTTAGTGTAAGCTTCTATCATGCTATACAGTGACACTAAAGTGGACTGGTTAAATACACGTTTTAGTGTAAGCTTCTATCATTCTATACAGTGACACTAAAGTGGACTGGTTAAATACACGTTTTAGTGTAAGCTTCTATCATTCTATACAGTGACACTAAAGTGGACTGGTTAAATACACGTTTTAGTGTAAGCTTCTATCATGCTATACAGTGACGATAAAGTGGACTGGTTTTAGTGTGCTTCTGTCATACTATATAGTGACAAAAATAATGTACGCTTACAGTATGTACGCAAGTTTGTGTAAGTGTATACCGAAATTATAAGAAGCATATATAAATATGTTTATGTATAAGAGGGCATGCATAAATATATATATAACATGCAAATATAAACATTAGTGGGCATGCATATATATGTACGTATAAGTATGTACAAGTATGTACATGATAAGTATGAGTCATAGTGTTAACACGTATGCATAAGTGTAGGTGACTTTTGCGAAATGCATTTAAGTTTGGATCTTGTAAGCAGGAATAACGGGTGGTTTTGTGACTGCTTTGTATATAATCAGGTTCATATAAATGTATGCATACGAACCCCATTTACTTTGCGTTTCTTAAATATAAAAAAGCAATAAGATCGCCTAGGTTTTTATTTTATCTCTGGCAGTTTATAATTTATCTTCAGAAATTGTTTATCTTTTTTTTTTAATCTTTTGCAACCTTGTACAGTTTGGCACACATATATTTACGCTCAGGAATGAATTAAATGGGGCTGACACGTATACTTCATGAATGAGTTAAGTGAGGTACACAAATATTTACACGCAGGGATGAGTTAAGTGAGGTACATAAGTATTTGCACACAGGGGATGAGTTAAGTGAGGACAACAAGTATTTATACACAGGGATGAGTTAAATGAGGTACATAAGTATTTACACGTAGGGATGAGTTGTGTAATAAGTATTTACATTCAGGAATGAGTTAAGTGATATCGTTGTGTAATAAGTATTTACATTCAGGAATGAGTTAAGTGATATCATACAAGTAATTATACACATATATGAGTCAAGTGGTGTAATAAGTATTTACATTCAGGGATGAGTTAAGTGAAGACAACAAGTATTTACAAACAGGGATGAGTTAAGTGAGATATACAAATATTTACACGCAGGGATGAGGTAAGTGGTGTACTCTACACACAGGGATGTATTAAATAGTTGCACACGTTACTATTTACAGATATTTTGACTGCTCTTCCTCGGCAAAGATTAAAACTTCTTCGTGCTTAAAACAAAAAAAATCCAGTGAATCAATGTCTCATCAGCAAGATCTTTTCTTTTCTTTTTTAACTGAAGTAATGAACTGCAATTCATACTTACCAATGGACACAAAAGAATCGCGTGATCAACATTCAATGAGCTTGATATGTGCATAAATGATGAGAATAATAAGTTGTAACTTCAATAACTGCTGGAAGAAACAAAATTGGGTGAAAATTCTCAAACTTCATACAAGAGTGTATGGGGGTCTGTGGTATGAAAATGTGAGATTCCGGATTGTTATTTTATACAAGTTCATAAGTTATTGATGTGGATCAGTAATCTTCTTGTGAATACCAACGCTATTTGACTGGTCTATTTTATTTTACTGCAAATTCATTCTATATTTCAAGTCCAAGCTTTTTGACTGGTCGATATTACCACAAATTCATTCTATGATATTTCAAGTCCAAGCTATTTGATCAATTTATTCTATGATATTTCAAGTCCAATCTATTTGATCAATTTATTCTATGATATTTCAAGTTCAAGCTATTTGACTGGTCAATTTTATTTTCCCACAAATTCATTCTATGATATTTGAAAGTCCAAGCAATTTGACAAATTAATTTCTATTTTATTACAATTTCAAGCTGTTTGACTGATCAATGTTAACACAAATTCATTTCTATTTTATTACAATTTCAAGCTCTTTGACTGATCAATGTTAACACAAATTCATTCTATGATATTAAAAGTTCAAGCTATTTGTCTGGTTGATTTTGTTATATCAAATTAATTTCTTTAGCGAGCAGTTTCACTTTTATGATGCATACAATGGGTCTGATGTTTATAACAGTAAATGATGCATACAATGGGTCAGGTATTTATATCAGTAAATAATGCTTACAGTGGGTCTGGTGTTTATTACAGTAAAAAAATACGTACAGTTAGTCTTATGACAGAATTCATGTTTAGACAGAAACTAAAATAATATAATATATAATATAATAAGCAAAATAGTTTTAAAGAAAGACCTCATGTTTATAAAGGAACTAAAGCAATACATACAGTACGACAGAACTCATGTTTTTAAAGAAAGTAAAATAATACATAATGTAAGTCTAAAAAAACGAGTTTAAGTTTATTACAGTGAAATAATATTTAACAAAGATTTATCACGCAAAGTATATATTGAATCAATCTTGTTAGATAATTCTTCATGAAAAAATACCTAGTTGCTTCTTAGATTTATGCCGAGGATAAATTTTTGTTTTAAAAATCAAACTTATGAATTATTTCATTGATATTTACATATATTATATATTTATACATACAACTGTTAAGGTAGAGAGTAGAGTAGAGTGTGGTGAAATACTGGAATGACAAGAAGGAACACCAGGAAAAGGTAGAACTGTTAATTTCGGAAGTGGAGTGTAGTGAAATACTAGAATGACAAGAAGGAACACAAGCAAAAAATTGAATGTTAATGTCGGGACTGGAGTGGAGTGAAATACTAGAATGACAAGAAGGAACACAAGCAAAAAGTTGAATGTTAATGTCGGGAGTGGAATGGAGTGAAATACTAGAATGACAAGAAGGAACACAAGCAAAAAGTTGAATGTTAATGTCGTGAGTGGAGTGGAGTGAAATACTAGAATGACAAGAAGGAACACAAGCAAAAAGTTGAATGTTAATGTCGGGAGTGGAGTGGAGTGAAATACTAGAATGACAAGAAGGAACACATGCAAAAAGTTGAATGTTAATGTCGTGAGTGGAGTGAAGTGAAATACTGGAATGACAAGAAGGAACACAAGCAAAAAGTTGAATGTTAATGTCGTGAGTGGAGTGTGGTGAAATACTGGAATGACAAGAAGGAACACCAGCTAAGAGTAAACGAAACTGAAACAGTTCCTCATAAATTATAAATGCTACATTTAAGAAAACAATGTAGGCAATGTTCAGATTTCAACGACAGTGAAGCGGAAGTATAAACGCAATATCCGTGTTTTATTCATGAGTACTAGACTCAATGTGATCAGTTAGTGCGCGCGCGCATGCGTGTGTGTGTGTGTGTGTGTGTGTGTGTATGTGTGGTCCGGAAACAGACGCATATGTGTGACAAGTATACGTAGGGAAAGAAAAAATGCTGACTTTAAATTTCTGAATGGTCTCATAAATATTCAGACACACCTTATTTGCATTACAACACACGCATCCCACCACCACCACAACCACCAGAAGTCCCAAAACAAAAAGGTAGCATTACAAAAGTAGCCGATCCTTACCTACATGAATAGTAAAATTAGAAGCATAAAAGATATATGAGAGTGGTTTGTGCGTGGCGTAATTGGGATGAGTATGCCTGTAGATGTGGAGAAGGGATGGGGGTGATGAAAGGATATCCGCCTTCAGTCTTGAATTTTCTTTTAGCATATAAAGGGCAAATAAAGCCCACAACGAAGATGGCCGGGACGGAAGATTAAATTAAGGTAATAATTTTTTTTTAAACCGAAAAAGATTATTTTTTCTCGGTCACTAAGACTGAGACAGACCCCCCTCTTCACATAAAATTAGTGCGAAGGTTTTCTCGCTTACTTTCAGCAAGCGGATATACGTCAAAGCATGGCACCATCTGGTCGGGAAGGCAATGACGTAATGTTACCGATATGACGTAGGAAGACGGCATGTTACAACAACTTCATTCTTCGACTTCAACCAAGTCGTGATTTAAAATGAAGCGCGTCTCCGCCTACTCTTAATCTCCTGTTTTTTTCCAACAACCACCCCCCAGCACTCTCTTATCCACTGTATGTGTTGTACAACATTATTCATGCGTGTGTCGTAAGATATAAGATTCAGTGTGTCCGTGTGCAAGTCACAATACCAGTTACAGGACTTCCTGTAGCCACGTCTGCAAAGAGTTTACTCTGAAGAAAATGTGTTTACTATCACGAGCTGTTGACACCGACATGCGCTGACGTAACGTTGCCACGTTAAAGGCGCATTGTCCAGTAAAATAGGGCCACCTATTCAGTTTTAAATAAAACGCTTGCTACTTCAACTACTACTACTACTAATAAGACAAGTTCCATAGACTCACGCGCACCACACACATTTCCAACTATATTGCCACCTCTATCGACATTCAGGAGTCACCACTTTTACTTATATACATCAGTGTTCTACCACTGCTATTTATTATTTGTTATATTTAAAAAGCCATTTTGATAAAGTGTATGGAACTCACTAACATAATCAGACTTAATAAATAAGTAAATAGTGACAGAAGCTAAGAAGTCAGGTGGGTAAAACATTAGTTTAACTCTGAAAGCCTACACTTTTCTTATTTTAAATCCCCACCCCCAATGATTATTATTAATTAATCTTTCATAACTAATTTCAAGTGATGAGAATATTAATTCTATTTTATTAATGATCCTCCAACAGACACCACTCATCTCTCACCTGGCGGATATTTTGGCGTTGTACATGTTTTTAGCAACTTATATTACAATTAAATTTCAAAACAGGGAGGGGCAAATTTACTGTCACAGCAACTATATCTATTTTTAATAATAGTTGTGTTAAAACATGATTAAAGCCTAGTTACACGTGTTTTTCATGCTATCAAACATTCTTTGCCAGTAAGAAGTATAAAATTTAAAAAGACCTTGGGCACAAGAAAATACTGGTTGGTACATGCGTCGTGGCCACTAACTGTTTACGACGCAAGAATCTTTATAACACGTGTAACAGTCATTTCATTGAAAAACAAAATATCTTTCTACATATAACGAAGTATAAACAACGATAGCCACTCGCATGCTATGACCATCTTCACACACGCACTCACTCGACATATAGTTACTGTTCCTTGCATTCTGGTTCTTTCTCTCCCCCCACCCCACCCCTCTCTGTGTCCACATATATTGTGCGAGTTTTGTCATAATTGTGATCCATGTGAAACTAATCTGATTATTTACTTAATAGACCTTTTTTGTTCGTCCACTTGTAACATTCTTAGTTTTCGCAGACTTGTCAAAAACTTTTGTGACAGTAAACACGTTGCGCATTTAAGTTCCGTGGGCCTTAGCCAATGTCCGTAAAAATCGGCGTGCTACAGAGACAGTTATTTTTATTTATTTCTTAAACCGCCTGTAGACAAGTGAGGAGGCAACAAATGAATGACGTCAAGAAATGTTGCGCATTCTCATTTCCAGCATCTTATAGTATATCATTGACCCAGCAATTACCCTTCTGTCCACTTTCAGCACGATCATGACCAGTTTGGGTTTGCATCACGACTCCTCAACCCTCCCCCTGTGAACACACACACAAATATGCACACACATTTCTTTCAACAACAGCGCGACTAGCTAAAATGGAAAAAAAGCACATCTAGGCTAAAAATAAATACATTTGACGTCTCGGCCTCAACTTCTCAATGTTCAATGCTAAATACAGTTAATGCCTGAAGTGATAGCTTCTCGTGGTTACTTCTGGTGTGAGTCAACACTGGTATTTTGCTGTAAAAATGAAGAGTTCACAAGAAATTGTGAAGTAAGAATGGGTGAATAAACTTATAACTATAGGTAGTGTATTCAACATTTGTTTCCTCAGCTTAGATATGAATACAATCACAAACAGCACAAATTCGTCACACATCAGACAGATCAATATACATGTACAAGGTTTGCCCCCAATCACTTTCAATGATCCATGGAAGCTGAGACATATATTAGACTGAACAGAAGAGAAAGGCGAACGAAATGGTGACTTTTATTGTAACAAAGGGTAGATTAAGACCACTTGATGTGTTAGAAATGTTATAGGAAAAAGATTTTAAAAGTCTACAGATATACACAGCAGACACAGAGAATGTGTAAATAATATTGTGACACCAATGCCACTTAGTAAATGGTTATTATTATTAATAATAATTTATTAATCATCCATAACTAATTACAAGTGATGAGAATCTTAATTTATATTATTAATAATCCTCCAGCAGACACCACCCATCTCTCACTTGGTGGATATGCGGGCGATGTAAATGTTTTCCTTCTTCCACTACATTAAAGACAAGCATTTACCATCACACAATGTTTCTGAAGGTGGAAAACTTCTTACTAAAGGAGAAGACAAATTTGTCTTTAATCTATATTTAGCAAGCCTCCACCCCCCACTTTCTTCTCTAACACAAGGTTATCAATAAGTATAAGAAGGTCAATAAATTTATTAAATCAACAATTAAATATACATATAACAAATACAATGAAAAACATTACTCCACATCAATATTTGCACGAAACCATGTTTGAATAATTTTTATACAGTCTTATATCCTTAATACAATTCAACAATAGTGTCAATACAAATCAGAGGATAGATCTTATCAAAGAATAGAAATAGAGTTGTTAGAGAAAAGCAATAATAAATTTTACATAACTAGAATTAGGTGCTGTCTCAATAGTCTTTAACAGGCTTTTTGCAACAAAGCTACAAACTTGTTCAGTTAATACTGTCAATTCTACAGGATTCTCTCCTCATATTGCTGAACACTGATTCACTGTTATTCCATTGAGGCTTAACCTATTCGTTCCTTTGCTGTGTTTAGCTCCCTCAAGCAGAACAACAACTGTAACAATTTCCAGTGACCTCCTTGTACCAGAAATTGCTTGAAGTAGTCAGCATACTTTGCCACCATGCATCAAAGGAGTGAAGTGTATTCTTTACAATTAATCACAGTGTGGTAGATATTTCTGCATCTACCATGGTCATAGCAGTTTAATAAGCCAGGAGATTCAAATAATACACAGAAAGGCTGCATTGTCCCTGTAAAAAATATAATCACTACATCACTACACTACTATAATCACTAAAAAAAATACAAACACTACATTTACATTTTATCCCTTTTCAACTCCATTCCTTCTTACAACTTACAGTTTCCTACAACAGTATTTATTAGCCCAATATATGCAAACAGCATAGTAAATACAGCATATCAGTTTTATGAACAGGTTCACTACAAACAATGTCAAGTATAGTTTAGCATACTATATACAAGAGCATCTTATTTCAAACATTTGTAGAAATAATAGTCTACTCACATAATACATATCTATGTAAAATGCAAGTAACATATCAATAGCAAAAAATGCATGAAATATTTCTAAGTCCATTCTCTCTCAATCAGTCAGTTAACTCATCGTTAAGCTAATGGCTGCCTTTCATGATCACACTTCTTGCAACACCAAATTCAAGTGATCAGACAATAGAATTCTCTACAGCATGTAAACTTTTGATTTAAGACTATTGGCTGGTCTTGTTCTTATAGATATTAACCATTGGATAATAAAAACTACTCATCCAGTTGAAACTGGTTTGCATTTTAAATTTGCAATTTCTAGCGTATTCCTCAACATGAGTTGTTTTACTTCTAACTCTGACACTATTACAATATTACCATCATAAGGAATGCCCAAGGTCAGGTCACTTTCACAATTTAACAATTTATATAACAATTAATTTTAGAAATAGGGATAGGCAAATTTATTCCACCCCAAATAGTATAATAAATGTTTTAGTATAATAACAAAATCCCACTTTGTTAAGAGAAAACAGGTTGACGAGAGTGAGGCCAGAAGGTCTACATTCACCAAATGAAAAAATGTTGTGTGGTGTGTTGTCTCACCTATGGATTCTAGAACAGCTGCAGAAAATATCCTCCCGGACAGAATTGCTGAGTACGAGTGCCTAACTACCTGATCTAGCGATAAAGTGGTGGCCAATATAATAACATAAATCTTGAATGGTAGCACTTAGTCTCACACATTTAAGCCAAGCAGGAATCAAAGCTTCTGTACATACTTGTGTAGGAAATGTTCTGTACTTGAAGAAAGATCCAGTGTAAAAAAAAAAAAATCCTGTAAAATATTTACAGTCGTCCGGCATTTTCCATCTCGGTATCTTGATCAATGTTCCACTGTTTCAGTCTAAGGAAAGCCATGAAGATGTCACCTGACAGTAGACTTGCACCCACACTCATACATAATTCATTTATTTACTCATACAAACTAATTATCTAGCAGAAGCTACAACAAATAAAAACTGCTTAAGACAACAGTTTATAGTACTTGTACAATGTCTCAGAGTGGACAACTCAATTCTTTGTTAATCAGTTAAACAAATAAAGCAAATGATTACTACAACTTATTTAAACAATGATATACAGTCTCATAATTATAATTGTACAGGTGTACTGCATGCACATATGATAATTGAATTGGCATGAGAATATTCATCATTTTCTTCCAATTAATATGTTTACATTTAGCATGCCAATTCAATTATCATATGTGCATGCAGTACACATAAAATAATCTAAACAAACAGCATTTTAGCAACGATACTTATTTCAAATGTGAAAATTTACATTTGTGAGAAAATAGAAAAAGTTTAATAAAATAATTTTACATACATCTAAACAGAAAATACTAGTATGCTCACAACTTCAAAAAATAGTTTACAATTACAACAAAGCAAGAATATAACGCATTTTCTCTTACCTCATGACACGGTAATTCAGCTCAGTGCAGCTAGGGCTCTGATGGTTAGATCTATTAATATGTCCTCTCAGAAAGTTGGCAACACTCGATCCAGGCAAGTTTGACTTATATAGGAACCCAAGTTCAAGTTCCTGACTGGAGCGAACATCAAAGATGCCACCACCACTCTTCCTTCCTAACCCATGCTTTCACACACACACACACACACACACACACACACACAAGAAATTGTATCAACTAAGTGAAGTCTTGGAAGGCATTACATCATGAAAGAATATTTTCGATTTTGTTTTTATTTTAAAGCTCGATATATATACTAACCTTGATTTTTTAAAAAAAGTTGTGATAACCTGTTTTACGCTTCAATACATCCATTACTTCTGTTTTACGCTTCAATATATCCATTACTTCTTGGTTATATAATGTGTTTGACAAGCAGCGATTTGTTTTTGTGTTAATCACACACTCTATTGGCAATAGTAATGAAATAATGATTTGCTATTTTAGTATTGCAGAACTACATGCAGATGTATTTTACAATACTGTTCGTACATAACTGCAACTATTTATGTGAAGCATGTAGTAATTACACACATCTTATTTATTGTAATAAAATTACACACAACTTATTTATTGTGCGTATATTCCAGAGCCAAGGTCAGAATACTTTGGAATCCCGGCCTTGAGTGTTACACAGTCCACGTGTTTCAAACAGACTGCGTCGTCAGCAAATATTAACTAGGCTGCAGTCTTGCCAGGTAAATGAACTGACTAAAACAATGTTCGGAATAGTAGCAACAGCTGTGTATATATATACACCACCTGGTAAACACGCTTACGCAAATAGAGATCGTCCCACGCAAATAGGATATTTTCGTATTGGCATATATATATAATACACACAAACATATACATACTATATGTGCAATATATGTGTATATTTGTGCGTGTGTGCGTGCGTTTGTGCGTGCGTGCGTGCGTGCGTGTGTGTGTGTGTGTGTGTGTGTGTGTGTGTGTGTAATGCAGTGGTCATCAACCTCCAGCCGATCATCCTACTTAGACTGGAATCAGTAACTTCCGGTTTCTCTGTCACTGTGTTTCAATAGCGTTTGGAGCACTGTCTTAAGTGATGTAAGAAACAATTCATCTCTTTCCGTACACAAATCGCACGCAGCGCCCTTGAGAGCGAAGTTGCTAAAGTCTTAGTCTCAACGCGTGTTCGATGTGTGTGTGTGTGTGTGTTTTGCATGACGTATTTTTTCCCCAATGTATTATAACAAAAAGCGTGTGTCTGGTGTAAACCTTCATGTGTGTGTGTGTGTGTGTGTGTGTGTGTTGCCATTTACAAAGATAAAAAGGTTATACTGTTGATGACCATCTTACTGACACCTTAGATTAAAATTATGGATTTATACCGGGCTATGACCGCTTGATTTTGATGCAATGTGATTGAATTCGAAGCAGTTTACTTCCAAATAACACGAGGCTTAAGGGTCTGTACGAAAAATAAATTCGTGTCTGGACCACTGCACTGAATTGTAGTTAACTTATCATGTGTTTCGTGAACACCTGTGGACATTTAATCTTTATTTTTTTTTAAAATTTTTATGTGCTGATACCCTGATTTTGTCACGGCAGTAGATTTGTTTCGATTATAGTACCCTGATTTTGTCAGGCAGTAGATTTGTTTCGATTATAGTACCCTGATTTTGTCAGGCAGTAGATTTGTTTCGATTATAGTAAACCCTGTAAAATACAAGTAATCCCGAATTTATTTATGCAATGAATTAGAGAAGAACCATGTTTTGATGAAACTGCTTATTTCAGTCTTAATGAATTTTTAACTCCGCTGATGATAGCAGCTTTTGGTTAATTATTACTAAACTGTGGTCATTCTCACCCTCGTTTTCGCCATTATTATTATTATCCGCCACCGGCTAGACACATAACCTGCCTTTCATTTTTCCTGAGTGCTCTGTCGCGCTTGCATGGTCCAGTCTGAGTGTATAAAATCAGTCAGTATATTCATTAAATTTAATAAAGTAAAACCTGTTTAATTAGCATAGTAAGACAACATTACACGTTTACAAGTTGTTTTTTTTAAACTCACAAAAAACAAAACTAGAAAGTTTTAAATTACAAAAAACAAACACAAAGAACCCCGAGCAATTTGACCAGCACACACAATTTACAGCTCCCGAGTTATGAGGTCACGTGTTTGTCTCTGGAGTTCAAGGAGTTCGTTCGAGGTGACCGTGACCTGGTGTGCAAAGGAACTTTGTCGGTTGGTTCTTTACTGTTGTGGAATTCTTCGAGTGCGAACAAGAGCAAGGATTGGACACTGACCTGACTAGGTTATGTAAGCCATTTCCCCCCTTTTTTCTTGCCATTTATTTTTTTTTGGGGGGTGGGTGGGTGGGTGTCTAAATGCTTGATTCTGTTAATGTCTTTCTTTCCATTCTTCGTTTTTCGTTACTCGTGTATTTTGGGCGGGACAGACGGATGCATGGTCAGTTTCTACGTCTCTTTCTGTACCGAGAATTTGGGAGAAAGAATTTGTTCTAACTATCTTTCCATTCTGGGGATGAATTTACTTTGGCATCTTCCTGGCGATTTCTGATACATACAATTATTTGATTATTTCTGCAAGGTCAGTGAGACTTCTTGATGATTAAGATCTCCGAGGAGTTCGAGGGTGTGACTACAACGAAGAATCAGTACATGGGTCAGAAAATGCGGGGTTGTACTTCCAACTCTCTTCCCTTCCTGGGTCCCTTTCTTCCATCAGTCTCATTCGAAGATCCAGTAGAAGGCCTACATTCGTGTGTTGTCGGTGGCTCGGTGGCTTATTGTGCTGAGCACAAGAAAGAAATTACTGAGTAGGAGTGTGTCTACTCATGTGCTCTCTACTCTGGACCGGTTAAAGAACGTTGAATTCAGACGGGAAAGTGTGTGTGTGTTTGTGTGTGTGTTTGTGTGTGGATACATCTTTCCTGGCATGTCAGCATCTATAATACCGACAAGATCGAATTCGGAAGTTCAATTCCTAAAGCTTAGAATTGTTTTTGTTAACCACCTGACTCCCACTCCTTAGCCTCTAAACTTTCAGAGGTTCTTAATCTGGGGTGCACGGACCCCTAAGGATCCATGGATAGGCTTCGGGGGAGGGGTGTCTGTGAAAGTCAAATATTCACTGTATTTTTATATTCTGCTTATGTTCATTTTTTCTAGTAAGGGGATCCATAGCTTTCACCATATTTTTCAAAGGGGTCCGTGACTCAAAACAGGCTAAGAATCACTGCTAGTAATAATTAGTAATGGACGGATATAATTAAGTTATATTGCAAGGTGTATCTTCTTAACAATAACTAATAACTTCCACACACACATTTTTCTCTCCACCTCAGTCCAGTCACACAATTATTCACTCTTAATCAGTTAACGACATGTAAAATTCAGCTGTCTTTAATTTGTTTGACCGGCTTTTCATCTTAATTTGTATCCAGTTTTTTTTAAAAAAAAAAAAAAAAAGAACTTCATTTATATTACTTCTACGCGTTTAGAACCAGCCTTTCTCAAGAGCTTCATGCCGAATATTAATTACACGTTTTTAACTCCCCTTTCTCAAGTTTTGCATGCTCCACATTAATTACACGCTTTCTGCATGCCCTACATTAATTACACGTTTTAAACTCCCCTTTTTAAAGTTCTGAAAGCCCTACATCATTTACACGTTTTTAACTCCCTTTTCTAAAGTAATGCAAGCCCTACATTAATTACATGTTTTTATCTCCCCTTTCCCAGGTGCTGCATGATTTACATTGATTATTCATTTTTAACTCACCTTTGTCAAGTTCTGCATGCTTTACATTGATGACACATTTTAAATTCATTCTCAAAAGTTCTGCAGGCCATATATTAATTACGCATTTTTCTCTCCCCTTTCTCAAGTTCTGCATACCTCAGACTACGCGATGAATTACTTGAGCTTCCCCTTTCTCAAGTTCTGCATAATTTACATGAATTAAGCATTTTAATATCCCTTTCCTCTAGTTTTGCTAGATTTATATTAATGACGCGCTTCAAACTTCCGTTTTCTCAAGTTCTGCATGATTTATCTTGATTACGTGTTGTTATCTCCCTTTTTACAAGTTTTGCCTTACATTGATTACATATTTTGAATTCACTTTCCCAAGTTCTACATGTCTAGTGATTGCGCTTTCCAAACTCTCCTTTCTCAAGTTCTGCATGCCTTAGATTGATCACGTGGTTGATTAATATGTTTCAAACACCCCTCTCTGAAGTTCTGCAGATCGTTTGATGAATTACACGACTGTTTATGCACTTGTAATCTTATACTTTTTAAAGTCGTGTGCAGTTAAGTGAAGTGGGAGTCCGTGCAATCTATATAAAACGTTGTTAGTATATTTATTTCTAGTAATTAGTTATTACAATATATTATCTAATATTGCATGCTGCCTTAACAGACTTGTAGTCATTGTGAAAGGTCCCGTCCGGACAGTTGATTATTTATAGGGGAAAAAAATGTAGAGCTATTTTTTTTCATCGATGCGTTCAAACTAGACCTTGCCAAACAAAGAATACGCGTTGGATGACCTTGGATGCGATAGAAAGCTGTCCAACTGAGTCTGGTTCTAGCAACCGAGAGGAAATGCAAGATTGTGTAAACAAGTGCAGGGTATTGTGGGCGAATGCAGACATAATGTGGACTACCCCACCCCCACCCCCGAAAATCTTAAAATAAGCTAATAACTGATTGCAATCGTATGTATTATTCATAGCAGTATCCAGTAATTTTTAGCATAAGACAGGACAGTTATGTCGAGTATGTTTTGGGTAACATAGTTATTGTGTATTTACCGATTAAAAAAATAATTATTATTCTACCCTTCCCTTTTTCAAAAGCCATATTATATATTAAATAATAAAAACACAAACTTGCTAACTGAATACAATAACGGCTGGGGCGCTGTTAGTCTGTAAAGAGCAGAACAGACGGTACACGTAGTTTGATCTTTCATGCGGTCTTTTCTTTAGATTCAGTCAATTCCTGAGACTGCCGAGCGACCCCCCGTAAGTAGTAGGCCTACACCGTTTCACGGCCATGAAGGTTTACGGCATGCTGTTGCGCATGACGACAATAAACAAACATGCCACATGACTGAACAACATAACATTTCTTGTTAAAGCGATATAAACACACGCTAACTGAATAGCGCACAACAATGTTTGTATATATATATGTAAGAAATCACGCTTGAGTGCTCATTTAACGCGGAGACTTTGTAGTCACGCTAAAATGGTAGTCGACGGGGAGTTATCTGCCGCTAGATGAAGTAACACGCATGTGATCTAGTACGGAAATAAATGCAATCATCCTAACGCGTACGAAAATGTTTTGACGGCAAAGGACACGAAACCAGAATAAAATGGTGAAGCATTTATATGTAGTAATCAATGGCCGTTAGAGAGGTGGATGCAGTTGACTCGATAGTTAGATTTGGATTTATTTGACTAAATAGTCATACAGTTTACTTGGCTAAATACCACAGAGCTCTCTCACTCTCTCATATTGCTCAGTGCTAAATGCTCATTAGTGGGTTTGAGAGAGGATAAAGACCAGCTCACTGAGATTTGGGTTTGTTTGAATAAATAGTCACATATGTGCTTGGCTAAGCAATCGATGGCCTTATCGACACTTAGAGAAAACTGGATTCATTGGCCAAATAATCGCCGGAAAACAGAGATTCGATGAGATCTAGTCTCAACGCGCGTGCGCGTGGAACGAGTCAGATACAGCCAGCCGTTTCATAGGTACGCTTGCACTAATGCATTGGCTCGCGCTAAATGCCAATTTTTGTTATAAGTCTAGTTAATGAGTTTTAGAGAAAGGGAAAAAAAAATATATTACTAGATAACAATCGCCCTTTAAAGTTATGTGGGACGATTTATATTTCTTTGCTTTGGTCGAATTTTACATTTTGTACAGGACCAAGGAGAAGTAAATTGTGAAGTACGGCAGTCAGTAGCGTCAAAAGCAGGGCAGTCGCCGCTTACTGCGACATCCATGGATCGATTCCAGCGAGATAGATAGATATTTGAATGATGAAATACCCCTTCATATCTTTCAACATTACTGCAATCTCAGTTTTCATATTTTAACCATGAATTTACAATTGAGTTAGAACGCGGTACACTCGACATTTTCAAAGAAACGAAAGAAACAAGCAAAGAAAATAAGGAGGAATATTCTTGAATTTCCATGTGCGTTTATTTAACACACCATGAAAAACATTCAAAATAATCTTCATGAATTCTGGAGACCAAACTCAAGCCATACAACGTAACCAAATTAATTAACATAGGAATGAATAATGGTTCAATTACATAAGCATTCTACAATTCAAATCATAGATCAATAGCAAACATGTACGAAATATCCGAAGTCCATTCTTTCTTTATCAGTCAGTTAACTTACCATATGCTAACGATCGCCATTATGACCGGACTCAGATTATGTTCAAATTCTAAGTGATAGAATAGAGTACTACTTCAACAAAGAAACTTTTGGTCCATATCCATTGGATAAAAATAATTGTTGTGAGACTATTAGTCAGAAAAAAACTACTCATCCAGTTGGAACTGGTTTGGATTACATCAGCAATTTTCTTGCATATTCTCCACCAGAGTTGTTTACTCCCAACTCAAAAATATCATCACAAGGAGTGCCCAAGGTCGGGTCACTTTGACACTTTAACAATTTATATAACAATTAAGTTTAAAATAGGTATGGACAAATGTACCCCGCCACAGTAACTAATGGACAGCCCAGCTCTCTCCTGTGTCGCGCGGTTGAGCACAGGTGTATGAGTAGTCAGAAGGAGAAATCAAAGCCGGCCTGTCGCATTGAATACTCTTAGTGTCGCGTGTTGAGCACAGGTGTATGAGTAGTCAGAAGGAGAAATCAAAGCCGGCCTGTCGCATTGAATACTCTTAATGACGCATGGTTTAAGAAAGACCACTCTTGGCGGATGGGTGTCATTTTATGTTTCCTTGACGACCACTCGACGTGCATGAACGAACCCGTTTCTTGCCTTTAGGTCTCGGACTGTTCATTTCATCTCCGAAAAGGAACATCAGGGCTACAAGACTGAACACAAGCACAGACTTTGTACATTTGTACAATAGTAACATTGCTCACGGGCCTTGATACACGCAATCCTTTATGCACAGCCTTTGAATTAAGCAAACAGTCTTGATCTTAACCAGCTTAGTAGTAAATTGTGTATAAACAGGGTCTACAGAAATTCACTAAAATTCCCGAACTTCTTTCACCTGATAATCCTGTCGGTTAGGGTCTTGAGTCAGTGAGTGTGAACAGTAAGTTTTGACATAGCTCAAGTGAGTCAGCGAGTGGGAACATTAAGTTTTGACACAGCTCAGTGAGTCAATGAGTGTGAACAGTAAGTTTTGACACAGCTCAAGTGAGTCAGCGAGTGGGAACAGTAAGTTTTGACACAGCTCTGCACCGGAGTGAAAGTCATAGTTAGATAAATTAATTAAATTCTAGCGTGATATTATCTATTTAAACAGATTAATAATCGATTTTATTATGATTTTTACAGGTGTAATCTTAATGTGAGAGTGTCTGAGAAAAAGAGGCCGATGAAAGTAATTCAAATGAAAACACCTAAATGAAGACACATACAGTGCTATGCAAATAATTTTTTTTGTACAAACATGCACGTCTTACTCTTTTTGTTGTTGTTGTTGGTTTCTTTGTTTCTTCATTCTTGATGTTGCTGGCTTCAGCAAGGAAACTGAACTTATATCATGGCATCATGGTCTTCTCCAGGAGAATAGTTGAAGTAGATAAGACACCTGGTCTATGGCCTACCCAGGTGAAGACACCTTATTCCTTTATCTAGAGCACTGACTCAGACAATTTGGGTGTCTGTCTACAGGGTGCCAGATCTTGGTGAGGTCTGGCTACACATTCAGGACTGAAAGCGGCCTTTTCAATCTGTTGTAAAACGAGAGAATTTGAAGAGATGCACCAGAGACAAAGGTCCAGCAGGTGAATTATTCCACTCCATACACACTCTCGTAAATTTGTCTCTATGTTGATTTCTTTATCTTACTCCAGTTTGCATATTGATTTCTCGCGTTATGTTATTTTTTTTTCAGTGAAAAGACTAAGCAAAGAACTGTAGGAATTAAAGGAAAATATGCACACAAAAAACTGTGAAGAATAATGCATTCTTTATTTACTTTGTGACCTGATATGTACCAAGTATCCTCTAGAATATTTAGCGTTTAACTAATTGTGATTTGTTACTAGCTGCTGTGTTATATATATATATATATATATATATATATACGAATTTACATTTGTCACTATTTACTTAGAAAATCGTTTTAAATGTTCAATTTCAATTTGTTAATGTTTTTATTTTATTGAAATAAAATATTCTTTATTGTAAACTCTATCGCTTTTCAACCTACAAGGAAAGATGGATGTTGATTGACAGGGGTGGGCGTGGCGAATGATTACTTCTTTGTAAAGTCAGACAGCTAGCATGCACCTATAGTAAATGTCCCGCCAAGGAGAGAGATATGTGAAAGCCAAACAAATCAGCCTGGGCAATAGTATAGCTGATAGAACATAAATTGAAATAGGTGATTTGAATCCGATAACACTCAGTGCGGGTAATGCTATTGTTCATTAAAGAGGTTTAAAATTCATGCGCAATTATAAAGTCCTTTTGAGTGGGGCTAAGGGAATTAATTAGGTGAGTTATTAATCTATTAGCCCCGCTTATCACCAGTATCTATGTAGATTAATCCTTGAAGTGAGTACATTAGTGCCTATACGATGTACTCGCTGAGCTGAGTGTATTAGTGTCTATACACATTTAATCACTTTCAGTGTATTAGTTATTCATTACAGTCATAGTGTTGGTTTTTGTGACTTGTTAGAGAAAGTGCATAGGTACATGTAATGCTTGTCCTTGTGCAATGTGTTTAAATGAGTATTCTTTTCAGGTTTGAGTGATTACTCATTTTCTAGTGGAAAACATGTTCATCGAATTTATTTTAATAATTTATATGCTATATTAACATTTTCACTTCTTAAATTCATTTTTTTTAAAATGTATAATTATAAATACTAATAACGTCAGGCAGTAAACATACTTTTAGTGAGCATTTTGCTTAGGAGAGAAATAATGCGAAGGTCAGACCATAATGAACGATTGTTGTAGCAAACAGAAAATAGACTACATAAGTGTTTGATTATTTCTGTAGCATGTAGACTATACAGGCGTCTGGATATTTCTGTAGCATAATGACTACACAGGCGTCTGGATGTTTCTGTAGCATAATGACTACACAGGCGTCTGGATATTTCTGTAGCACAATGACTACACAGGCGTTAAATATTTCTGTAGCATATAGACCACACTGGCGTCTCTGTCCGGGGCACGATAATACAATTAGTATAATTAAAGTAGGCACTGAGGCTTGACCGAAATTCATCGTCCATATGTCGTACAGAACTTTAAGGTGGATTAGATGGATTAATTGGAAGATTAATTCATTAGCCTGATCATCATCATCACTCACTCACTCACGTGTGAGAGAGTGAGTGATCACTGTGCTAATACAGATATCAACGTTGTCATGAGAACAGAAGAGACGCATTGATATCTATGCTAACACAGATATACATAGACATCAGAGTGTGACATCAGAAGGACAACAGAGGTGCTATTGAAGCCGTTGTCGTCATTGACTTCCCTTATCGTCGGTATGAATGTCGTCAGAAGGACTTGGAAGTTCTTCCTTCCTTCCTTCCTTCCTTTTCTCTTCTCTTCTCTTCTCTTCTCTTCTCTTCTCTTCTCTTCTCTTCTCTTCTCTTCTCTTCTCTTCTCTTCTTTCTTTCTTTCTTTCTTTCTTTCTTTCTTTCTTTCTTTCTTTCTTTCTTTCTTTCTTTCTTTCTTTCTTTCTTTCTTTCTTTCTTTCTTTCTTTCTTTCTTCCTTTTCTCTTCTTTCTTTCTTTCTTTCTTTCTTTCTTTCTTTCTTTCTTTCTTTCTTTCTTTCTTTCTTCCTTTTCTCTTCTTTCTTTCTTTCTTTCTTTCTTTCTTTCTTTCTTTCTTTCTTTCTTTCTTTCTTGTTGTGTTGTGTGTTTGTGTGTGTGTAAGTGAAGACCACCGTGTGGAAATGTCTACAGAGTTTAATTGGCTTTTTGTGTATTGGCAACCTTTCGTCACCGAATACGGCGAGAAAAATTATAGTTAATTCGATGACGGGCATTGCATGATGCTCTAATGGAATGCGATTACGTACAATTTTCTTCGATTAAAAATACATGAAATCTCCGTTTTTATAATCAGTGAAATGAAAACAGGTTGAAGAAGAATAATTGTGTCACACAGCAAAGACGAATCACTTAATCACTAGGCTATAGGACGGGATGGAAATGGAGGGAAGAGTGGTAGACGTTTGGTTTGCCATCAGTTACGGCAAAGACAGTTCTTAGACATAACTGTGAATAAAGCTTTTCATCAAGGAACTAATTTGGGGAGTAACTGACTACCGCGTTGCTAGTAGTGGCATGCAGTCCTGTATGATTGACTCGAAGTCATGAAAACTTGTACAAACCTGAGAAACTCTCAAATGTTGTGTGTGGAGATGTAATGTGTGTGTATAATGTGTTTAGAAGATGAATGACTGGTAATATAAAATAATTAAACTCAGTAAGATATTTCCACACAGTAGTCTTAACAGGAAAGAAAATATTTTTTCTTTAAAACAAGAAAAACTTAGTGACTAAATGTGAACATAGATGTGTGAGATTTTCGCAATACTCATGTCAAACCCAAACTAAACGTCCAACTAACATTTATACCGACGTACAGGGAGGTCACTGAGGACAAGGGTTTCAAAAGTAGACTAGAGAGAGATCGGCAGAGTGAGTTTACAGGATTTTAGAAATTAAGTCACTCATTCAGTTATTTTATTATTGCTAAAAACATGATATTCATTTACTTCGAAAATTATTTCCATTGACGAAAAGCTTTATTCAATTATTCTTGAGTAATGTCTCAATTATACATTCTCTCACATCCTTCACCGTTTAGGTGATATTGATTAAATGATTTGCCTTTGCTGGATGGAACAGGTGCTAGCAGGTCAGTTACTCTTCAAATTTGTTTACATTTCACAATCACTCTGACTAAATTAATGGAGATTTCATATATTATTCATGAAAGGAAAATTGTGGCTAAATTATTTTTTTTAAAAATAATAATCATAAGTATTTGTTTGTTTGTTTGTTTAAAAAAAAAAAGGAAATTGATGATAAGGAATGTGCTGAAAATTTTTCATGACACGCACAGTGGGGATCACCGTTGTGTTCCTTAGTCCCTCAGTTGTTGGTCAAGCCCTAGACTGACGCTGGCTGTGCAAACGGCATCTTGAAGTCTGACCTAGCAGTCAAGAAACGTGTTGCTATTTTCTTATTTCTCGTCTGCTTCCAAGCTAGGCTGGAAAATGCTGAAACATTTTTACAAAACGAGACCTTTAAGCCATTCGCCAGCAGTCTTAAGTTTGTTTAGAATGGATTTTCCTTCGCGCACTCATAGATAGATATTCTCAGGGGTTTCTTTTATCCCCTGTACAAATACCTGAAGACATAGAGATCTAATATCAGTCTGCAGTGCGGAGCTGTTTCTTACTGACACTCTGGGGTAGGCAATAATTGTTATAGTCTTTCATGTAGTAAATTTTATTGTCGGAAATATATACTAAGGCGTGTGATAGTACTTTTTCTGATCATCTTTCTATAAATTATTCTGTTGGAATTTCTTTTTTTTTTTTCTCAGATATTTTCTTCGCGTGCTGCACTTCGTCGGACCACTGCTGAATTGTCTATAAATAATGTTATTTTGTGCAAGTGTCTCACACTTACTTGAGAGTAGTTTCTCTCCATTTAGCAGAAACAAACTATAATTTAATTATATTTATTTTTGTTTGCAGTACGGTTATATATGGTTATGAAGATATTCTTTTATTTACGTTATGTAACAGTAATTCTTTGTTTGTTAATTTATATTTCAAGCAAATACTACTGCAGACTGGCTTCACACATGTGTTTATTTAAGAGAAAAAAAGTACTTTACTTTGGTATTAGCTAATGTGTTATTTACATAAACTGTATACATCTATTGTGTCGGTTGTAAACATTGCATTTGTAAACAAGGGTACTGTGTACTTCTATTATGTCAGTTATTAACATTATTTTTATATTTTGTAAACAAAACCAGAGCATACATTTGTTGTGTTGGTTATAAACATTGCTTTTGTATTTTGTAAATGAAGGAGATGTGTACATCTGTTGTGTCATTTTAAACATATATTTTATAGTTTGTAAACAAAGGCATCTTGTATATCTATTGTCAGTTGTAAACATTGTTTTTGTATTTTGAAGGCAGTGTGTACTTCAACTGTGTTGGCTGTAAACATTATTGTTGTATTTTGTAAACAAAGACTTGTTTACATGCACTTGTCATGTATGAGACCCGGCCGCCTAACCTTCATTCCTCTTTTAGACCATAGCCAAACACGCGTAAGCAGGCCAAACCTTAGATCTAGCGTCTTCACTTAAACCCGCTATCTTCCCTCTTGCCTTGCGCAAAGACCCTGGCGATGTTATCGAGCCTGGCCCGTCTCATGGGTCAGTTTGTAATAATATCCCAGATATTTAGCCAGACTGACCACGTAGCTGCCTCTGTTCCCGCGGAGAAACGCCCCACGGTTTAGAGTCCAGACAGACGCCATCATAATAGCACCTTCCTGCCACTCTCTCCCAGAAGACACTGGTAAAAAGGTCTTGTTGCTGAGTTAAGTCAATCAGATTGGACTTAAGAATAATTTAAATCATGTATAGGTAGATGTGATTATAATTATGCTAGCGTATATTAAATAAATCATGTATAGGTAGATGTGATTATAATTATGCTAGCGTATATTAAGTATATTTCTTATATATAAATAAAATATTCATTATTTTTATTCATCCGTTTTTATCTTTGTTCATTTGTCATCTTTTCCCCCTGTTTTACTATGTATGAGTGACCCTACTGTTCACACATACTTAGTGGATGTCAATATATATGTGATGTAGAATTGGCATTTTGTCTACTACATCTACAAATTAATTGTAAAGTATTGTATCCCTTGGAAGAAGAAATAATAACCTTAATATATTTTAATGAAAAAAAGTGAGGAGATTACGTTTACTCGTGGTGTGTGTGTGTGTGTGTGTGTGTGTGTGTGTGTGTGTGTGTTGTGCAACAATTCCTGTAGTGATACTGACAGAATTGCCTTGTATGTCCTAACATAGTAGTAATCTAAAATAGAATTAGTATTATACTGCAAGAATTAAGCAACAATTAAGTTCTAATTAGTAAACAGGTAATCCAAAGCAGGGATGGGCAACCCTATTTCCAATGTAGCAGCAGGTGTGGCAAATGAAATTTACCACACCTTGCAAAACTTGAGTGCTCAATAGAAAATTTTTAAAATAGCACACTATTTGAACAAGTACATTCAAACCATGTACAGTTTGATTCTTGTCAGACGCTTATGATGAAAGAGCTTTTTAACAAAGTTGTAGACACCACTCAAGGTCGGGTCGTCATTCTAGATCTCGACTTAAGAAGAAGGCAGAGGTAAAAACAAGTGAAAGGTAAGGGAACGCATTGGGAGGGGGGAGGGGGGAGGAATTTGTGGTTGGCAGCATTACGTCAATGAATCATTCAGAAGGCTCCTGGCCCATTCGCCACTTTTGGCAATTGACAACACGGCTCCCCATTCCTGATCTAAAGAGTAAATTTACGTCTATAATAAAATCAGAAACTAAGGCAAAGTTTAAGTGCAAACTGAGTCGGTTTAAATGTTGTACGATCTGTTGTTTATGAGACAACAGAGCAATTGATGAAGGCTAAACAACTATTCGCCGTAATTACGTGCTCTGTGCTCAGTTCAAGGGGAGGTCACACCACGTAACTAAATAGAGTGTAAGCCCTTTGTTAGGTATATGAATAAGAGGTCTAATAGTAGTTCTTAGGAATGTTTACATCGGGTTTTTAAAATTAGGGTTCAGAAAAAGATAAAACGACTAACTCTACAGGTAAGGGTGTGGTGAGGAAAACCATGCTGACCGCAAGCAATGGTTGAACGGTTCAAGAAAAATTCGGGTGAGGGAAGGAAAACCATACTGACCGCAAGCAATGGTTGAACGGTTCAAGAAAAATTCGGGTGAGGGAAGGAAGCTTAATAAGTATCAAATCTACTTTCCTCAGCTAAAACCTATTCAGGGTTAAATCTTTGTAACAGCAAACGCGCATCACAATTAGGTCGAGTCTCTTGGACTTTTGGACGAATGTAGAGGAGATAAGTTAGGAAGTGAACTCATACAGTCTTGCATACGCATAGACAGACCACAGAGAAGACGGAGACATCCGGGGACAAAAATGGAAGTTAACTCCAACACTTTCGATTAGTTACTAAGGGAGAAAAAAACCAACAGAACTTTGATCAAGAATAAAAATACACAGGCTTTACAGACATTTAGTCTAGGTTAGGTGGTGAAGGCAAAATTAATACGCAGAACAGTGCTTCTCGAACCTCAATTGAATGATTTTAACAGAAATCGTTTGAATACTCAAGTATTATTAATAATTGCTTTCACTACTGTACAAAAGAGGGGTGGTACTATTGGTTTGTCAAAGGGATGTATCAGTTTGCAAGCCCGAAAAAAGAAGTTGAAGAGAAAGACACATTTTAGATAGGAACTACTTGATTTTGTGCTTATGTGATTTTAGAGGGAGGTAATGCGATCTTCAGGAACCTTTCATGTCTTCAAGGGATTAAATTTATAAATACGTAAAGAAAATGTGTTAGAACCTTCAAAGTGTCTAGTCTAGCACAGTGTCTAGTCCCCCTAATACAGTACACTGTCTAGACTAGCACAATGCCTAGTCCCCTAATACAGTACACTGTCTAGACTAGCACAATGCCTAGTCCCCCTAATACAGTACACTGTCTAGACTAGCACAATGCCTAGTCCCCTAATACAGTTCACTGTGTAGACTAGCACAATACCTAGTCCCCTAATACAGTACACTGTCTAGACTAGCACAATGCCTAGTTCTCCTTATACATCATAAATTTGTGAACATAAAATTAAAACGGCTCGCCGTATAATGAACTTATGATAAACAATCGACAAGTGATTTAGGACAAGGAAACCCAGGAAAGAGTTGGAGATTGGTTTACTTTTGGGTGTTTTAGGACAAGGAAACCCAGGAAAGAGTTGGAGATTGGTTTACTTTTGGGTGTTTTAGGACAAGGAAACCAAGGAAAGAGTTGGAGATTGGTTTACTTTTGGACTTTTGGGTGTTTTAGGACAAGGAAACCCAGGAAAGAGTTGGAGATTGGTTTACTTTTGGGTGTTTTAGGACAAGGAAACCCAGGAAAGAGTAGGAGATTGGTTTACTTTTGGGTGTTTTAGGACAAGGAAACCAAGGAAAGAGTTGGAGATTGGTTTACTTTTGGACTTTTGGGTGTTTTAGGACAAGGAAACCCAGGAAAGAGTTGGAGATTGGTTTACTTTTGGGTGTTTTACTGGGAAAAATGAAGCTGAGCATAATCACACTATTTTGCATTTTGGGGAGTTTGAGGACAAAGAAGTCTAGCATAACCACACATTTTGTGTATTTGTGTTTGACTGGGGGCAATTAAGCCTAGCATTGTATTCTATACATATGGGTGTTTGAGCTCAGTGAAGTCTAGTATAGCCACACTATTCTATGTATCGGGTGTTTGAGCTCAGTGAAGTCTAGTATAGCCACACTATTCTGTGTATCGGAATGTTTGAATGAGGACACTGAAGCACAAAATAACCACACTGTTTTGAGAAATTCTGTATTATTTTTTAATGACAATTATGTACTCCACCAAAGGCATCTATTTGCTGCATTTCGTGTCTCATTGATAAAGTTGCAATACATCAGACATGTTATTTGACGTGTGTTGATGTTTGAAGACAATTATTCAACCCCTCAGATATGTTGTTTGGTGTAATTCGGTATTTAATTGAGAGGGATAATTAAGCAGTCTATCAGTTATGCTGCTTGGTGTATTTTGGTGTTTAATATAAAGATACTTATGCAGTCCATTAGACATACTTTTTGGTGTGTTTCGGTTCGTGAAGACGTCCAGAGAAGACGTGCTACTGAGCATATTATGAGGATAGAGACCAGTGATGACGCGCTGTGTTTGGTGTATTTTGGTGTTTGATTGAAAGTCTTGGTAATCCAGCAAATCTTTGGCGTTACGTCAAAGTAAAGAAGAACAAAGTATACTACTTGGTTCACTATACAAAATAGCGTCTGCTCTTGTAATCTATTCTAGACACTTGATTAACTTGATTTTGTAATTCTGAGTGAACAGTCTATTTAAGAATGTGTGTGTTCAGATAAAGGGATACTTGATCGGATAGAAAAAGAACCTTTGTAATTAAATCACTAGAATTCTAGATGTACCATACATATGAAGCAGAGTTGTGTCCCTTTCAAGTTTCCTGATCTAAAACGAGTTCAGATAGGATTTTTTTTATTTAAAAAAAAAAAAAGACAAAAGAAAGAGCCATTGCAAGTCAGGAAATGTCAATGATGTTTTAACAGTATCCTGATTCTTACAGTATATATTAGAAAATAAAATTAAAAATATTTACAAAACGTTTAATAATAGTCTCAACAAAATAAATCAAGAACATTAAATATGCGCATAGACGTTGGTTGAGAGAACCAGGATATATTAATATAATTATTGTAGGATATATTAATATAATTATTGTAGGATATATTAGTATAATTATTGTAGGATATATTAACATAATTATTGCAGGATATATTAATATAATTATGTAGGTGAACTAAATGCTTTACACTGTGTAAGTGAAGTGTGTAAATATGTACATATTAATACTGTGGTTAAGGCTTTACTCTTTGTCAGTAAGTGCATGAGTGTATCCGTACTGATATTGTGGGTAAAGGCTTTACTATATATGAAAAGTGTATAAATACACACACAATAATGCTATGGATACAAGCTACACTATTAGTAAGTAGAGTGCATAAACATTTATATATTAACAGTGTTGGTAAAGGTTTATTATATATGAAAAGTGTATAAATACACAAATAATAATGCTATGGATAAAAATACACTATTTGTAAGTAGTGTGCATAAATATTTATATATTAATACTGTAGGTATAGGCTTTTATATGTATATAAAGCCTGTAAATGTATACTTTATAATAGAGAAGCAGGTTGAGTAAAAGCCTTTCTATCTGGAAATAGAATTTGTAAATATTTGTTCGTTAATAAAACTTGCAAATGCACACATTTTTTTTTTTGCAATCAGATTTTCCTCGATAATCCAATGTAATAATAAAATTGTGTTTTTGTTTTTGCAGAGTTCATATCCTAAAGAATGCATATAACCAGTGCTTTCCTAATAGTTTTACAAAATAATTATCTCAACATGCTATAAGGGTCCTCAAATTTTATTACCGTTAAATTGCTTTATTCCTGTGTATTCTTCATCCCTGTAATAAGGAAAAATATCAAAGATATGGAGTGCAAGCGTACTTCAATCACTGACAAGATGTGATAGTCGCAACAATTAGCTCATTGAAAGACGCCATCTCTCTTACCTGAATCTGAATTGTAATATATATATTTCTTTTTCGTTGCATGGCTACTGAAGCTATGAGTAAGTGGCACACACACAAACACACTCAAATGCAAAAATAACCTAATACTGTGTTTCTTTCAAATTCCCTGCAACATACATATATGCGAAAACAAGTGCTCAGTCACACATGCCGCGCGCATTTATTTTACAATGCGCAATGCGTACACACACACTAACTGGCTCACATATATTTTATTCATATGATGGCATACTGTTGAATATTTACTGCACGTGATATTGTTTTCTCTTCTCTCTCTCTCACACACACACACGCAAACACCTCTCACAAAATATATATACTCCAGATATCTCTCCCTTATACTATACAGCTACGCAAAAGAACACACACACACAAACACATAGACCTACACACCACTCAAAAATGAGCACATTCGCTGAATACACCCACACACACCCACGCACACACATGTAGCCTATGTTCCGGGTTGCTTAAACTGATGAGTTACCCGAATAAAGTGTACTAAAGTTGTCACCAAAATATACAAGTTGAAACAAGAAAGAAAGAAAGAATAATTTTAAATGATTTTGTGTGTGCGAGCGCGCGTGCAAAATCTAGCAATACAACAATCGACCTAGCTAGCGTCAGTTTACAATTTTCAAACTCATATCAGTCAACTCAAATTATAATTGAAACAGAGCTAGTGGCTGTAGCCGATAATCAGCCGATATTAATGTCAGACTTTATAGTCGTCCTCACTGCGACTTTCGACATAAATAGATATCTTTTTGTGACGTTAATGCATCTCAATTTCCTTACAAGATCCCGAGATCCCGATATTTCTTTGAACTGCGGCAAACTATTCACAACGGGTAACCCTTTGTTTCCTGGTTTTAGGTTCGTTGCTTGTGACGTCATTAAAAAAAAGGCGCCAGCTGTGACATACCGATCTAGTTCCTTCTTTTGCCATTTCAATAATTAATAGTCGACCGTCATTCTTAAACTGAAAAGCAAAAAGAGTAACAAATTTTTGAAAAGTACCGTCCAACCCTCCACTCTCAAATCCAATAACGTGTTTAATTATCTTGTTTTACCAAACAATTAATTAGTTACAAGGCTATAATGTATTTACATGGCTACGATGTATCAAATGCTTGCTGACTTATTTACGCAGAGAAGATGCATTGGCCTAACAGTACACGCCCTCATAAAGGCTAAAAATAGTCTCACCTGACATGCTTGCAGGATAAAGTCATTGCTATTTAAAAAAAAATTAAGTCAAAGAAATATTACAAGAGATAATGTCTTTCCTGTTCGCTATATAGCTATATAGGGATTTTTTCTAGAGGTGTGTGTGTTTGTGCGTGCGTGTGTATGTGTGTGAGTGAGTTTGTGTGTGCGTTGTTTTGTTATCTGACTGCTGTTGTTTATGTACACGATGCTTAAACGTCTTATGTTCATTCGCGAAGCTGAAACGTCTTATGTTCATTTGATGGCGTTGGCACGACTCTGTTATAAATAGGAAAACGTCTTTCAAGATTTCAATCTTGCTTTTGTGTGTTGTTGCTAATTTTGTCATTAATCAAAAAGTACAAAGTAAAATCGTTGTCATATTGAAATGAATCTGCTCGTTAACATAGTTACAGACCAGTAAGATTTTTTTTTAAAATGGTAATTATACTAATAGCCAAAGTCGGTAGTAAAGAAAGGAATGGGCTAAGAAATTAAAAGAGCAATTAGTTATAATATTTTCCCTCTTCTATCTAGTTCGGTTACAAGATGCAAAATCCGCCAGTTGGATGGCACATTAGCTAGGATTTAAACCCATACTAGACAGTTTGATAACCTCAGCCCGTCTACAGTTTACTGTCTCCCCACCTCCATTCACCCGAACCCCCCCCCCAAAAAAAATAAAACAAAAAAACCCCCAAACCCGCAACCTTACATACTGATGACGTAAGAGATTGAGGTTGTATGCCAAGGGTCATGAAAAACATCACCTTAGAAGCTGTTTTTCTCGGCTTTTTAATGTGAATAAGTGTTCATTGGAACTGACACTCGATGTCGGAATATTGCACACGCTACTTAAAACTTTTGCTTACGACTAGATATGAATAGGCTCTGCGGCAAATAAGTAAACGGAAGATTTATCAGCAGTAATCTTGCTTTTGTCATTACCAGGCATTTTCATAGAATTATCTGTCTCGGTTACGAGAGTCACACGCAGAATCTTTTATCGTACCTTATCGTACGCCGAAGTCTTTTCATTATGAAAGGTTCCTTAAATATATATTAATTTAATTATAACACAGTAAATTGCGATGCCGAATAAAAAATAAATAAAACACTAATAACGAAGTCGATTTCAAGGCGATGTTGTTTATACCCCGATGGGTGAGGTGACTCTGATTATAGAATACCGGATATTGTGTTTCAACCAGATAAATAAAACGCAATAAGTCTATTTATAGATGCAGTATAAAGGGAAGATAGTATGCTGCGACGCGTTGTATTTGTAGCAGACGGCCGTAATGTCTCAGTACATAAGTCATAATATATCCCTTAAAAAACGAAACAAAAGGAGTGTAAAGCGAATTCTACATGGATGAATACTGATTATAACTTGAGTGATTGTGTTTGACCGTAATGTCTCTAATAAAATAAGACGGCAGTGGACTTATAAATAAGGAAAACGAAATATCACGATGTAATACTATGGGATAACCGCACTGCTTTAAATAAATAAGTCCTTAATAGGCCTGTATTTCCGAAAACGAATTACTGAAGGGAGATGTGCTCTAGCTTTTCATCGGGATGGCAATAATAGCATTAGAAAATCGATAGTTAACGCGATGAAAGCGAAATATTTAAAGGTGACTTTACGTTCATTTGCATGCAAAGTTTCCACGTGAGGTTGATGGCTGCAGATTTTTCCCTAAATATACGCAACGACTGTAATACAATAGTAACATGCCTAAATATACCAAACGACTGTAATACAATAGTAACACGCCTAAATATACCAAATGACTGTAATACAATAGTAACACGCCTAAATATACCAAACGACTGTAATACAATAGTAACACGCCTAAATATACCAAACGACTGTAATACAATAGTAACACGCCTAAATATACCAAACGACTGTAATACAATAGTAACATGCCTAAATATACCAAACGACTGTAATACAATAGTAACACGCTTAAATATACCAAACGACTGTAATACAATAGTAACATGCCTAAATATACCAAACTACTGTAATACAACAGTAACACGCAGTGCTCGGCAGAATAGGATGAGCTTATTCAACTAACATCGCTAACTGCATTTTCTTCTGGTTTTTGCTTAAAACGTTAGAGATTTTTTAAAAAATTTAAATTAAAGTAGATGCAATAAACCCAACAATCGATTTTTAAGGAAAATATGTGGATAGATACAATCAGGAATATTTATGAATAGTCAGAGATCTGCATTGTGTCAAACAGACTTTCAAATTCTGAAACAAAAAGGTTATCTGGTTAATTAGCCCAATAGGGAAACAATGGCCGTTTGCAAAATCAACAACTTACAAGAGGACATTAAAATGCTACTTGGGAGGGGGTGGGGAGATAAAGAAAGAGGGGACGAGAAACAGAACGCAATATATCCCATGGGTGGGGAATTCTAAGGACTTCTAGGGTTGTGGAGCTGCTTACCGTCGAGGTAAAGTACACTTGTTTGGTAACGTGTCGATTAAGGGTTGGGATGACCCTTATCTTACGATAATGTACACTTTACATAAGAAAATAAGTGGGCCACACACACTGATAAAGATAAAGTTAGGTCAGTAGGGGAATTGGGGGAAAGTTGGGGATCATGGTTTGACTAAAGATATATGTATATAAAAATTTAAAAAAATAATTGTCATGTTATTACCAACTGATTATAACACTACTGAGCAGCTGTTGAAGTAGATCTAGAACTGATTATAACACTACTGAGCAGCTGTTGGAGCAGATCTAGAACTGATTATAACACTACTGAGCAGCTGTTGGAGCAGATCTAGAACTGATTATAACACTACTGAGCAGCTGTTGGAGCAGATCTAGAACTGATTATAACACTACTGAGCAGCTGTTGGAGCAGATCTAGAACTGATTATAACACTACTGAGCAGCTGTTGGAGTAGATCTAGAACTAATGCGTAGTGCCACGTTAAAGTCACTAAACAACAATATTATAATTATTTAATTTTTTAAAGCAATTGAAGTGACGTGTGGGTGTGTGCGCGCAGTACTTGTAAGAACCAGTGTGTTTGTATATGCGAGTTAGTAATGTTTCAGTCAATCATGGAGTGTGTGTTTTGTGTGTGTGTTTGTTTGTGCAGTTGTAAGAATCAGTGTGTTTGTATATGCGAGTTAGAATTCTTTTGGAGCAGATCAAGGACTGACCAGAACAAAGGCGCGAATGTGTCTTAGTCAATCCTAGATCTGAATTCAAAATGAAAGTTTGAACAGACTGGAGAACTCGCTTGTCATATTATGTCCGGGACGGTATGTGCTGTGCTTGGGTGGGTGGGTGGAATAGGGTGTGTGTATATATGTGTGAGTAGGGTTGTCATTAGTGTGGGGGGAAAATGTTTTTGAAAATGTCGAGTGGATCCTGACTCCTGTGTGCTAGTTTGAAAGACGGAATTGCCTGTTTAATCTTCTGACGTAGATCACGATTCCAGTGTGCTAGTTTGAAAGACGGAATTGCTTGTTCAATCTTCTGACGTAGATCATGTTAGAGAGGTCCACTCGCACTTGGGTTACACATTGCAGATACGTGTCCTTGAAAATTTAGACTGTTGACGCCATTGTGTATTAATGTCTGGGCAAAGACCTGGAACTGTCTCATCCACCCATTTATGTTCATGATCATCGATATCGATCAGGCACATTTAAAAAATTTTCGACAGAGAACTACGATATACATGTTGGAAATAAAGTGTTGTTTGTCATACCCGATACGGTGATCTGCTAGAAAATAGAAGCGGTAATGTGTCTCTAGACCAAAGACTGATTGCAATGATAGTTTTGACGTTCACCAAAATTAAGGTTTGAAACGCCTAAAGGTCGGAATAACCTTGTTTGAATCAAAGCTCTGAAAGCAACAGTTAGGCTACACGTCACTAGGCGTAGCCGAGGCTCTCTCTCACGTCCCAACAATGTACTTGACTGCATCAAACTAAGGTGAATTTCTGTTTGTTTAGTAAATCAGTTTTACATTAAAATCTAATCGGCTATTTCAGTCCTAAACATCAATATTTCGAACCAGTAACTTAGGCCTACAGATAGCGACGTGTCTTACCGCGTGTAAAGGCACTGCCTTAGTGACGCTGGCTTGTATATTCGTGTAGGCTACGTGTCAGCAGGGCCGAAAAAGAAAAAAAAAAAGACAAGAAATAACTCTCTCTCTCTCTCTCTCACACACACACAAGCTGATTGCTAGTAACGGTTATCAATCAGTCTGGCTACACCCTTAATAGAGGCATAAGCATTAGTTCATATGTACTAAACTTAGGTACTGTACAACGGGCGACGTACATACACATAATTCGTGTCAAATTGACATTGCCGCTATTGTTTTCAAGTCTTCCCGGTTGGCCTAAGGTTGTCACGTGTCAGTCACGTGTCAGCTAATTTCTATACATTACTGGGATGGCTTTGCCGCTGCTAACAACCAAACGATATGCCTACGGCAGTTTTGTGTGCATACGTTTGCTAGCTTGTCCGCGCATTATTCAATTTGGCATCGTGTACATCCTGTAAATCGCACAAAACCTTCGACTTCACCCTGACACAGTATAATAGTTATCGCTGTATGCTAAGACAGTGGTCGACATCCTGTTACAGAGCAAGGATATTTTTTTAAAATCCTACCGTACGATTTAGATAAAACATTTGGAGCGAATTAACCTCCTGTGGAAAGCCTCTGGCTTTCGAATTTCAGATTCAAACTTGAGTCCCATTTGAGCCCTCCATAGTGACAATAGAAGCCTCTGTGTTGATTATGTCGCCGACTCATTGTCGTTGTCGCTGCTTAGTGGCCGTCACATTCCCCGATCCCCGAAAGCGTATTTTATTTTAGTTTGGGCTTACAGCTGACTGCAGTTAGAACTCTCGCAAATGCATTTCACTTCGTCTCTCTCTCTCCCCCACATGCATTTTTTTCTCTGTCTACCACTTCCTGTCTTGCGCTTTCTCTATTTCCTTTGACATTTGCCTGTGTTTCCTTTTAACCTACATCTTTTTGTACGTATTCATGCAACACGTACAGTTAAAAGTCTACCATCCACCCCCGTGTTAAATAGAAATAATAATTTAGAAAATTATGATGCACTAGGTGCTGTAATTCACCGCTGAAGTGACGTCCCCTGAAAAAACAGGACTTAATAATATTTTTTAAAAAGCACTCAATCTTATAAAAGATTAAAGAGCTTTCAAATGATTACGCGAAAAACTTCACAGGTATTTTATTCAATCTAATTAAACATATTTAAGAAAACCAATAACAACACTTATTTCAAAGAGAAAATACGACAAAAAATTGTAGCCGTCTTTGCATTAAATATTTAAATAAATAAAGACGTCGCCATCATCCATTCATCTTTCATTTTTCTGATATTCATCTTTATATTCATCACTCACATTTTTCAGTTTGTATTCAGCATACACTGCAGTAAGATTTAACTTAAATCTCAAGTAGGTACTAAGACAGCATTATTATATTGTTCAAACTGTAACTGAAACTTACATCTAAAGTAATTGCAACGAAAATGAAACCCTGAAGTGTAAATCTCATGTAGTTCTAATAAAGTTTATTTGTCTAAACTTTAACACTGAAATATAAATCTCAAGTAGTTCTAATAGTGCTCTTTTAACAATGAGGCAGATCTGTGATTTGCTGGTAATTTATTCAGAAAACATTCCGGCTCAGATCTCATATCCCAGTAGTCGTCTCGCAGGTGATCGGGTAATTCTCACTCCGCCCCCCCCCCTCTCCAGCATTTGGTACAGCAGCAATCGATGGCTGTTTCTGTTCAGTTAGACTTGCTGACAACTGAAATGTTCAGAACTTCGTGCGGGGAGGGGTGGGGTGGGCGGTGGTGATGGGTGGAATAAGGCGATTTGTTTTTAGTTTCACAGTATTTCGACTTCTGATTTCTTGCGTGTAATGGGTTAATTCTTTGTATGGCGTTGTGATTCTGTAGTTATCACACCGATTTTTGAGTAGAACTTTTACGACTTCCTTGTGTCTTTTGAGTAAGACTTTTACCACTTCCTTGTGTCTTTTGAGTAAGACTTTTACCACTTCCTTGAGTCTTTTGAGTAAGACTTTTACCACTTCCTTGTGTCTTCTGATATATTCTGCTCCAGACACAGCCATGAATTGCTCCGTTGTTTCGGCTACGCAAGTCAGAATGCAGAATCTCACGAGGCAAAAATCAAAATCTCGAAGGACTCCAAAGGCAAGTACGGCATTTGGAGTCCTTCGAGATTTTGATTTTTGCCTCGTGAGATTCTTTTATAGAGTGCTTTGTCTTGTGCATCAGTGACGAATGGTCTCTTTTTCGACTTTTAATCTCGTCGTTCTCGGCCTGTTGATTATCTGGTTGATATTTCATTGGCTTATCACGCGTATTGGTCATGGTGGGGTTTCTGATTCCAGTGTTTCGCTAATGCTTGTTTCGTTGTCCTCCCCCATTTTTCTTTCTTTGTTTTGGAAGTTGTTATAATCCACCGAGTATTATTGATTCCTATCAGACGCTCTTTGCTGTATTACCAGATACTTCCGGCAAGACTATGATCGCTCCTTCAGTAACGTCCCTTGATTTTTCTGAGTTTCCTGTCTCCCATTTCCCGAAATTCACAGAAACTGTCTGCATCAGCTCATCTGCTCTTATACATTGTGAAGACGTTTTTCTTTTTTTCGTGTCTCGTTCATTGATCATATTTATTGTCTAGTTCTATAAGTTAATATTTTCTTTCAACCTTGATCTTTACTTCGGCCTATATATGATTGTAAACTTTCTTTGTTAATTTTTCCAATGTCATATTGTAGATCCTCTGTATATTTATTCTTTCTTTTCTAGATAATAGGTCTTTCATCTTTTTCAAATCCAGATTTCATTTGAATATTCTCAGTGAAATTCCTGAAACTACTGGTAAACTGATAAGATGATTGATGTGATTTTCATTTTTATTGAACAGCTTGAGGTTATCTGTGCAGAGTAAATGGCGAGATAACTGCCCGATTTAATTTTGTATCTAATCCTTTGTTGTTGTTTGTTTGATGACAAATGAGAGGATTTATGAAAAGACAGAAAGTAGTTGTGATAGTGCATTTTATAGGTATGTCAGCAAATTTCTTTTGCATTGTATGTGAGGGTAGTTTTACAGTTTGTCACCGTTATCATATTAGGATAAGATTTTGTACTACTGCTGTGTCCTTTGACATTTTCATTGTCTCCTATGTTCATAAATGTGTAACTGCCATGTCATTTGAGTCTTACTACACGATTGTTAGATTTGTTCTCTGCATCTTGTTCTCACTAGCAACAGTTTCATCAATTGCAGGTTGGGCTTGCATTCATTCCTTCGCTACCAAGTTTTAAACCCCTTTCGTTCACTGGTAAACAGTTGATTTGCTCCAAGATAACTTGTTTGCTATAATTGCTGATTGCAACTCTCGATTGGGCAGTGACTCTTTGGTGCAATGCCCTTCATAATCAGACTTGCTTTTTAAAAATATTACTAATCAGCCTGTGTCCAGCATATTTTGCACTTTTTCACCAGGGTTTCTTTTTAGGGATGTCAGATGTTTCAACCAGAGTATTTGCCTGTGGTCAGGACTTAGGACTATTTAGTTTGCCATCTATTTTTTTTTATATCTGCTTCTCTGATTTTGATACTGATCTACTCAGCTGTGTCTTTATGTTTTTCACTTAGAATTTTAGATCGTCAAGCCATCTGGATGAGGTTTCATGAACAGTTGGTGGTCTCTACCTGAAGGACTTGGCATCCTTAGTATTTAGTGCTTGTTATTCTCTTGTAATGATGCCTGTGAATTCTTGGTACATATTTCCCGGCAGTTTCGACCAATTTGTTCTGCTGGAATTGCTGAAATCTTGTATTTATTTCTTTTCAGTCTGTGACTTGATATTTTTATTGGGATGAAGCAATCAGAAACCAGTACTTCACCTTTAGTGAAGGTGAACAAACTAAATAAGCATAGTTCAGTTAACAAACACAACAGCCGGAAGTTTCTGATGTTTTGTTCAGCGTCGGCCTTTTGGAGACTTGTGTTATCTTGCTAGCGTGGGCTATATTTAGCATGCCCAATTACGCTCTCTATTAAAAGACCCTCTACCGAGTGACCCCTTGAAATGGAGACAATAAATTTTCAGTGGCTGACGCTGGGACTGCTAACAGACGGCACTGGGAGACGCCTTAAGTATCGTGCACGAACTCTGTGATTGGCTGTGCAGCACTCTATTGTATTATTCCCATAAATTTTGCTTGTCTTTGAACTACTTCTTTCTTTTGAAAAAACGAACAAGCTGGCAATAATCTTAAAAAAATGTGACTAACATAGAATGTGTGGCGAAATATTATTTGAACTATATAGATCTTCTGGCAGACAGTCTTTATCAATGTAAACTGGATCATCCAACCTTATACATTCGGAAAATTAGCATGTCACGATTTTGTTTTGGTAGCATTTCACATTCTTGCATTGCTAGCATGTTTAGTTCTTGCATTACTAGCTGTAGTGGAGTTAATTTGCCTATCCCGATATCTAAACTTAATTGTTATATAAATTGTTAAATGTCAAAGTGACTCGACCTTGGAAACTTATTATGATGATATAAGTGCCAAAGGTGGAGTAAACAACTTTGGTGGAGAGTATGATAGAACTTGCTGATGCAATCCAAACCAGTTCCAAGCGGATGAATATTTTTTCTGAATAATAGTCTCACACTTGCTCATAACAACTTCATCCGATAGGGATGGACTGAAAGTTATTTTGTTGGAAAAATCCTATATTCTAATCACTTCCGAATCTGTTCTAAAGGTGATTGTAAGCTTATGGTAAGTTAACTGACTGATAAAGAAAAAAATGGACTTAGAAATATTTTGTACATGTTTTTGCTATTGATCTATGATTTGAATTAGAAAATGATTTATGTAATTGAACCATTCTTTATCAGTTCACTAATTTGATTACATTGTACATTGCACTTGTGTATTTGATCAATGCTATATTTCTTATGCTGCATGTGTAATGGGGTAATGAATATTGTTGCAGGATTTGTAAGTTGAGAATATGTGTAAGGGAGAAAGGAGTTTAGAGATGAAATATGCCTGAAACTTAGTGCTGCCTTAATTTGACTTATAAAGAGAGGAGTGCACCTTTTTACTTTTTATTTCATAGTCCTGTACCTGCTTCAGACTACAGTCTACAGTGACTGCTGTACTCTACCAGACCACATTGGTATGTGTGTGTTGCTATGATTCATGTGAATTCTATTTGAGAGCCAATACAGCAAAAATTGAGGTGTGACTTTGGTCTTGAGAAGTTATGAAAGTTTCTTGAACAATTCAATTTGTGTGCTTGAGTAGCAAACATGAAGATTCTAGAACATTCTGCATGATGTGCTTTGATAGTGCATGCAAAGTTCTGGGCGATTCTCCATGATGTGCTTTATTGTTAAATTTATTTAAACTGTTTGTCATGAGCTCCTGTGCTTCACTTGCCAGTTTTGATAAAGCATCTGTATTCTGAACTGATGCCAGTAATGCAGGGCTAGGTGCCATACTGATGCAAAAGCATGGCGATATTCTATAACCACTGGCTTACTCCAGCTGCACATTAAATGTGGCTGAACAAAATTATTCAACTTCAGAGAAAGAATGTCTCAGAATTGTCTGGGTTGTCAAGAAATTCTCTAAGCCTACCTATATAGCAAGCAATTTGTCATTCAGACAGATTATCAACCTACTTAGCACATTCGACTAACGCAAACGGGTGTTTGACTAGGTGGGCACTGATGACGTAGGAGCCAACTATTTGTCCAGAGCAGTAGAAAAGGAATGATAAAGATTCCAGTGTATGAATCTCCTTGTAAACTGCATCGAGATCTCTGTTTGTATACTTGTAATCCCTCTTCTGTAGAGAGAAGGAATACATTTTAACCAGATTCTGTGTGCATGATACCAAAGTTTATATATATGTTGTATTCTTCCAGTCTAAGAAGAGAAGAAATAATGATAATGATTTTTGCATATGATTTGTGCTAGGAAATTTATAGTGATTATTTTGTGTGATAAACTTTAAGTCTTGAGGCATAACTGGTCATGTTCCAACTTAAAATAAAAGAAATTAATATTTAATGCTCAGTGATTATTGAGGCATATGGAATTATTAATATCTTATTTAGAAAACCATGTTGAATTAATTATTTGTATGTCTTAAAACCGACCTGGTTCTTGCATTGCTAGCATGTTTAGTTCTTGCATTGCTAGCATGTCAAATTCTTGCATTGCTAGCATGCTTAGTTCTTGCATTGCTAGTATGTCACGGTCTAGTATCACTTGCGTGTTTAATTAGTGTGTTGCTAGCATGATTTGTGTTGCTTTTCTAGGGTATGTTAGAAAAACATAAACTTACATGGCAGAGTTAAAGTTTGTTACGTGAAATGGAATTTTGGACATGAAAATTACATCACATTTAATTCAAGTCAAAGTTAAAAAGTAAAAAAATAAAAACCAAAGAAAGAACAGGGAGGGGGGGGGGGGGGAAAGATGAGAAGTGGGAGAACAATCTGTTGAAACAGCAGATTCCTGACCAAACAACAATGCCTCAGACGTCCAACTATCAATTTAGGCTGTCTTGTTTCCAAGTTTGAATAATTTTGAAGGCGAGCGCAAGAACTTAAAGAAGGCTTTGGGTTTCGCGAATGGAGATTTGAAACTCAAGGGATGGGACAAGTCAACACCAAACACTTCAAGATTTCTTTGTACGTTCTTGTGTTGTTGATTTCACATATACTTTAAATTTTTTATGATTTTGTATATGTGCTGTTTTGTGTGTATGTGTGAGTGTGTGAGAAAGATACACGGTGCAGTGAATAGAAAACATTACGATGTACAGGTTTCTGAAGGACAGAGCAGTGTGTGTGTGTGTGTGTGTGTGTGTGTGTGTGTGTGTACATAAGAATAAGATTTTGTGGTGAATCGAAAACGCTACGGTGTACAGGTTTCTGAAGGACAGAACAGTGTGTGTGTGTGTTTGTGTGTGTGTGTGTGTGTGTGTGTGTGTGTGTGTGTGTGTGTGTACATAAGAATAAGATTTTGTAGTGAATCAAAAACGCTACGGTGTACAGGTTTCTGAAGGACAGAACAGTGTGTGTGTATGTGTGTGTGTGTGTGTGTGTGTGTGTGTGTGTGTGTGTGTGTGTGTGTGTGTATGTGTGTGTGTGTGTTTGTGTGTGTATACATAATAATAAGATTTTGTAGTGACTCGAAAACGCTATGGTGTACAGGTTTCTAAAAGACAAACCGTTGCGTGTGTGTGTGTTTGCGTGCGTGCGTGTTTTTGTGTGTAGTTTTTTACCTGGGCACCGACTAACAGTTTGCGCTTTCCCATTCTGCCCCTCGACGACGCCTTGCACTGTCATTCAAAATGTTGTTCAGGCACTACAATAGTGCCATTGTATAGCCTCATCATGGTCATTTCACAGAGATGACTGATTTGCAAATGTTCATGACGTCATCTAGTTGCACTGATATCAGGGCCAGATTCCCTAAAGGACTGAGGAGCCACTGGAGGTATATACATTATAATTATACCTCGGAAGGTGTCCTTGAAAAGTTAAGTCTCGACACGTTTACTCTTCCACCACTATTAACATTTTCTTTTCTTTTACCCATTCACATGTCCCCATCTCCACTCATCACCATCTTAGCCAGTACGGACTGTGAAATATGGTGTCAATGATTAATGGGAAAGGTTGCCCATTCTGTCATCAGATTGCCCACGTTAATCGAGGACTTCAAGGACTCCTGTGGATGTCATCTCACACGTGACTTGACGACAGTTTCAGTCTTCTTCTGCTGCTTGTCTCCCCTCTCTACAGGGGCATGAATCGAGAGATCACATAACCAAATCGTGACTGTTGACCAGTGGTCATACATTTCGCGCTACACCTGTTAAAAAGTATGAGAAACAGCATAAAGCATTGTACATGTCTATGCCTGTTAATGCAAACTCTGGAGTCAAGAGTCGTGCAATAAAGAGACTTTCAAGACACGTTTGGTGGTAATTTTTTTGTGGTTATATTTTTTACAAGCAGGTCTTCAGCAAAGTATATACACTCCTACGGTCCTGAATGCATTTATAGCCAAGCTGCATAAGAAGGTAATTGGTTGATTGAATGATTTCATTTAATACCCCCTTCCATCATTCTGTGGACAGGTAATATAAAGAACCATACATCAAAATCATATATAATGAAAAAATGTTTAAGGCAAAACAATAAGAACAACGAGAACAAAATGCATATAATTATACATGCGATGAACCTTGATCACTCTCCTCCAAATCCCTTACTAGATTAGATCAACTCTCTCTCTCTCTCTCTCTCTCTCTCACACACACTCACTGTGTGTATGTGAGAGAAAATTATTAACCTTAACAGTATTATTTTTTCTCCACTATCTCTTTTTCTCTTACACACACACACACACCCTTACACGCCTATATGCATACACACACACACACACACACACACACACACACACACACACACACACACACACACACACACACACACACACACACTGTGCATAGTAGGATTAAGTCAGAGACGAAAGTCTGCAAACTATGAAGACCTGGTTCATTTTATCTGGTTATAGATCTGAGTATCTCAGTGATTGGAAATCTGAGTCAAATGACACACATTTAGAAGAAATTATATTTGCCAAGCTTTTCTTTTCGGTTGTCCTATACAATACTTTATTTTGCATTGTCGCATTCACGAAACAGAGACAACGTCAAAGTAAAAGTACTCATCAGAAAAGAAAAGAAAACATCGGTCAAGGTTATTTGCTAAATGATGCTCGAATTTTCACTCACAAAGAGACTTATAATTAAGCCTACCAATAAACACATTCATTTATGTTCGTAGCAATGTATACATTTTAATTTTCCACCATATGACGTGAGGAAGATACTCTAGTAATACTATAAAACAGGAGCTGGGCAGGGATTTTTCCTGCTTAAAATATGGAACTGCCCTAGATATTAATCAATGCTTATATTCACTTGCTAATCTGTTATGCAATATTTAATTCAAAATTAGGTAAGCACGTACATGCCCATCAAAATAGACCGCCATGTTTACTACAACTTTTTTTTTTTTTTTAATTAAGGAGCTCCAGAAAACAACGAAAGGGATGGATGGGTGGGAGTGTTAGATACGAACATAAAAAGTAATACACTTCCCTCCAATCTAGCACACAAGCTTACATAATACACGCACACGCGCGCTAATACACACACACACACACACACATACACACACACACACACACACACACACGCACGCACAAATGAATAAAGTTTGTACCAACTCCATATAATGTTAGAAAACTCTACATCCAAATTTGAAGGCTGAACTAGTCTGACATCATTTTTTTTTTCAGTCTCCCTGAAGAATTTTAAACTAGGTTACAAAATAATTAGTCAGAAACTTGTAAATTTATTCCAATGACTCTAATGCAAATTTCTTAAATATCTGATTATTAATGCATTGTTTGTTTGTTTCCTCCCTCCCTCCCTCTCTCCCTTCCTTCCTTTTGCCATTAAAGTGTTAATGTAATCATTTAGCAATGGGTGGAAAGCCACAACGTCAACACAGAGACATATCCTCGTTCCATGAAATGCCTGTAAGTGCAATCATAATGTCATAATTGAGTACCTATAAGTGCAATCCTATTCTCAAGGTTCAAGCAATTAGTGCTTTAATTATTATCCAGTCAGCATATAGATTCTCAATGTTTTATTCAGCATATAGCTTCCCAAGATTCAAACAATTAGTGCTTTAATTATTACCCATTCAGCATATAGCTTCCCAAGATTCAAACAATTAGTGCTTTAATTATTACCCAATCAGCATATAGATTCTCAAGGTTCATACATTTAATGCTTTAATATTTATTACCCAATCAATAGAGAGAGCCTCAAGTTTCAAACAATAATGCTTTAATTATTTATTACCCAATAAGTAGACAGATCCTCAAAGTCCAAACAGTGCTTTAATTATTACCCACTTAGTAAATACATCCTGAAGGTTCAAATAATTAGTGTTTTAATTATTACCCAATTAGTAGATACATCCCGAAGGTTCAAATAATTAGTGTTTTAATTATTACCCAATCAGATCGTCAGGGTTCAAACGATATAGTGTTTATTACCCAAGCAGGTGTTGCGTGGGTGGGAAAAAAATAATCCTCCAAACAACAACCATTCTTTAAGAATGCAAATTTTACAATCATTCAAAAAGTAACTATGTAACAAAACTAAACAAAACAAACAACAATAAAACTGTAACCTATTTGAAAAGCACGTTAAAACCACTGATTTCTTACTGCTGTTGCCGTTTTAAAACCTTAAGTCGATTTATAAAAAGAGTATGTTATAATGATATAGTGGAGTGATTTGTTAAAAATTTGTTTGCATAGATGATATGTTCTGTCAAAAATTGCCGAATTTATTGGTAGTTGGGGGGGGGGGGAGAGGCGGATGTAGCGGCTTGAAAAATAAAATGCAACTTATAATTTGATTACTCTGTAGCAATATAGCTGGTCATTTCATTACTTGCAACAATTATAACTATTAATGATGGGCACATCTGTTACTTAATAACAGAGTTTTAAAGTTATTGCTATTATTGTACTGATCAAGAGAATCCTCCAAACTATATTTAGACGTGCTCAAAGTGAAATTTCAAGATGTGAGAGATCACAGAGTCGAACTAAGAGTGGCTGTTACAAAGAGGATCTGAAATAAACGGTGAGACGATTGATAAGAAGTCTTTCAGGCGTTGACCGTAACATCGCATGATCACGCTGCTTTCTCTATTTTTCTGTTTTCCTTTTCTTTTTCCTTTCAACTCAACACGGTTTTACCGACTCTCCACTGAACCTCAATGTCTGAGGTCAGTAGGACACTATCGGGAAGGGTTGGGGCGGAGTCAGGGCGCCATTCAGATGGCTGAGATATCTCACTTCAGTGGACATTAATTAGATCCCATTCCCTCCTCACCATCAAACCATTTTACTAAAAACTATTGACACACTGACTATCACAACACTATCGCATAATTAAATTTACAAGGTGATAATCGATGTTAAACGTGAACAGTAGTAATGTATGGATTCTAACCTCTCAACCAAGCAATCAACATGTACCTTTAAGAGCGCATGCGCGTTACACTTTCACCTCTAGTGTTAGCTCACTAAGCAGACGAAATGAGAGCGTTCAAAGTCTGGCGAGGCGGTCTGCTTCCGCCGTCCATGCGATGTCTCTTGTCTCCCAAATAGGCACAGGGAGACGATTGACAATGTCGTGGTTAATAGATTGTATACGTTAATTTCTTTGGGACTAGGGATGGCGTCTAAATTATTACAGGGTCTGTCGGTGTCGACCTGCTCATACGTAGTGTTTCTCCTCGCGACTATAGCAGAGCAAGTCACACCTGTCTCAGGAAACAGTGAAGAGATTTCTAGTAATGAATCTGAGCATTACCAGCTTGTTGAGTGGGATTTTCATCATGTTGAAGTTCCATACGTTATATGTTTATGGATTCTTCTGGCCAGTTTGGCTAAAATCGGTAAGTCGTATGTCTTAACATTTCATTTCACTGCTCGACCTAATGTCGATCTTGAAACAAAGATCATACCGTTTTCGAGGCTGTCGAATAGTTCAGCTTCCAGTAAAATACATTTAAGAAATAATCAACATATATAAATTGTTTTATTTTTGAAACAGTATTTTAGTATTACGAGAAAATACACGGTTTCGGTTATTTTTTTTTTAAAGTAAAACTTTAAGTATTCAAGAAAAAACTGTGACGTACGAACAAAGCACCAAGCGAAGAATCCATTCGAAAACAAAGAAAAGTAGGGCGCACGTTGGGCGAACTTAGTCACACGTGTTTAATGGAGCATTTCAACATCCCTGAAGTAATTTTAGTTACTACAATCATAGTTATATTTTGTTTGTAAGAATATAGGTTTACATTTGAGGTTGTCGTGAGCCTAGGCTTGAAGACCCATGACAGTTAACTGAGTTAAGACTAGTGCTGTAGGTGGAGAAAAAAAAATTGTGACTTGTCGGTTCTAATAAAGGCAATTACACTAACATACAAATATCAGAAGAGTGCAGATATTGAGTATACATGAAATATGAATGGAGATTGGTGCTTCGGGCAGAAGCTTGCCTGTAATATGTAGTAGAGTAAGGAAAGTTTGTGCCATATTCTCTTGTAAACAGGCAGTCATAGTTATAGTACTAGTAGTAGTACTGTAGTAGGGATCGGAGAAGAGGAGTAGTGTTGAGTTCCATCGTAATTATATTCTTTACAAATTATTCGAGTGGCTAAGTTTTGAATTTTTTAGATTTCAGGAAGAGACAGGTGATTGATGAAATAAAAGAGAGTTACAATAATCAAGTCTCGACAGTATTACTATTAGCAAATGCATATCATTAGTGTAGTTCTAATATTAATTATAAGTGAAAAGATGGATATTAGTTAGGCCCCTTTATTGCTTTAATGAAATTAATTTACTATGAGTATGAAATGTTTTATTTTTATGATATATTAATGATAATAAATGTATTGTAAATTTCTGTTAGGTTTACTATGAGTATTGGTGCCCTATTAATATATTTTAGGGGTCATTAAGCACTGTATAATCTGGTTGTCTTGACATAGACTTAGAGGGAATAGTTATGTTGGTTAAAAAATCTCTCTGGTTTGACCTGGTGTCCTGCATGTTGTTTCAGTACTTCCAGTTCCACTTCAGATAATGTTATACTTTTTATTGTTTCTGTTCTATCATTAAATTAACATTAATGTAAATATAAATCACACATATCCATTTTAATGCATAATTTTGCAACCTTGCTGCATCAACTTGATTGATCAAGTCTATTATTATTAATTTTAATATGGCAGTGCATACTAATCTTCCCCACTCTCCACAGATTGAATTTTTTCTTCAATGATAAGTACTAGTCTTGTAATTTATATAAATGACCTTTTGTATAAATTAGGTATACATTTCATTATAAATATTTCTTAATTTTAATAATTTTAATTTTTTAAAGATACCACCTTCCCTTTTCCAAATACTATTTGCACAATATTATTATTATTATATTAATAAGCAGGTTTGTAATGAAAAAGTCAGTAAACTGGAAAAGAAATATAATATATATATATTTAGTGTTTTATTCAAATCATAAATTACATCATTATATTGAACTAATTTGGTAAATGTTTAATATTGATACTGATTAAGTGATTTGTTACTGATTTTGCATTATTACTTATTAGCTTCTTAAGAAGAGTTTTTATTTTATTTTTATTGTGTTATGTGAAGACTTCTGATAAAGAACAGTTTTAAAATTTTTTTTATTGCATACACTGATACAGTAACAATATATTAGTAGTAATTAGTATAGTATTTATTTATACTTTGAGTTTGAGTGTATCAGCAAAAGTAAATGAAAAGAATAAAACTGAATCTAAATACAATTCTCAACTATTCTTGTTATTAATATTACATAAAAATAGTGAGATGCAATTATATTTTTGTGGGTTTTTTAAATGTACACATCACCTTTCCATAATTTGCACTCTTTGTATGTATCATAAATCACACTTTGATTAGCATGCTCGACTGATAGTGATATATTTTGAAGTGGAAGCAGGCAGGTTCAGATCTTGCCTGTAGTGGTAGACTGGTACTAAAATTGTTTTCCCTTTTTCCTTCTCTTTTCCCCAATTCCCCCCCCCCCCCCCTTCAATAAAAAGTAATAAAGACATCTTTTCCCCAATTTCCACGCTTTCAGTAAAAAGTGATAAAGACAATAGCAGCACAAATTTAGTTTAAAATCTGTGATCAAAGAACTTTAGTTTATTGAGTTGTGTTCATTGTCCACTGTCAGTTTGCTTTTTGATTTATAATAAATAAAACTTGTGTCTTACTCTTATTGACCAAATCAATCAATGATTTTAAAATTATATTTTAAAAGTCAAGTAACACCATTTTACATATTCAGAAGTTTTCTGACAGCTAATTAAATTTCTTTTATGTGTAATACAATTTCTGACACTCTTACAGTTACTCTGCTTCAGTGTTTTTGGTGCTTTTTCTTGTAAGTTTTTTTTCATTTAAAATAAATTTGATGCACTCTTCATGTTTCCTATCATTTAAGTGTTAACATTTTTGTACATATATCTAAATCACAAATTTTAAAATTTAGTTCTCAAGTTTTATAAGGTTTATTTACATAATACATTTTGCTAACAAGTAACATTATTAATACTGGTACTTTGGTAGTTGAGGTTAACAGGAAGCACTTTCAAAATTATATGATCAAATAAATAAATAACCAAACATGAAACTAATCGAGTAATTCAGCAATAAAAAGTCAACTCTGTTTTAAGACAGCCATGTATTTGTAAAGTTGTTGAATGAAGTGCAAATTGCAGCACATATATTATTTTTATGTTAAGTTTTATTTTATCAATAGTAAATATCACCCACAGAATTTTTTTTTCTAAATATTTAATTAAACTGCTGTAAAGTTAAACATTAATTATTACAGTTTGCCAGTATACTAATACATATTTAGATAGATTTAAATTCAGTTTTAATATAAAATAATTACTAAATTAGTTACATGTATTCTTGTACATTTACAATTTACCTCTTTTTGGGCAATTCATTGGTAGTTTTGACTTTTAGTTTTAATAAGCAACTTTAAATTAATGAATTATGTTCAGTGTCACTAATTTTTAAACAAAACAAATTCAGAGTTGCTACCTTTTTATATTTAGCAAGTTTAAATTACATTTATTTTATTGTTTGACTAGTTTTTGCCTGCAGCTTTGTTTGCGCAAATGTCAGCAGAATACAGACTGTTAAGTATATAAATGTTTGTTAATTTACAAAGGTTGATCTGAATGCTACTTTGTATATGTTATTGTGAGTCTTGTTATCTGGGGTGCAAAATGAATAGATTGTTGCTGCTGCTGACCTAGGAGTTCACATCTGTCCTTGCAATTTATTAGTCATCATCACAAACAGACATTGAGACTGAATTAAGATATGATCTCTTTAAGGAGGGCATTAAAAAATAAGAACTACCTCAGGTAGTACCTGGCATAATGCAAACTACCAAAATACAATATTAACTACAGTATAAAATCTGATACCCAGAAGATAAGAGGATAATTTACAGAGCTAACTACACATCATAATGCAACCCACAGAAATTCAAAGTACAGTATTTACTACAGCCTAAAATCTGAAACTGAGAAAACAAAATCCAAACTACAGTATTTACTATTGCCTCAAATCTAATAGTAATACCCAGAATGAGAAATGCAATCTTATAATCTGACTTCTGACTGAAACACGAATCATCAATCATCCGCTGTACATGGAGGTCACAACAATGTATTACTATTAGTCAAGGCCTGTGCACATGTGCTTTACTAATTTTACTTTCAGTAGAAATTTTTTTGTAGTTTTAGGGCTACTGGTGAGTTCCCTTATGGGATTCTGTGATGTCTCGATTCCTGGGCACTAAGGTATATAACAGAAAAAGTCCTTTGAAAATCTGTCCAGTACTTTTTTACTTAAGCCTGCACAAACCCACAACCACAACAGTTTTATTTTATGTATAAAAGATACTTTGATTTATAATAATTAATACATGTTGTTTTTAGATATGACTATCACTTTATCATATTTTCATTTTTTGCAGTTATCTTTATTTAAAGTTGGGTGTCTTTTTAATAAAACAGATCAAACAAATGGTTTTAAAGTGAGGTAAATCATTTGAAACATATGAAAGTTTTCTGATTGCAAATTAAATATCTGGCATCTGCATAATTCAGGTACTTCTCATGATAATCATGATTTCTGTTAATATTATTTCTGAGTATTATTTTGTTACTGTTACAATGTTAGTATATGTAGAGGTATACTCTGTGGTATTCATATTATTAATATTACTTATTAGTTATTAGTATTACATGTAAATCTGCTCTTATATTAGTAATAGTATTACAGTATTAGAGAATTATTAATACAAATAATGCATTATTATAATATTTATAAATAAAGCAGTTGTATCATTTTTTATATGTATTTAAGAAATGTAAAACATATTTACACTTTAATGCTTGGTCAGTGCGACATTAGTGTAATAAATATTACTTGTACACAGTTGTAGTTGTGATAAATGTAATATCTTATTTCAGAAAAATGTAGCATTTTTTTAAATAACACTTAATAATAATTGTAATTATAAGCTAAGTATATTTGCTAATGACATATGCATTTCCATTTAGGTTTCTTAAACTTAAAAGAAGTCAAAAGACAAAACAATTAGGGGGGGGGGGCTATCCTCCATCCCTGCGAATTTTTTTCCAGTTAAACAAATTTTGTCATGCTCTTTGTGTTCTGGCCTCTGTGTTTCCTGTACCATTTATTTAAGTGTCAGCATATCTGCTTGTTCATATGTCTTAATCTCAGTGTCTGTAAAAAAAAATTTTATGTTAGAACTTTACTACAAGGTTTTCTACATTATACATTGTGCTAATTGAAATTCTAACAGTTGTTGCTAAAGGTGGGCTGTTTGCTGCTGGTGATCAGGAAATACTTAACAATAACATTACATGTATTAACAAATAACCAAATATGGGACTAACTCATCAATTAAAATGACAGCTGTTTTCAGTCCTCTATCCTCTATTTGTAAAGTCGTGAATTTATGATTTACATTACAAATATGTGATTATTTTTACACTGAATTATATATATTTATATTATTTATTATATATCATTGATGGTCACATAAATGACACTAAAACATTTTTATCTAAATGCTTCAATAACTAATTCATGTACATTGAAAAGAAAAATAGTTAGCTATAATTTATTAATACAAACAGTTGAATAAATTTAATTTCACTTTTAATAAAATTATTAAAATATAGACTGGATTGCAGCACATAGAATTTGATTTAAAAATAAAAGAAGAAATAATTACTGAATTTACTTAATTAGTTTTGCATATATAGTTTACCTATTGAGCATTTTCTTATAAGTTATATTCTATTCTACAACAACTGTCCATTGATGTTTCTTATTACTTGATATAAATTGATAATTATATATTTATAGCCTATGTATTCCAAGTTGCAAAAAAACTAGGCAATTTGTAAATTTAGAGATCTGTTCTTATGCACATTAATTTACCTTTTGACTCTTCATTTTGTGTTGCTTGTCTATGTGTTAAAATTAAGCTTTTAATTTATTTTTATTTGAATTTTTTACCATTTGTTTCCTCTGTGTTTTGTTTTTGTTCTGTTATGAAATGTAAAATCAGAAAACCTGTACGCTTACACTAAGTTACAGTTTCCAGTTTGAAAAAGTATCTTTTTTGGGAGAAAGTGAAGTGTTTAATTTACTTTTTATTTTATTTATTTATTGTTTACAAAACTAGTCATTGATAATTAAACAGTGAGATTTACCTTAGGAAGATGAAGTTTAATTGAAGTTATATATTCATTCTAATTTTCTATGCTGGAAGCAGGAGAAATAAAATCTGCTTCTAAAACAGACCATATGAAATAAGACTATGTTGTTTCTCATAAGCGATATAATTTATTGCAATATTGTTTTACTTTTATATTTCCTTTGCAAATAAGCCTGAGACTGAGAGAAGATGTCTTATTTCCCTTTCTGCCCAAAGGAAATTGAGGGAGAAAATAACTTGCCACTGATCCTGGACCAGAAATAAAAATAGATTTCTCCTGTCAGATTTTTGTTGTTACAGATAGTTTCTTTTATGTCTTCCTCTTGTATACTTCACTTGTTGTCAGAGGTGTAAGTTGTGAAAGCAGGAACCAAATGTAAGAATGTATATGACATATCTTTTTAATCTTCATTTGTGCTTGACACATGATTATATGTATTCTTTTCTGTTTGCTTAGACTCTGCTACCTCTCTCCAACTAACCCCCATTTCCTTCTCTTATGGCCAGTCATGCTTAGAATTAGTTTTAGTAATTTATAGTTGAGGTTAGAGGGTCAGCTAGAACTTTTAAATGTAAATTTAAAATTTAACACACTGTAAACAGTTTTAATGTTCACACTTTTATATTTTCATTCTTACATTCCCAGGTAATCTCATCCTAGAAAATATCAACTTACCTGTTTTTTTAAAAAAATTATTAATTTCTTTTGTAATTGTAGATGAAACTAGTCTAATGTATTGACATTCCCAGGTAATTTAATCCTAGAAAATATCAACTTACCTGTTTGTTTTTTAAAAAAAAATATTAATTTTTTTTGTAATTGTAGATGAAACTAGTGTAATGTATTGAAATATTTTTGTCTGTAGCCCAAAGTTGAATGTGAATTTTTTATAAATAGTTTACACACTGTTTATACTTTTATAGGAAGATATTTTATGCAAAATATTTAAAGATATTTTAGTATTGAATGCTTCTTTTGGTTGAATTTCTACTGTAATTATATAGTTATTATTTGCTTTCTATTAAATATTGTTTATTGTGCGGAATTATGGCTGTTTATTTTTTCAATTCTTTTATAATTATATTACAACTGTACAAGTTTTAATTTTAAAATTTGTTGCACAACTTGCAGCTTATGAAATGTATATCAGTACTTAATTGTTAGAAGCAAATAGTGAAGGTCACATGCAGTCTTTAGTTTACTTTTTTGCTCTGAATTGAATTATTATAATATGATGTGAAAGCAAAGCAGAGATTGTATTTTAAAAAAATAATATTCCTTCTATTTCATCACTGATTGTAACTCTTAATTTACTTTTAAGACATGTTTTAGTTGCTCTGAATTATACAATAAATAGTTAATATGTTCTGAATGATGTTTGCTGGTTTGCAGTTTTTATTTGGAATCAGAGTAAATATTTATGTTAACCCTGTTTATTCAACCCTTACTGTTTGTGTAACAACTTATGTATTACCTTTTGCCCTTGAAACAGTGTGAACCAAATTTGAAACTGAGTAGGGATGCATCTCTCTTAGTCTTATTAGGAATTGCAAATGTCTAGCCTTAGATTCTGAGGGCTATTGTATATTTCTATATTTGATTATTTTTGTTAGGTATCTTTGTCATTAATATATAGTTCAAATGAAGGGTGTTGCTTAGGATTCATCTTGCAACTATTATTATTATTTATTATTGCAGCAGAATTTCATCAATGAAAGCTAGTGGAGTTCTTTAGAATAGTTCCCCCCAGCCTCCAATCAATATTTTGTCTATTTCTGTTGTTGATAGCATGCTTAGGTTTGAGCTGCTGCTGTAAATTTCTGGATTTATTCTGAATCCACAGAGTAAAAGCAGCTGTCAGCACAGTTTGGATTTTTGCCATGTTCACTTGCCACTTTAGGCACTAGCAAAGTAGCAATAGGACCGCAGAGCACATTTCTGCAGATTCAGTTTCAAAACATACCACTGAAGCCAGCCTGGATCTAGTCAACAAATTTATATAAGGAAGTTTATAATTTATAAACAATTTACATAACTCATTGTCTTACTCTTAAAATAGTCATTCTCATAGAACCAACTGATAGTTGTACAATCACTTTCATATTCATACTATTAGTATTACTACTTTACTAGTAAGAGCCATAACTGAATACTAAATAAATATTGAGTCAGTGATTTTTACATCAAGAATATTTTGCTAATTGCTCAGAATATTACCGTGTCATTTTGTTTGAACTTTAATTTTACAAACTGTCAGTAAATTAATAATTATTGAAATAGATAGATTTTAGTTTAGTCTTCTTCACCTAAATTGTCTGCCACAGTCCTTTTTTTTGACTAAGTATGAAATAACATAGCCATCCAGGTATAAATATGAAATAATAAATCCTTTGTAGACTGGGTGCAAAGTATGAAATAACATAGCCATCCAGGTATAAATATGAAATAATAAATCCTTTGTAGACTGGGTGCGAAGTATGAAATAACATAGCCATCCAGGTATAAATATGAAATAAAACATCCTTTGTAGACTAGGTGTGAAGTATTAAATAACATAGCCATCCAGGTATAAGTATGAAATAAAACATGTTTTGTAGATTTAAGTATGAAATACCCTATAAAATATAATACTTTTTTTAATTGTAACACTCTAGTATTGAATTAGTTATATCAGTTTTTGCATTACTACTTAAAATATTCTAAGGAAAATTTGTCTTCATTTTTATGAACAGTAATTGCTATTTTCTGTAAATAGAAATTTTGTCCATTGATTACAAATTCAGATACTTGTATTCTTTATTTCTTTAAATTGTTATTACTTCTGTCCCCCTCCAAAAAAAAAAAAAAAATCAAAACAAAAAACCCATAAGTAATTATTTTTTAGTGATAATCGGGTGTGCCTTTATTAGTGGTTTTACTTTTTTTTTTTTTTTATAATAACTCCTACACCTCATAAGTCTATGTAGTATGTTATTCTTTATGTGAAGTAATTTTAAAGTCACATTTTTATTTTTGATATGCTTATTTCTTCTTTTATTTATCATTTATTATGATAAATATTTTAATAATTGAATTGTTAATCTTACTCAACACATTATTTGTCATTTTAAATAATGGCATAAGCAATTATTGTTATTATTAATTTTTGGGGGGGCGGGAGGGGATATTTAAAAAAAAATGATAATGCTAAATTGTTCACTTGTACCTATTTATATAAAAACTATAAAAGTATAATACTTTTCAAATGTAATAAGGAATGCTGAAATCAGGAGTTTTTTAAATTTCCCAGGATCATTCAGAATTCCAGTACACTACAAGTAAAAATATGCTGCAGATTTTTTTTAGTGGCTAAATAAATAGAATGAATTTTGAGAACAAAACTTTTAGAATATTTCTTTGCTTACAGAAGCTAAATGAGCATACCATAGAGTTATTTTTCATAAATATTTTTTTTTTAAAAATAGATACACGAGTTCCAGGTATCCTATCCAAAGGGGTATTGGGAAGATAAATTTAAATATGGGTGAGCAATCACAAGACAAGTAGCTGGTGTTGAAAATAAAATATTTATTTAGGGGGAGTGTTTGTTTTGTTTTGTTTTGATTTTTGTCCTCACATGATCTAAATTTTATATTTAAAAATCAATACTACCAAATATCTGTAGTGTAATAATAAATGTGGAGGAGATATTTTACCACATATTTGGTGATTTTCATTCATTCATACTTTAGACAAATGTTACAGAAAATTTGAATTGTCTAACTGAATATGTTATTAATTATTTAATTTGGGTGTACAACCATTTTTTATTTTTTGCTAATTGCAGGCACAAATGCAGAAGTAGGGGTTTTAGAAGGGGGAGGGTGGGAGGGTGAAAAGATACTGTAATTTTACAGTATTTGGGTGAAATTTTGCAGCAACTGACAGTATGCTTTTGTTGTTTTAGATTTTCAGTATAGATATGTATATTGTTAGGGTTTCTTCTGTTTCCCTATACAATGTATTTGTGCACAAACTTTAAATTTTAACACATGGGGCCATCTTTATTGTCTGTATGAGTCCACCATCATATTGGTTTAAGTTAATTCTTTATGGTTTAAGCTAAGGCAGAGATTAAGAGTAGTTCAAGTTGAGTGCAGAGTTTTTCCAGGTCTTATTTATGAATTTCAATATGCCAGTCAACTGACACACTTTGACCTATATCCAGGTTGATAATTAATTTGGATGACACTCCTGACAAGTGCTGCTTGCTGGTGACTGATGTTGCACACACTTGTTCATATTTCTATGCAACATGAATGTGGTTATTGTGTATAATCCAAATTTTGGCAATCCTAGCTATAATTCCAATTTTATTATTCATGGATTGCTGAAAGTTAAAGTGACATACTTTGAATATTTCTCATTAACCTATTGAAAAAAAATTAAATTCACCCTTATTTAAAAGTTTTGAAAACATTTTTGTTATTATTTTTTATATGCAGACATGTTATTTTTGTTATTATTTTTGATATGCAGACGTGTTTCTTGATTATTTCACAATGCAACTAACTTGGAGGGGAATATTTCATTTATTTAATAAAAAAATTGTATTAGAGAGGAACATTTCACTTTCTTTGGGTATTTATTATTTAAAGATTTACTAATATATTTTTCATTTTATTTAGGTTTTCATCTGTATGACAAGCTGTCTTCCATATTCCCTGAATCATGTCTTCTTATTGCTCTGGGCATCATAGTGGGAGCAGTACTTCATTTTTCCAATACTGCCAGTACATCACAGTATGTTTTGAATGCAAACACCTTTTTTCTGTTCTTACTGCCACCCATCATTTATGATGCAGGCTACCATATGCCACTGCGTGCCTTCTTCAGCAATCTGGGCACCATTCTGGTACTGGCAGTGGTCAATACACTGTGGAACACAGTAAATATTATTTTTCATTTTTTTGTTATTTATCTGTTCAATTATGGTTTAAGTCAGTAATTTACTTAACAACTTTTCTTTTAGTTCAACAAAGTTAAACTCACCTGAGACCCTGCTGCAGTGATGTCAATATATAAATGGATGGGTTGTTAAGTGCAGATCTAATTTTCTGGATTATTAAACTTTTATGCCATCTCTAATGCATGGATAAGTAACCCTTACAACTAATACGGGCTTTTAGTAATATCTTGGAATAATTGCACTGTGCATTGTCTTATGGATTGTAGGTTGCAATAGGAATGTCCTTGTGGGCCATGAGCTACCTTGGCTGGATTGCTCGCCAGGTCTCTTTGCTTCATTGCTTCCTGTTTAGTGCCTTGATCTCTGCTGTGGATCCAGTGGCTGTCCTTGCTGTGTTTGAGGATGTTCATGTCAATGAGATGTTATACATCATTGTTTTCGGGGAGTCTTTGCTCAATGATGGAGTCACAGTGGTAATTATTTTTTGTATAATGTAGTTCTTTTGTTCAATCTTATTATATTTTTTTGTTGTTGCCTTTTTACTTCTGGTAATGTCTAATGCTACTTTAAAATCAAAGTTTATATTTTAAAACTGAAGACAAAGTTAAGAAATTATAATCTCATAAGTTTGATTATGAATTTAATGAAATTTATTTTTCTAAATTTTATAATTACATAGTATTTACTAATATTGTTAATTTATTTTCCTGGATAAAAACAGTTAGGTTGTAGAAATAAAATATGGCATACAATAAACTGAAAGAAACAAGTGTAATTTTTAATCTTGTCATCTTTTAATAAACCAAATTATTGTGTACAATGATGGCTCTATCAAGCATATTAATTCAAATGGAGCCATTTGTCAGAGTCCTTGTTGCTTGAGAGCTATTGTCATTCTATTTAAATTTGTTAAAGAATAAAAATATATTAAATAAATCATTGTATCTTGTATTTTTATTCCACTTGTTCTTGATCTTAGGTGACATGTCTACATGTTTTATTTTTAATATAATTATACAGTTTTAGTTTTAGAGTTTATTAGCATTTTAAACTTTCATCCTTATGTTAAATAAAATTAATAGTTTAGTATAGATGATAATAAATCAGTAAATTTGTATAGCACCAGTAAATGAAACAGCAACATAATAATAATAAAGGAGGCTTGATAAAAAGTTCCTAAAGCTCTTACCAATAATTTATTCATAAAGCACACACATTACTTAACTGTATAAGGCAACTAAAAATTTTGCATTGAAGGTAATATGAATGATTCTGTATACAAAAATGACAATATTTAACAAATAGCAGAGTGGACCCTTGCATAACATTAGACTTTGTGCATACTGTTAATCCATTTGAGCCAAAGTTGGAGTGTTGGGTTCTAAAATGAGCTAACAGCTTGTCTCGTCCAATAAGAGATGTTGCAGAGTATTTTGGCCTCTAAATAGTTGTGTTTGCAATGTTGGCTATTTCTCTAGTGAAAAAAGCTTCCAGTAACATTCTCATTTTATTAAAAAGTACCATCAATGATTGACATTGGATTCTAAAACAAGTGTAAACAAAGAAAAGCAGACCAGGGAAAGCCATTTCCTCTTTATTTTGCAAACCAAGCAGGAAATTATAGTGAAAAACATAAGAATGGTGCGGATACAAATATGTTTATGGCTGAGTATGGTTTTTAATGAACTGTCGAATACAGATTTTCTTACTCTTAAGATAATAATTAAATCTAATTTAATCAGCACAATTTGTTTTGCTATTTATATTACATCTATTTACTACAGTTCCCAAAATAACAAAATGTTAATTTCACACACCTTTACTGTATTTGTATTGAATAAAGTTATGTGAGTGTCTGTCATATTTACAAGGGAAACAATTACAGATGAATTTATTAGTGCACATTTGGAAGAAACAATGATAGCACTCTTGCAAGCTGTCATGGTCTTTTGTAAACCCTTTCTAAAGGCATCAATATACTATAGAAACCAGTGTAAAAGATTGAGATAAATCAAAAAGTATGTGAACCAAAAAACTTCCATCCAATGCAGAAAAAAGTGCATTAACAACTTTTGAAAAATCATTTTCATTGATGGGGTGAAAGTACTGAGAAGATTTAGGTGACATGTTGAGTGAGATAAGACAAGGACTTTAGACTATTGGGGGTGGGAGTGGGGGGCAAAGATATACTGGTTAGGGTGCCATGATTCTTAAGTAGCCTGATTTAAGTGCAAAAGGGACATTTATAGAAATTAGAATGCCATTGCTAAGTCTTTACCCTTGTGAAAAGTCCATGGCTTCAGAAATATTAGGCTATATAGTATAATAAGTATAATTATAGATATTGACAACTACTATTGTGTACTATACAGAATTTACAATCCTTTAGAGCAAATCAGTATGTCAAATAATTTCAGTGAGGATCTTTTTGGCAAGTGTAAACTGTGAATTAAATTTTAAAAAATAGTGTCAAGGGGTATCAATTTTTACCAGCAATTTTAATTACATGAACTAGAGATTTCTGGTTAGAAGAATTAACACAATAATTTTATTGTATATTTTTATGAGTATTTGTGTTTTATATACCTATATATCTTCGCTCACAGGTTTTGTACCATATGATGGAAGGGTATATAGAAATTGGAGAAGCCAACATACTAATAACAGATTATGTTGCGGGTATTGGATCTTTCTTCATCATTGCGCTTGGAGGAACACTGATAGGTGTGCTGTATGGCATGATTGGGGGCTTCATCACAAAGTATACAGATCACGTACGAACCATCGAGCCACTTTTTGTCTTTGTTCTTGGATATCTTGCCTACCTCACTGCTGAGATGTTACACCTCTCTGGCATTTTGGCGTATGTTATTTTGTAAATCTTATTAAATTAAAATTTAACTTTTTAAATAAGCATTTTTGGTGGTGGTGCTCATAAAAGAAGTAAATATATATATTATTCTTGAACAAGATGGTTCTGGAATTTTTTTTTTTATGCTTACAATTTTTTTCATGCAAATAGACATGAATATCCCACATTTGTTGTGTATTTTTTTGGTAATGTTTTAATAGAAGCGGCTTTGCATTTCTTTTTTTGGGGTGGGTGGGTGGCTTTTTAAGGTAATCTAGAATACTCAGTCTGATGATAAAGTGTCAGTAAGATTTTGAAACTCTCTTAGCTGCCATTACTCATCATCAAGATGGGTTGCATGGAAGTATCTCTCTTGTGCCATAAATACCATCAAAGTATAACTTTATAAAACCATTATTTAAGAGGATAAAGGTCCTTGGTGGTGTTAGATGGTTGTAGCAGGCATTTGATGACGACCACGACAAATAGCTAGTGGAAATAATAAACATCACACATGTGACACAAATGTTGCAAATGACCATAATAATAATATAATTAATGTATTTATGAAATTAAGCAGCTTTGCAGGGGTGTCATATACAAATAGCCTTCCTCAGAAACATTTTTTGTTTGTACAGGCTGACATTTGGTGGCATCACAATGCGTCACTACGTGGAAGCTAACATGTCAGAGAAGTCTATTACTGCAACTAAATACACAATGCGAATGTTGGCGAATGTAAGTGAGACAGTTATCTTCATGTTCCTTGGGCTGTCTACTGTGGTCGACACACTTGATTGGCAGTGGGATTTCATTTTTTTCACCATTCTTTTCTGCATATTATATCGTGTGATTGGTGAGAATGTGTTCTTTTTATTTTCTTTTAATGTTTTATCACAATCCATTAAGTAATATGCTATTGTTATGCCTAGACCAATATTCCCCAAACCTTTTTTTTATAGCCAAGAGCACATTCAAATTTTCAAAGTGTGGCAGATGCCAACAATTTTTCAAAGTTTATTTTGTACTGGACATTAAATAATATGCAAAGCATAATATATAACTTTTGAATTTATAACATTAAAGAGGTAATTTTAACATAATATGTTTTCATTAAATTATTCAGCATTTACTTTATGTGAATCTCCCTCAAAGATAAATTAAGTAGTTTGTACAAAATAAATATCATAAACAGTTTTCATCATTATTTATTTTTTAAAGTATCCTTCAACTAGTGGTTGAAATATATTTAGTATTCTTTAACATTGATGACCACTTATGATTAATTAAATACTCTTTTCGTTGTTACTTGTATCAGTTATTTCAATGAGCAAATATAAAAAGGTTTTTATAACAAGTTTTAATCAGGGTTGCGGAATCGGTGTCAGAGTCTTGGAGTAAGAGCTGGTAGAAATGTTCTGACTCTGAGACTCCAAATTTTACAAGACTTAGGCCAAATCAGATCCACGTTTGAACCATGCAGAAGTGATATTGGTAAAATAGGAACACATAAAAAAACTGAAATAACATTTCAAGTAATTGCTTATTATTAATTTAGTAAGCTTAAACAACAGAAATAAAAAGTATTTTGTGATGTTATTGAAAGTGAGCTAAAACACAAAAATCTTCTGCTGTATAAATTAGAAGTCTGCAGGAGGAAGATTTGAGGCAATAGCTGGGTCACTACTTGATGGCATTCAATGACCTTATATTCATTGTGGGTGCATATGAATGCCTTAGCAGGCACCATGACACCCACAGACACTGCACTGGGGACCACCGGGCATAGATAGAGCTAATTGTTTTTTCTTTTCTTTAATATCTGCATCACAATCCCATTTTAAATTTTGCTGTAATAATTAATACAGTAAATGGGAAAAAATACATCTCTAAAAGGTCTTATAAATTTATAAATGTTACTGTTTTGGAATTTCTTCACTAATTGGCTGTCTGGAAAGGAACAAACAAAATGTGAGATAATTGTTTAGCTGAAATGATGCTGATGACTTTACAAGTTTTCTTTTTTATTTACTTTTCAATTAAATCTTTTGGGGAAGGTCTACCCTTCCCACCTACCTACCCACCTGAGTGTAGACAAGTGTATAGACTAGTGAAGTGTTTTTGGTAAGTCTATTTGGGTTTTTGCTTATTCATACAAATGGCTTTGTTTCTTCCAGGAATTATTGGTCTGGTATTTCTGCTGAATCGTAGAAGACTTATTCGTTTGACCGGCATTGACCAGTTTATTATGTCTTATGGAGGTCTTCGAGGGGGCATTGCCTTTTGTCTCTCTCTGCTCATCAACGAAGATATTGTGCCTGAAAAGCGCATGTTTATCACAACAACGATCATAGTTGTTTTCTTCACTGTCTTTGTACAGGTATTAAACAGGAAGCATTACTCCTGTGTGTGAGTGTGCGTGCGTGAGAGAAATTGAGAAAATCAAATATGCCTGATATAACTTTGTTAAATACTAATAATTTTTACAAATAGGCAGCACACATCTACATTGATAACTTGTTTGAAGTTTTTGTTTACAGTAGTAATACATGTAATCATAAGATATTTAAACTCTTTTTCAGCAAGAGAGTGAAGTTCAACAGTCATGACTGGGGAATTAATATCTTTTTTGATCTCATTTGTAATTATATTTTGAACATTGAATTTTTAGGCTATTGCGTGATCTTTCAGCTACCTATCTCTCATCTAATTAATGAAACATTCTATTTGAGAAAATGTTTGCAAATGATCAGTTGCAGATACTTGTTTGGTTTATGTGAAAATAAATGTTTTATGTTACTTTTGTTAGTGAGAGGAAAATTTTATTACACTAGAATCTAGCTTGAGATGCAATATTGTTCTATTTTCAGGGAATTACTATTAAACCAGTGGTAAATGCACTGAAAGTTAAAAGACAAGAAGACAAGGATCCCTCTATGAATGAAATGCTAAATGAACGGGTGAGTTTACTGTGCTTGTGAATATATTTAGAGAGGTCTGAATTGTTTACTTATTTGAAATTAAAAGATTTAAAGTAGTATAAATGCTCATACTATTAATACTAAAGAAATGCAACTTCTTTGCTTCTTTGGCATTAAGAATTTTGCTAAATATATTAACTCGACCCTTCCCCCCTTCAATAATCTAGTAGAAGTACTTATAATGTAATCTTTTTCAAGCCATAATATGTAATGCAATCTTTTTCAAGCATGTGGAAATCAAAATCGATTTGTTTGATGAATGGTCATACTCATTGTTACTTACATTTCTTTTAAATGATTGATATATTATTTCATTTTCTGTTTTCCACTGCAACTGTTGTTGCCTTAGGTTGACAACTCATAACTACTTCACTATTGTCAATTCAGTGGCTGTGGCATTGTTTCATGCACTTAATAATTAAGTAAACATATTCATTGATATACTATAACCTGCAAAAATTGTCTTGAAATATTCAGATCCTTAAGTATTAATCCTGTAAATATTGGCTCTCACTTATGCTTTTTTTTTTTTAATTTTCTGTAACCTTTTATTATACGAGAACCTAAGTCTGATTAATTTACAAAAAGTTTTATTAGTAGTAAACATCCTCCCACCACTATGTGGTCTATAAAGTATGACCCAGTTAATTTGACCTTATATAGGTCAGAATGTCTATGGATTGTCATGTAGTAATTGTCATATCATCATGACATGTCATCATAATATGACAGGTGCACTTAAAAGTATTAAAAAAAATATGTAAGCTTTGTAAAAATGTGATATTATATAGCTATAATGAACTGCAGCAAAGTTTTAGTTTATTCAGTACAGTTACTCTCCAAAATCAGATTTTGCTACATAGTTTTGAGACAGAAAGATTTCAGAACAATATTAGATGAATCATAATTGAATGATTACTAATAGCATATTCATAATAAATGAAATTACAATTAATTAATATATAGTCAAACATTAATGCAAGTTGTTAGAAGTGGTAGGCAAAATCTTTTATAGAAGTAAAAAGTGTATGGTAGTGTGCCATGTTCTCAGATGAAAGAATCATACCCAGCAGTAAGTATTCCCATAAGGTTTTTCTGAAGCATAGTTCTAAATGGAAATTATTGCTGCACTTAAAAAACTAAATCTTGAACCTATATCAGGGAGACTGATTCAAGTACAAAGTTGTAAATATATATAGGCATAGAGCACTTGAACGATCATATTAGTTCAGTCTACAATATGAAAGGTTAAAAAAGAATATATTTTCTTTTGTTTTTATATGAGTGTGTGTGTATTATATATATATTGTTGACATAAATTATATATATTTACAATAGTTTAGGGTCACAAGTGAAATTAAAAAGAAATTATTTCCAAAAGGATAAACTTCAGTACACATAGAACATTATTTTTTTGCATAGTTGTCTAGGGTAAAAATTCTGTGTAGCTAAGTTACCAAATTATGTTAACCTCATTTTATAGCCTTGTCACTTGACTGATAGATTTTTATAGGATTTTTTATTTCTTATCAGATATTGGCTTTCACTTATGCTTTTAGTTTTTAAAAAATTTTCTCTAGCCTCTTATGAGAATATAGACCTGATGAATTTACAAAAAGGTTTTATCTTTAGTAGTAAACATCCCTTCACCCAGTTTGTGGTGAAGGAAAGTTTGAGCAAGTTAATTCGTCCTTGAACTAGGTCAGAATATCCATGGATTGTCACGTGATAATGGGTGAAATGCTCCTGCTGTATGAGATCATGGTGACGTGCCATCACGTCTAGTTTATGTACTTGTCAAGATAATAAATTTGCTGGAATAAACTTTCCCCAAAATAATGTTACTGTGACCTTTGGTTTTGTCTCTTAACTTAAGGTCTGAGTGCTTTTTATGGTGAAATTAAATAATATAATGTGATAAACATGATATTTAATGAAATCACTGTATAAAAGTGAAGGAGACCCATGCAGTCTTCTGAAATTGCATATATCCTTAATGCAATACAATAATGTTAGTGGTACACAATTTGATTTCTTCTTTGGCAATAGTATTTACAGTTCTTTAGAAATGTTTCTGTCTTTGCAGTTGATAGACCATCTGATGGCAGGCATTGAGGATATTGTTGGCCGATTCAGCCATAATTCCCTTAAGAGCCGGTATGTGATTTTCAGTCAAATCTGTTTATCTTTACAGCAAAACCATGCAGTAATACTCTCCTCAATATTGTGAATTTGGATATGCGATCATAAGTTCATCCCACCATCACCATCACCACCACCACCACATTTGCAGATCAGATCATGCTAGAAATAAGTCTTTGAAGTCAATCACAGCTATCAATTCCATCACACATATTCATTTTATGCAATATCAATGTCATTGTGCTGTTGAGGTAGGGGAAGACTGCTTATAAAGCTACCCTCTCCTTTATCCTGTGTTTTTTTTTCAAAGATGTATATATTTGATGTTAAAGATTTTCTTCCTTTAATATGAAGTCCCTTGATTAGATAACATTTGAATGGACTAGTTTATAAAAGCTGGCTTGCTGTTTTTTCAAAACCCTGCTACAACACAATTTTGCAATTATTGATATAAAAAATTTTCAGTCTGAATTATCACGTTGTAGTAGAGCTTTACTGTATATAGTCGTGCACTTAAAAACACATTCCAACCAAATTCACCTATTTAATACATGTTAAATACATGTATTATATATATATATTTAAAACAATTTATTCCGATCTTCATTTCTAAACTTCATGAAAACAGTAGAAAGTTAGACAGAATCTTATACAGAAGAGTAGAATTGCCTCAGAAATATAATATAAATATAATTCTACCCAGATATGTCTTATTTACACATGTTTGGCTTACAGTTATGTGTTTTACCCATTATGCTCTAGTCCTAAATACTTGTGATTGGAAACACTTGCAGCATTTCATTTGCCAGCCATTGTAGCTGTGCTTGATGTAATTAGTGTTTCTCTATTAGATTAGATGACTATAGCAGTGATTCCCAAACCATTCATATGCTTTAGATATTTTCTGTAGTAGGAAGATCCAGATTTAGAAAATCAGTTTATGATGTCACATTCACTTGAAAGACATATTCTGTTAAAAAGTGTGTTTGTGAGATTGGCATGGAGGGTTTGGGTAAAAACCTTAGGGGTGAGTTTGGGCATAATTGTCACAATAATTGGGAATAGCTACATTATGGGATAATTTTTAATTGAAACATCCTTGAGAAGACACATGAAAGACAGAAAATGGGTGGATTTTTACTTTTGGATATGCTTATAAAACTTAACATTTTTTTTGCCCACTCTTGTCTGGAGTTTTGCTTTAGCTTTCCAGGTCTTGAAAAGTCTTAGAAAACATAAAATATATTAAAGGTCTGTAATTTTTTCTCTCTGTCTTAGGGGCTGGCTGAATAAAACAATAAGTAAGCAAGAGGTGATCTTTTTTTCTTCAAAGTTTTCTTTCCCTATGCGGATTTAAAGCTTGGCAGCTGTAGTTTCAACAAAGAACAAACTATAGCTCTATAGACAGATATATTCTTTAAAATTTAAAGTTTAGTCTGTTTTTGAAAAATAGTTTTGTTTACAGATATCTCTTCATCTGAAGTTGAATTGTTTAGATTATTTTATGACTCTTCTGCAATGAATAGTTGTGATGCAACTGAAACAATATTAGATACAGCTTGTGGGTGTACAGCAGGTGGCAAATTATGTTAGATCTATAGACAGATACAGAAGTTATTAATTAATGTTTTACAAGTATAAAATTATACTGTACTATTTCAGAAGAGCCGTTTATAAAATTTACACAGCAAAATGTAAACTGATTATGTTGTGTAATTACATTTTAATCAGTTATTTTTGTAATAAAACAATGCAATTTTATTTAAAAGTTTTAAAGTGTATGTAGTTAAAGCTTCATTTTCTTTAGAAAGAAATGCGTCCAACTAATTGTAAAATATTTAAAGAAATATAATATTTATAATTAGAAAAATATTGTTGTGAGTTTATTAAAATAAGTAATTTAAAATAAGTTATGAAGTTTAAAGGTTCTCTCTTTTCAGTGTTTATCAAGGACTAGCTATGCTATGCACTTTGTTGAAAACTTTATGCAAATGATTTTTTAAAAAACTGATAAGCAGTTTAAGAAAACAACAACCCACTGATGATGACAAACGGAAATTTGATTCAGTATTATTAAGTATTTTAAGTCAATATCATAAATGTATAATAATTCTGTTGACCCAAACACAGTTTGTATTGATAACAAAATGCATTGCTTCTAAAGTCTCTTTGTTATTTGACCTCAAAAATAAGGAAACATTTACATTATTCTGAATTTAAGCAAAAATTTGTAATATGAAATTTGGGGATTTTTATCCCTGTTAATGTTTGAGATATAATTTTTGTTTGTTTTGTTTTGTTTTGTTAATATATTTGGTTTTAAAAATTTAGCTGCATTCTAAATCATGCTTATAGGTCTTGAATTTATGCAATTTCTGTCTGGAAATATGATTGTTAGGAACTCTGATAAAGAGAACTTTGGGTTTATTTTAAGCCTATAAACTTAAAGATAATAGAAATTGCATTTGAAGGCACAAATGTATACTTTTCTGCAAAATTTTTCTGTTACCTGTCACAATTCCATTCTGTGCATAATTATTGTCTTCTGTGTTCATCTTTTTCATTTTGTAATGCATATGTATGCTTACGTGTATTATCATAACTTGTACATGCTCTCTTTTACCCACCCACACTCACACCAAGAAATATATCTTTTTTCATAATTCTCATTGTTTTATAGATTTGAACAATTCAATATTAAATTCTTGAAACCTGTCCTCCTGCGAGAAAAGCCACAAACACGAGAAACCTCGATTTTGAACGTGTTTACGAAGTTGAACATGCGTGACGCTATGCACCACATCAGTTCCCATGGCACTTTCCTCAGACCTTTTTCCATCAAGGAACAGGACTCGCAGAAATCCCCAAGCTTGAAATCAGAGTAAGGAAGCAGTTAATTGTCATCTTTTTTTTTTTTTAAAAAAAAACACCAAACAATACTTCAGTAGCCTGTTATCATAAGACTTGCATGTAATACTGCTCGTTCAGCTCACACATACTATATCATGATAAATTTGACTTGTACTCTTGCATATGTAATTTCATATATTAATGTTCCAGAATCTAGACACTTAGTATGGTGGGCAGAAAAACATCCATTCACCTACTGAAGCTTAATAAAAGTAGAAATTAAATCCTATCTGTTATGTTTTTTCCTCTGTCACTGTTAATTAATGGAGGTATTCATTTGTCTTCTTTAGGCTCAGCAAAGATGCTTTCTTCCCACCTGCTTCAAGTGTTGTGGACATCCAGTCTGTGGAAGCAGTTTACTCAAAGAAAGATGCTGATGATAGTCGCATACATCATTTGTTGGAAGATGCAATGTTTCGACCTCGTAAAGCTGTGAGTACATTAATACTGGGTGCATTTCAAGTCTTAATCTGTCTTTGGTTCTGTCCTTCTCACACTGTACTGAAGCCTTGCACATCCCTGCATGCTTACACTAACAGGCTCTTCTTACACTAAGATTGTTGGCATTTATTATATTTTTGTAGAACTGACTAAATACTGGTGTGTCCCTATATTCAAAATAAAAACTTCCCTTTATTTTTTTTAACACTTAAATGAGTATAAAAGTTAAATTTCTGATTGTTTACAGTGTTTTTAGATAATTTACATCATAGGAAAAATGCTGCTAGGCAGAGAGTAGGTAAGTTCTACATAAATTAATCTATGTTTATTTCAGTGACACAGTAATTTGATGACTACACATAATAAAATTGTTATGACTGTAGATATAGGAGTGGTTAAGAAAAAAAACAGGGCAGATATTGATCGGACTTTTACTGTTGTATACCATAGAATTAAGGAAAGCTGTGAAACCTCAAGCTATCCTACAAGGGAACTCACCAATACAAGTAAAATGCATGCATACAGCTATGGCTTATACATTGCTGTGACCTGTGACCATTGATGTGATTCATTCATATTGCATTTCTTATTCTGTGTATTAGATATTAGATTGTTAATTAGACTAGTTAATATTGTATTGTATTTTAAAGAGGTCTTCTAAGAGAAAAAGATAGAGAAAAGAGGTCTTCTAAGAGAAAAAGATAGAGAAAAGAGGTCTTCTAAGAGAAAAAGAGAAAAGAGGTCTTCGAAGAGAAAAAGATAGAGAAAAGAGGTCTTCGAAGTAGACAGGGTAAAAGAATAACAGGACATAATATTGAGAAATTGGAAAGGTCATCGGTGCCGTATCTTTCAGAGCCATGTTTCTATACTGCTCACATGCCAAAGCAGATCTGGTTAGGCATATTAGTATGTTTATATACATGTCTCCTAGCTTGCTTATGATTTTGATAGGAATTTATAATCTGCCGAAAAAAGAAATGTATTGGGTGTCTGATGACAGATTAGTGTTCCTGGCATCAACAAAGTGTGTGTACATAGTGTTTGTAGCGGACAATAACTGGACAATATTTTTTTGTGTAAATATATATTTTCATGCAAGGATTCAAATTTAACACCCAAAAGTATACTTCAATTAAGGATATTAATAAAGCTGCTTTCATTTCCTTTCATTTTGCATTTTATTTCATTGAAATATATGCACTAATACCTAAGATATGATGTTTTTACCGACGTACCCCTAAATCTCACTGACATCTTGAAAAATCTTGCCCGTTTAGAGCTAAAAAAAGGAAAAACGTCTGCCCAGTAAAGAGTTAACACAAGCAAGTCAAAAGTGGAGCACATGAAATTTAAGTGGATTTAAAAATGTGAGAGTGGTCCCCCTTTATTAATCTTTTTCTCATTTGATTGCTTTCTTAAAGCTGCTAGGCCTTTTGTTGTTAGCAAATGTACATGAACATGTGTTTTTACTGTATGCTATATGATGTGTTTTCCTTTTTTGAGTGATTCTTAGTTAGAATGTGTGCAATGTGTTTTCACTGTTACTTTCTGTCAGATTTGTTTGTATTGCAATTTTTCACTCTTAGTGCAACTAAATATATGTGCATTGATTTATGTGTGTTCTCACACATCTAGTGACTTGGTAATTGTTTGTGCAGTGTGTTCACACTTTTAAGGACTGTTGTTTGAATATATGTATTGTTACAATTTTTATTTGCATGCTAGTTTACAGCAAATTCTTATACTGATTATTGCACTGTCATATTAAAATGGTTAGATCATTACACTCGTTGGAATGTTTTTGCAGTTTGTGAAAGAGAAAAAGCACACGGTGGAGGATACTGTACATCCCCCTATATCACAGCATCAAGTACGCCAACAACTACGTCGGCTTATTACTGTGGGGATGCAGCAACATTGTAATGAATCTGATTCACCCACATCTCCCAAAGATTCTTCCCAAACCACAGATGAAACTAAAGTATTGCCACCAGGTTTGTTCCATTCTGTTTTACAAACAAAAATTAAATTAAATTAATTAAATAAGAGCATTGTTTTTGTTTAAAGTGGTAGTTTGAGTGCTAGATACATTCATCTTCAAAAATATGGCATGTCACAAACATAAAAGGAGAATGACAAAATAGTATGGATTATGAATTTGAACAATAATTCATTCTCTCGATAAAAGCTGGTGTATCATATTTAGATGCCTGTATTTTATGTTGTTCTTATGATAGTGTAATTTGCAGAATTTATATTTAAATATTTGTAAAATAATTTATTCTAAGAAATGTTACACATATACACACTGAATTCTATTTAGTCATTCACTTCTACACAAAAATATTGTTTTGAACATAAAAAGGATTTTCCTGGATTACTAAATGAGTGTGCTGTGTTCACTGAGGTCAATGCTGTACAACAATTAGCATTTGTTCAAAGGTATCAGTGATGTACCATTCTCATTTTTTAAACAATCATACACACACTCTCCCTAAATTACTTTTCATTTTGGGGGGAATTTGTATGAAAACGTCTTGTTAATTTATTATGTTCTGTGGGTTTCTGATAGTACTAACCTTTTGAAAACATAGATCTGGATGTGTGCCAGTTTGTAGGTGTGTGCATTATCATTTGTATACCAGCATAGTTTGTCTTGTGTACGTAAAATTAACCCCAATATGTACATATTTAATTTTCTTTTCCTGTCTAACTTCAAACTATGTACTATAAAATAATTTTATTTGTAATGAACTATTTCTGTAGTATAACTGCAAGAAATTCTTAGATAGTCTTGTAGGGTGTTAAATTGCATGAATGGTCATTATGACACAATTGTTTGGTCTCTTTCAGAGGAGGAAGTACAAGAAAGTAAAAAATCAAAGAAAAGGGGTAATATTATTTTCACTGTGGGGCCTCCACCAGAGTTACACCCAGGTACTGAGAATTAGTTATTTTAATTATTAAAATATTTGTTGTATATACACTTAAGAAATATGAAATTTGAAGTTGTGAGAAATTTACTTTTAAAAGTTCAAGTTTTGAATACTCTTAACAGATGTTGTTTTTGCTTGAATCCTTTATTAGACTGGATGATTGACTAGTTTTGGGTAGAGTTCCAGCTTATGCCATTTTGGGTGGGGGCAAGAAGCTGTGGAGGGAGGGAAGTGGGACTTAAACAAAATTTTGCTGATGAACTTTGCTCTCTCTGCCTGTGATAACTCTTGTTTTTTTTCCTTTTTCCTCAGTTGCTTATATTTATTTTTCTTAAAGGAGCCCAAATTCTATGCCAAGACTTAGTAGGTTCATGCCCAGAATATTCAACTCCTGTTGATTGTGTTGTTGGTGTTATTTTCTTTCTTTACTATTGTGCTGTTTTCATCTGTCTCTGCCTCTGGTTGGTTGCATGTGGCTGGTTGTTGTATCTCCATGGTGGTGGAGGAGGTAAGTGTAAGTTGTGCAGCATGTGTATCAGTAGCTCTGCAAAAAGATGGTTGAAAAGCCCCCACTGACTTGTTTTTACTAGAGGAATGTTTCACTTAATTATTTAAGATTGTAATGGATAAAACTTTTAATTTGTAAATGTAGCTAGTGAAACTAGAATGCAATGCATCATGATTCTCTTATGAATGAAGTGCCAGAATATTTAAGTTAATCTCTTTAGTTAACATGGATAATAGAAATGGGATGAAAACACTTTAAGATAGGGTTTTTTTTTTTTTTACACATCACTTCATGATAATCCACTTTAAAATGTCTTTTTATTTACACACCACTTCATGATAACCTACTTTAAAATGGCTCTTTTTTTTTTTTAACACAATTTCATGATAACCTACTTTAAATGGCTGCTCTTTGTTTACACACCACTTCATTATAACCTACTTTAAAATGGCTCTTTGTTTACACACCACTTCATGATAACCTACTTTAAAATGGCTCTTTGTTTACAATTTTTGCCACCAACAGTGATTTAATATATCTTTTGATAGTATATCATATTCTATACTGTTATAATAATTACTTTATTTTATTTTATTTTTCAGCATACATGTAATTAGAAAATGTGTTTTGTTTTTCCTACCCTCCACCACACACACACACACACACATCTTCTGATTCTACATGCAGACTTAAACTACAAAATCTTTCCCATTGGACAGACCTATAATTTTTCCTGATGTATCTATCATGGCTAAAGAGTCTTTCCTTCTCAGCCTCCTTAATAAAAGCACAACTTGGCAATCTTGATCCTAAGATGAAAGCGTAAACACTATTTATCTCTTTAACCAATCGTTAAGTGAAATATCATGCATCAATCTGGCCTTATATTATCTTAGCATACCGAATGTCTTCACTCCCATAGCAAACAACAATGTCTGATTAGAAGATTTAATAGTACATATTATGGTTCTGATTAACTAAAGAGTTTAACATACCTGGTGTGATTGTATGATTTAATTTTCATATTTTATTGCTACATAACATTGCATCATGAACACATCTGTAGATATCTAGACTTTTAAGGAACAAATACAGTCATCTAGGCATTCATTCAATATAAATGTATTCACTAGTGAATATTAGAAATAGTTTTTCTATTTTAAAATCTATTAAAAAAAAATTAAGTTGCCAGTATTATTATCAGGTAATTTCTTAGTGTTTATATTTTTATCTTTAATGATAAGAAATAGGTTAAGCAATTTATTTATTTATTAAAATTATCTACAGATTCTGGTGTGTCGGAGGCCGATGATGACCTCTCACCATCTACACCAGTGGAAGAGACAGAGGTTGAACGTGTGTTACCTTGGAAACGTCAGACTCAACTTCCTCCTGTTCCATCCTCTGTGTCGCTTAGTATGCCAGATGATGAACATCCACTAATGTCTCAGGCACCATCATGGGCAGACAACCTTGCCTATAACCACCTCACAGAGTCAGGCTCTCCATACATTTCGCCAGAAAATACCATATCTGCACCACCACCTAATTCAACACATCGTCCAGTGTTTGACATTTTTCCACTAGCACCAGATGCTAATTCTCTAGTGGCAGAAGATGTCACTGCTGATGAGCAAGCTCAGCCACAAATTGACCCTATTCCCCCACCATGGGCTTCCTATGTCAGCGAGGAACCAATGACATCACCAGAAGCACATGATGAAAGGGGAGGAGAAAAAGCAAGTACCTACCTACAGTCATCTTGTCACAATTTCTATCCACCCTCTCACCACAGTTGCTTTGTTTCACAAGATGAGGAGATAGATGAAGCTGTAACGTCAGGTGCATCTGTACGACTACGCCCAGCCAGTTCTCCAAAACATTTCCAACCCATTCAGATGCAAGAAATGTGTTCACGATTAGGCATTGAGACAGAAATTATTTCAGATGAGGCAACCTATCAAGAATGTTTGGTGTCTCGTGTTCAGAATTGGCTTGATAGTAGCAACCCTTCAGAAGCTTGTGAGGAAGAGGATACAAACATCAATTTACAACAAGTAGAAGAGGATTTAAATGATGCTGGAAATGATGCTGATAATGATGATGATGATGAAAACATTGATATAGATGATACACATCTAGACACCTATCTTTAGTTTTTCAGAAACTTGAGAGTGATTGGCAAGTACATTCATGTCACTGCAAGAGTCGACATTTCTGCTGATGCATTTCCTACACAAGTACACTAAGCCAAATAGCCTTGCTTGGCATAACTTTTTATTTATGGGCATGATGATGAAAACATTGATATAGATGATACACATCTAGACACCTATCTTTAGTTTTTCAGAAACTTGAGAGTGATTGGCAAGTACATTCATGTCACTGCAAGAGTCGACATTTCTGCTGATGCATTTCCTACACAAGTACACTAAACCAAATAGCCTTGCTTGGCATAACTTTTTATTTATGGGCAGCAAGGACAAAAGAGCAGATAATTATTTCCTTTTTGCAAGCTAGTCAGACAATTTGTGCCTGCATATGATTTTACTGAATTGTTTTCATCATTGTGCAGAATACATCCGATTGCTTCTCCTTCCAGTCTGCTACAAATGTTTGCTTTCATTCAAATTTCAAACTAGTTAATATATAGCAGATATACATATACAAGTTTGTTGTTCAGTTTTTGTGTGCTGAAGAATGTTTGTTGAATTATAAGAACAAACTAAATACAGAATGTAAAAGTGAGATAGTTTTAAGTTATATTTGAATGCCAAATTTTCATTTTTAAAGTATGGCAGTTGTGCTTGAAAAAACTGAATAATAATCTGTTATGTCTGCTCTATGATTGTTTTTAAATGATTTTTCAAAATTATATACTTAATATTTCTTCATTTTAACAATCTTGGTAGAGTTACAAAGGCACAATGTAAAATGGCTTATATAATCATCCAGGAAATGCTGTTCCCATTTTTAATCTTTAAAAAAATCTATCAGTACTGAACATTGATTTTTATTATTCTCTATATTACATTTGCTTCATTTAATATTCTTCTTCATGAGTTAACAAATGACTATATAAGTGATGTCATTGGAAAAAAACGTTCATTACCAGTTTTCACTTGTATCTGCTAAATGGTGTCTATACATCTGTGCTGAGTTTTACAATGTGGAGATTTGTTTTAAATTGTAAAATACTTTAATAATTTGTTTGGATGATTTTCATTATTTTGTTTGTTTGCAGATAGGAACATTTTATATATAGAATGTACTCTTCATTCCTAGATACTGCAAGACTTTTTATACTTGAGACATTGCTGTTAACTTTATTTTCGTCTTCGAGTCAATGGCTACTTTGTATACTGCTAAAAGAAAAGTTTTACTGGAATTGAAGGGTCTCATTGAATTTTATTTTTTTTTTATCAATGTCATTGTTTTTGACGATATATTTTACTGCTCACCATATGAAAAAATTTAACTAGTTAGATGAAGCATTTTATATTTGCTTGATGTTAAAAAATCTGAGTCATTCATTTGCTCACTTTAGGATTTAGGAGACATATCATTTGTACTCTAACAGTAATATCAGATTTTATTAAGCTTGGCCTATGTTATTCTAGCATTTAAATGGTAGGAGGGTGTGGGTTTTCAAAATGGGTTGTGTCAACATCAAAACTTTTATGTTAATAATTGTAATGATAATGCCTATATATTTTTATTATTTATTAAAGATTATCTGGAAAATGTCTAAAAATTAATTAGCATTAAATGTGCTATTTCAGTTTATTTTTGCATAAATTATCACTTTGTTTCAGGAGTTCATTATATGTAATTTTTCTTTTAGTTTTTACATATAAACTATTCATCTCTTTAAGGGTCTGACATAATTACTAAAAGAGGTATGGTATTGGTTATTTTTAAACAGAATGCTGGCATGTTGTATGTTTTAAAAAGCAAAACTGGTTTATTACAATAATTTTTTTTTAAAAAGAAAGAGTTTAAGATGGAGGATGTATCACTTTCAGAGATTTTGTCAATAGTTTCTTTCTTAATCTTAACTGTACTTTATTTAAATGTTTAAGGATATTTTTTGGTTTTTGTCTGCATCACATTTGGATTTGACTTATTCATCTGGGGTTGTTTTTTATGTAACCAGATTATTAACTTATTTTTCAAAATAATGTTTCAAAATGTATATATAGGTAAAATTAGAAATTTGTAAAATACATGACTCATGTTGATAAAAATCAGTGCATTTTGTTTTGTATATTGATAGGCTTTTTATATTTTGATTTTTCTTTAGAAAGACGTCTTGTAAAACCTATCTTCATTTTTTTAAAACTATAAAAATGAGGATGCTAAATTAATTTTGTGATTATTGAGTACTTATTTTTTTTTTTTAATTTGTTTAATCTGCTAGATTTGCATCCACTTCCAAAAAAGAATTTTTGGTATTTCTTTGAATTAAACATTTGAAATTGTGCTTGAGCACATTGTTCAGTGTGAATTAAATTAATAAATTTCACAGTTATTAGATTTGTGTAAATAATTTCATTTTAGATAATAACAGTGATCGTGTATCACATTATTTAGATTTGTGTAGATAGTTTAATATCTGACTCACTAATTATGTTGTATATATTTGTAACAGAATTTCTGTCTCAGTTGGCAAAGGTGAACTATTTATATGGGACTAGGTTATATTTGTTGTGCAACATCTGTTTGTTCAGTTCAGTTTTTCTCACAAACACTTAATAGTCTGATGCATAAAATAATAAAATTTTGCTTCTTGAGTGCAGAAGTTGCTTTTAAAATCACATAGCTTACTTTAAAGATTACAAGTTCAAGATTTAAATTATGTTTACATGAAATAATGAGTACAGGTGTGCAAGATCGCGTGTTAGTGGGAGTCAAAGGGTAATGATATTTTGACTATGATTGTATGGCCATGATTTTGTTGAAGTACCTCATGTGTGGTTTTAGTCCAGACTTATAACAATAACTGGTGATATTTTTCTCCCACATCATTTCCTCTGAATTTTTTTCAGTAATATATACAATTTACTGTGTTTATGTGATTATGAACAAACTATCTACTTATTTATTGTATGAAATGGTACATGTACTACATATGTTATCTTATAAAAGATATTTGATTTGTTCAAAAAAATTAAAATATATCTTTTATTAATTTGTTTCTAACACATGCACATGCACATTCTTACTCTGAATGACTACACTATAGAATTTGTTTTACTCCTGTATTACAATTCCCAAGTCAATATGTCCATCACATTTAGCGTGAACCCAGAGTTATCTCATGGCTGTTTACTCTCTGGAACAAAGCTTGCTCAAATGAGGTGTTATTTTTTTCAGCCTTTCCTAGAAATGAAATGATCACCAGCTGACTTAGAGACATTAGTTTTTGTGAAGAGTACAATATTGCTCTCTGTTCAGCAACCATTCAGAAAAGTCACTTGTTACAATTACAGTTTACATGAATTGCTAGTATAGTTCATTCATAAGTTCTCTTATTATACATATATGATGTAGACTTGATTATTTTGTAATATCCTGATTTTACACATTCACACTTTTGTTCGCAACTTCTATTAACAAAGTTAATTACGTGCAGATTTTTCCAGAAATGTATTTCATTCTAAAGGACTTAAGAGAATGCAATCTATATGAATCTAAAACAGTCAGTATTGCTAACAGAATGCAAAATTATCCTCTTGTTTCTAGTTCTTACATCACTTGTTTGATCTTAGCCCTGTTCTTAAATCTTTTCCACAGCAATTGTTGATAGTGAAATTTAGCTTGGATTATATATTCGGTGTTGTGTTTTAGTTTTTGTTACATTTTAATAATAATGTTAGTTTAGTAGGTCTGTTAAAAAAGAAATATATATTATAAGTGGTAGACATAATCCATATATTTGCTTTTTTTTTAAGGGTAAAAGGGTATGCTAAAAATGTGTGCACATATTTATCCCAAATTGTTACGGGATGCACTGTCATATCACATTTGTCCCTATTTATTGTAAGATTCATTTGTATCAGGACAAATAATATAATCAGATATTTTATTGTCTTTAAATTTATTTTGATTACTTCATATGTTTATGATTTCAATGTATTTTTTGTTTGTATTGAAATGGCTTGAAAGTGTGAAATGACATTTGAACAGCATTAGTCTTTGTGAATTTAATTTGTTGAATAGTTTTCTTATATTTATTGATTTTTACTAGTATTTTATCAACAGTAATAAAGCGTGAAATACATTTTATTGGGGATAATAGCCGAAATAAATCAATAAATAGAACATCAAAAAAAAGTTGTCTTGTTGTTTATGTCTATTACACGATGTTAGATAACTGAAACATCTATCAAACATTTTACCAGCTGAGAGTATATTACTTAGAAGTGTGACTGAGTTGGAGTGTGTACTAAAATGTAAAAAAAGACAACTCAGATTTCTTTTGTTTGTGTTGGTAGTATACTGCAAAATGCTAAGCGCTGTTTCTTGAAGTTTGAGTTGGTGTATTTACTGCAAAACAACTGATTTTTAAAGTGTGTCCGAATTGGTGTATTTACCTCAAAACACCCATTGTTGAAGTGTGTCTGAGTTGATATATTTACAACAAAACACTGACTGTTGAAGATGCATTTCAATGTCAGTGGCTAACTTAGACGTAAGAAGCAAATATGATTCAAAATTGAAAGTGGATTTCAGCAGTATTTATTATTTTGATGATACATTTTTGTATGTGTGTATGTATTATATATACATATATATATATTTTAAACAAAACATTTTATTCAAATTAAAAAAGGACTTTGTCCGCTTTATTCAAGATAATTAGAATGTCTTGCAGCAAGTTAATGCTAAATAAACAAACTGATAAAAACCACATAAATCACAGGTTGCTTTGTTTTGATTAAATATAAAAAATATCTGGGGTCTGATGAATTCACACACCAATACTCTTTCTGTACATTGTGATTACATTCTTTTCAATGATCAACCAAACACAGTGAATATTGCAATCTTTATGTACAGTACTGCAAACAGTCAAGTATTTACACTGCAATTAAAATTTTCTACTATCCAACTTTCCAAAAAGATTTTTGTTTCTTTTTAAATAATACACTTTTTATTGAATCAATGAAGGAACCTTACGGCTAATAATAATAGCAGATGACTGATTTGGAATGTGGGTATCATAAATGTGTGACTGCATAGGTATGATTGTAATTAAAAATCAAATTCATACTTATCTGAATCAAAATTAAACAAGTGAGAAAATGCAGACTGGATGATACTTTAAATTGCTAAACATTATTCATTCAGTGATGGAAACCAGCTTGTAAACAGAATTTTTAGTATAACTCATGTTAGCTGTGAAGAAAGTTGTTTTCATACATAAGAACTTTGTAAGAGATCAGATATAAAATTCTGTTGAAAGACCACTTTATGATACAGTCAAGTACATTTAAATTTTTGATTAAAAGTTTTTTCAAATGTTGCAACACCCCCCTCCCCAAACAATATATTATCAATATATATATATAAATAGTTAACTTGTGCTTAATAATACAGGAAGAGAAATATTGAATGCTTACAAGATATAATGCTGCATGATTTGGTATTTAAACAAATTTTAACATTCTCGTGGCACATGCATTTATGCTATCTACAACAGCAACTTGACATATTCAAAGAATCTTCACTAAATCTAGCTTCTATCATTTGCTAAACTTGCCTGAACGAAACAATAGTCAAATCATTTGTAAATGAAAATCCATTTTAAGCGAACTGTTTGGGAATTATCTAATGTGTGCATTAGGATAGTTTGTTTAACACTTTAACAGAGAGGTTTTTAAAGATTAAAATGTAACTTGTTTAAGTTGTGGTAGTCATATAATTTCAAAGACCAAATTACAAAAGCAGATTTTACGGAGTTTTGGGCAATATACAGTATTTTAAAAATAAAAACTGAGATTAAGGTTACATGTTTTGGCATACTACTGGAATTAAAACTGTCACTGCAAAGGACAAGCATTATTCACTATGCAAAAATAATAATAGCTACTGACTACCCTGTCCTTTGTCTTCAGATGAACTCTCTGAGAGCAAGCAATCTTCCTGTTTATTTGCATTGGTTGTTTCATTTTATTCTCTATAAAGTAATAAATAAAAGTGCTGACATTTAAAAACAATTTTAATAAAATTTAATAAAAAAAACCCTGTTACGTTCACTTACCAACACTATTAAATAAAATTAATTTTAGAATGTCTTGTGTATGTTAATCTGAGAGGACTATTAATCTTAAAATCTCTTGTATATGTTTGTCTAAGAGGTTATTGTATCTTAGAATCTCTTGTGCATGTTAAAATGAGAGATAACAAAAATAAAGTTGCTTATTCATAAGTTTTATTTTTAATAATTAGGTTAGGCACACCTCATATTAAAAAAAAGTAGCAGTCATAATACTAATGCTAATATGCAAAGCCACGGTGATCTAGTTTAGGGAATCCGGTAGGGGCAGGGCATCCACTATGGTGACCAAGGGGTGGGGCACCCCCAGGGTAAGGGGATGGTCCCATAATCTGAGCTGGATAGCCCAGAGTGCCTGGGTAACCATGATCTTCCATGTATGATTTGTCCCGTGGCAAAGAGTATGAAGGGTGGCCTGTGTAGATTGATGGAACAATTCCTGGTTGTGCTGTGGGTGGGACATAAATTTTGCCCTGACCCTGTATTGAAAAAAAATCAAAGTAAGTAACATGTTTTGTCACAGTAAATTTTCATATTTCAAAAGATAAAGATAAATTACAAAAATTGTATTACATAATGACAGTACAAAGGCTTCTAGTCAATAAATGACATAAAAACAGTAAAATTGGTATCGTGTCATCAGCACTGTGCAGCATTTAAGTAAAACTAAAAAAATGAAATCTTGATCAGATTCCTAAGCAATTTTGGATGCTATTTTCTACTTATCTGGGTAGATGTGGATATAGCCACTTCATTTCAAATAGAGTACATCTTATTTTTATTTCACTTGTAATGTGTGAAAATCTAGTCAAAATTCCTTTTAAATCAAACTAATCTTAATGAGGATGGCACCTAAAATTACTACTTGAACAGTCACTTGATTTTGTATGTAGTTCGTCTTACTAACATTTCATTTGTAATGTGTGAAAGTCTACCAGTAGATAAAATTCTTTTTTTAGGGGGGTACAACTAATAACTTAGAACAGATTTCTCTATCCTTGTAATTGATTATCTAAATAAGGCTATGAATCTTGTGTTGTCATGCTCTGTAGTGTGCACATACTTGTGTATGTGTACATTTAAAATGTGCTTGGAACTAAAATAATTAACTTTTTAAACTGTTTTTTTCCAAATTTCTATTTACAAGCATAAATATTTGCATACTAAGATAACAAGTATTTAAACTATTTAAAAATGCTATAAAATCAATAATCTTATTAATTGTTGCTAACGAAGTTAAGTAAGAAAATAATATGACTTTAAACAGACCAGTTTTGTGTTATAAATTATTTTTACATTAATGTTAAATGTACTCAGTATTAACCCAACAACAGAGGACTACATAGAGGAAAAGGTTTTATATCCAAACATTTTCTTAGGTATTTTAATTTAAAAAAACAACAACTTTACCCACTTTGATCAGAAACCACTTACCGGTAAACTGATTTTCTGACTGACCAAATCGCCATACAAATGAAGATTGAGGGGTCTGCTCTGTGAATATAGCCCACCCAATGCGGCATAGCCTTGGTGACCACCTGATCCTATTATGCTGGCAATATCTGACCGCACCTAAATACAGCAATTAATTAAATTGAACATACATAAATGTATATATAACAGACTAAATAAAGTACACTCACTAAATATAGTAAATTTAAAATATACTTTAGATTGAACTTATTTTCATGGATTACCTAGAATCCAGATTTTTCTCCATTTGGTTCCCTAAGATTTAATAAATGAATAGCCTAGTGCAAAAACTAAAACAATTTTTTAATGTATATGAAATTTAAGTATAGTCTCTGTTTTCAGAAATAATGTCTGCAAGGATATATGAAGAAACTATATTGTGGCAGAGTAAATTTGCCTATCCATATTTGTAGACTTGATTGTTATATAAATTATTGAATGTCAAAATGACCCGATCTTGGACACTGTTTATGCTGCTATTTTTAAGTGTCAAAATTGGAAGTAAACTGGATAGGCTAGAAATTTCTGATGCAATCCAAACCAGTTCCAACTGGATGAGTTTTTATTATCCAATTGTTAAGATTTACAGGGAGACCAGCCAAAGGTCTGAGATGAAAAGTTTACCTGGTGTAAAGAATTCTATTGTCTAATCACTTTGAATTTGGTGTGGCATGAAGTCCAGTCATGAAAGGCGGCTGTTAGCTTAATGTTGAGTTAAATGACTTATTGAGAGAGAATGGAATTTTGTGCATTTTTGCTATATATATATGTTTTACTTGCGTTTTACACAGAGATGTATTATGTGAGTAGACTATTGTTTCTACTAATGTTTCAACTATGATGCTTATATGTTGTGTGCTAACACTTGACATTGTTCTAGTGAATCACTCATAAAACTGTAATACTGTATTTATTATGCTGTGTGCATATGTCAGGCTAAAAAATACTGTTTCAGGAAACTTAAGTTGAAATTTGAATGTATGAAAGAATGGAGTTAAAAAAGGATAAACTGGAAACTTAGCTTTTGTTCCCTGATTATACTTTTACAGGGACAAGCAGCCTTTCTTCTTTGTGTTATATGAACCGCCTGGTTTAGTGATTTATAAACTGCTATGACTGTGGTAGATGTGAGAAGTACATGTATCTACTCCCAGTATGTAAGTGTAAGGAATACACTGCACTCTGTTAAACATATGCTGACTGCATCATGGAATTTCTGGTACAAGGAAGTTATTGGAACTTGCTATAATTTTGTTCTGCTTGAGGAAGCCAATATGGTAGAGCACCAGATTAGCTTCAAGAGAAGTGGCTCATTAGTGTTCTACAATGTGCGAGGGAAACACATGGAACTGACAGTAATAATATAAAAAATAAACTTGTGACTTTGTTACAAAAAGCGAGCAAAAGAGTATTGCAGCTTTGCCTAGACAAGGTTACATACAAACTATTGATGCTTATCTCTAATAACTCAATTTGTGTTCTCTGATAAGAACTATCCTGTGATTTGTATTGACACTAATCTAATGACACTAACTGTGTGTTAGGATATAAGACTGTATAGTATTACAATTATTCGAACATGGTTTCATGGAAATATTTATGTCAAGCAATTTTTTTCATTGTATTTACTCTATGTATATTAGATAGTTGATTTAATAAATTTATTGTTAAATTTATTGGTCCTTACACATATTAATAACCTTATGTTGGAGAAGAAAGTGGGCAGATGGGGGCTCATTAAATATAGATTAAAAAACAGATTTATCTTCTCCTTAGGTAAGAAGTTTTCCACCTACAGAAATATTGCATGATGGTAAATGTTTGTCTTTAATGTTATGGAAGAGAGAAAACATGTACAGCGTCCATATATCTGCCAAATGAGATGAGTGGTGTCTTCTAGAGAATTATTAATAACATAAATTAAGATTCTCATCACTTGTAATTAGTTATGGATGATTAATTAATAATAATAACCATAACCATTAAACTAAGGTGGTATTAACATCAGATATACAAATATTTAAAGCAGATTAAATTAAAGTGTAGTCTCTACTTTCAGAATAATTTCTGCATGGACAGACATGAAAAAACTAAATTATTAAAAAAAAAAGATGAAATATAATTGTAGTCTCTGCTACTTTCAGAATAATTCCTCGAGGACAGACATAAAAAACTACACACATTTAAAGAAGATGAAATATAAGTATATTAAATGCTTTCAGAAAAGCAATGCCTTTAAGGTCAGAAAAACAATATCTGTAAGGACAGACAAGACAAAGCTACAAAAAACCAACAACAGATATATATGTAATCTCTACTTAACTACTTTCAGAACAATGCCTGCATAGACAGACATGAGAAAACTCAGTAAATATTTCAAGTAGATGAAATATCTATAGTCTCTAATTCTTTCAGAAATAATAGCTGAAAGGGTAGACATAAAACATTTAATTTAAACAAATGAGAAACAATCTGACTTGATATTTCACTTTCCTTAGTTTTTATTGGGTGGATTGCTAAAATAAAAGTATGAAAAGTGTAAATATCCTTTGGTTATATTTTACGTTCTCTTTCTGTTTTAAAACTGTTTGAGGAATTAATTTGCATTACAAAAATATGAATTCTTTTATATATATGTTAAAAATTACACAGACTTAATTCAAACTTCAATTATTAATAGAAACAGTCTGGATTCTGTCAATAAATGCCACAGAAGCACACACACTCAAATATACATATATTCATTTAATATTTTAAGTCAGTGGACTTACCTCTTGGCTTTCATACACTCAGACATACACACACCTGTAATCATTTCACATTTAAGTGATCAGGCTTATCTCATGGCTTTCATACACTCAGACATACACACCTGTAATTATTTCACATTTAAGTTAGACTGGCTCCTTGGTTTTCATACACTCAGATATATACATATATCTGTAATCATTTCACATTTAACCGACTGGATCTTTCCCTTGGCTTTCAAGTTCCAAATCTAGGACTGAGGTCAACTAATAAAATTCTCATGAATGTCTAAGCAGAAAATTGTAATGGCACGAACTTGTAACCTGCCATGCACAAAGTTTACTGAGCCATTAATCCATCAATGGCATCATTTATTTACATCTAATCAAAAGAAATAATAAACTTATGTCAATAATAATGATCCCTCACTCTAAAAATTAATAGAAATATAAATGCTAGTTCAAAAAACAAAACCAAGCAATATAATAAATGCAAGTTTTAAAAACAAAAAAAAACCTTATTTTCAATCTTCCTTACCGTTCTTAGTATATCTATAGCAGTACGCTTGTCATTTTCAAAGGGAAATACGCTGAGTATGTACTCTTCCCCAAGAGGTGTCTGACAGTCTGTCAGGACTCTATAACAAGGACAAATTAATTAATGAACAAAACTATAGTAGAAACAGCAATAAGCAAATTGGACGGAATTTATCTGTTGGACTACTAAAACTTACACAAGTTTTATACTCTGCAAAAAACTTTCCTTTATTGTAATGAAGTAGCTTTGTATTCAGAAATTATTTTAATATTATTTTAAAATTAAACATTTAAATAACTAAAACAGTTTTTGGTTTTATCTGCTGCTATTAGTTATCAATGACAGAGCAGCTAAAGTTTCATTTCAGTTAATTTTTCTTGTCAATCCACAGTTTAGCTCTGTAGAGTGATGACTGTATTATTTTCTCTATCGGTTTGGGTGGGGGGAGATATATAATATTATTTCTTAGCTCATACCTATTTTTTTATTTCACATGTTAGGAATGCATTTTTTAAGTATTCATAGTGAGGTATAGTCTCCCATTAAGTATATATAAAGTAACAATCTGGTTAAAGATTACATTTTAATTGTTTCAAATGCCAATTACTAGACTGCCTGAAAAAACATCCCAGAGGATAATAGTTTAATTCTGATGGTGCTGGTAATTTTAGTTAAGTCCAAACATGTATAAGAATAATTTCTCTTTCCCCTTAAAAATCAAAATGCTATTAAAAAAATAAATGTACAATAACTTATGAAGAAAATTAAACATTTTTTTTTCTCTTTTTCTCTCTCTATATATAATCTTTCAGATAATAATAAGACTTCAAAAAATAAAACACACCTTCACTTTAAATAAATCCTTCAACAAATAACTGTATCAAATAAGTTTACAAGTGAACATTCACCTTTTGACACAATCCAATGCAATTAGACGATCATTTTGAATACTGAATGATGTTAGGATATCACGAGCGTCTCTACATGACATACGGCATAGCCTCTGAAAAAAAATATTATTTTATTTAAATTATAGAAAGAGAAATATATTTTTTAGTTAGTAATTGAAATACATTTTTTCTTAATCCAGCAAGTGCTTTTTAATTTGACAATGTAACCAGATAAACCTATTTAATTAATTCAATTCACTGTAATATATTGAAATGTCTCTGTAATTGATTAATATGTATACTGTCTAAGAGAAAATTTAAATTGTTAAGTTGATGCTTAAAACAGTATCAGTAATGTTAAGGTTAAATTATTTAATTTAAATGGCAACAGTGTGTCATGAGGTTTTTTGTCTTGCCAAATAATGAGCATTTACTTTTAAGAAATCTGTAATAGCTATTGAATTGGAACTCAGAAATAGAGTACACATTATTTACTCAATCTAAGTGAATTGTAAAATTTAATATTTTATATCAGTGTCTCATTATTCAAAATGTATTACATAAGGTATGTTTAATATTGCTTCATAAATGAAAATTGTACTTTAAAAAAATATATATAATCTTTACAGTATTTTATTTTCACAAGAAAATGCAGAACTGACATTTCACATATATAAGATTATTTTCTGCGAGCCACTTTCAGTTCATTATTACACAAGCACGGTTCTTGTTATTGTTTTAGAATTGATGTTTGTGATTGTAGCACAGATCTAGCTAACTTTCACTGAACAGGCAGGAGAAAAAGTATTCTGGCATTATGGTGAGTCAGATTATTGAACTCAAAAGTAAGTCACACACAAAAGTTATGCAAGTGGAATGTTTGATTATAGCTAAGTTAAATGAGTTTATAACTTAACTTAGTCACTGTAGGGATAGGACACATATGTATATTATCATTTTTAAGTTCAGTACAGGATAGTGCTGTCCTTTATGTTTTGGTGTGGCAACAGAGCCAAATATAAACAATGTGGAACTGAGCCATAGATAAACAATGTGGAAGTGAGCCACAGTTAAAAACAATGTGGAAAGTGAGCCACAGATAAACAATGTGGAACTGAGCCACAGATAAACAATGTGGAACTGAGCCACAGATAAACAATGTGGAACTGAGCCATAAATAAACAATGTGTAAATAAGCCACCGATAAACAATGTGGAACTGAGCCATGGATAAACAATGTGGAAATGAGCCACAGATAAACAATGTGGAAGTAAGCCAGATATAAACAATGTGGCAAATCATAGAAAAACAGTGTGACAACTGAGCCACAGATAAACAATGTGGAACTGAGCCACAGATAAACAATGTGGCAAATGAGTCACAAATATCCTTAGTATAGTGACAGAAGTACATATATACTTAGTTTGACAAATTTGTCATACATATTCTTGGTGCAGCAAAAGTAAAGTCAAAGATATACATGATGTGGCAAATGAGCCATGCATATCGATGGTATGACAAATGATTTATATGTATACTTGGTGAGACAACTAATTTACATATATACTTGGTGTGGCAACTGGGTCACAAATATTCTTGGTGTGACAATCGAGTCATGAATAATGTTGCAATTCAGTCATTAATATAATGAACATGGCAAATGAGTCATGACTGAACTTGATATGACCAAATGAGTCACAAATATACTAAATATGGTGTCTTGGACACAAGATTTAACAATATGTCACATTAATTTACATGTAGTTTTAATTCTTTGTTGACATCATCATACTCCATTTATTTCACAATTCATATGCAATTTATACATTTGTTTGACAGGCACAAATTTGTATTCCATGAAATAAATATTTTAATTTATTATCATTTCTTGTCATAATCAATAATTAATTTAATCCTTGACAATTCTCAGCACCAAGATATTTGGTTTCATTTCAACAAATGGAAACCATTTGCTGCTGGATCCCAGTCCTATAAAACTCAATAATTCCCAGAAAATAACAAGTGTGCATTGCATTTTAGTTTAATCAATCAGCTAGTTCTAGTCCAGATAATAAAATGATCACCTGGAAACTAAAACTATATTTTATAAAACTTTGAAATATAATATTTCTAAAGTTAATTATAATAACAAAAGTTGATATGAATTTAGACATAGTTATCTTCTCATTATTTTCTTTTGTTTTCATTCAATGCATAAATATTAACTAGCCCAATCCACCTGCTCTTTCACAGATGAATTATATATGGAAGAATTTAGTTTAGTACAGTGATTATGATCCATGGATAAAATTGTTATAGTACAGTGATTAAGTGGGAAAGAAATGACTCGAATATAATCAATTATGTATATAGTTTTTCTACAGACAGCATATTTGACATATTGAAGTCAATCTAAAAATAAGTATAAAAAAAAATGCAAATAACAATTTTAAGTTTCTAATTCAGACTTCAGTTTTTATTTGCCCTATACTTGTATGCACTGTATTTTGCACTATACTTGTAGGTATTGTATGGCAGTAGATAGAATAGTTTAACATGACTTGCATCCTCCTCCAAAGGTCTCTTCAGTATGCTTCAGTCAGAGTCATGACATCCATTCATTTACCTATCTAATTTATCTATATATCTACTGATATAATCATCCACTGACACTGTATATGTCAGGGCAAGACATTTACCACTGTTGAAAAAGAAAAAGATCAAACTGTCAGATCAGACAGAAAACAATAACTGTAAACAGAAACACAGGATAAAAGAGTTAGAGATTTGAAAAGATAATAGAAATAATCAAATGTAAAAAAATATTCTATTTCAATAAATATCAGCAAAAATTATTAAGAATCAGAGAAAGAAAATATTAAAAATCAAGGGCAACAAACAGCTATACATGCAAGAAAATGCTTCAAATGATGTACAACTTACAGGTTCCAGTATCCTGATGGCCTTGATTTTATCATCATGTCTACTTAATGCATGTATCAAAAGAGATGCCTGTAGACAGGAACATTGCAAGATTAAGGACAAGTAAAAAGGTCCAGTGCTCTTGATTGTACACGTCTGTCTGTAGGTGTTTATACAGTCTTGGTGCTTACAATTAGTAATAAACACATATGGGTATTTTTTTTAATGTACTGGAAGGTGTGCAATATTGTGAGAGATGGAAGATCTTTGTAATAGAAAAAAAATAAAAATAAGACATGAAAACCAGTAACAAACTGGTAGATTTAGTTAGAGAACAAGTGTTGTAAATATCTGGGCCACTAGTTGAAAAGTTTCTAAATTGCATTAAAAGAAATGCTTCACTACTTAACTATTAACAACTCTATTTTCTTTGTGAGTAAACCTTTTGTATAAAGTATTGCAACTTTTAATTAAAGATAACAAAATGTCATTTACATGTTTTGCATTGAAATGTAATACTACTTTTTATTAAAGATAACAAAATATAATTTACCTGTTCTGCATTGAAATATAATACTGCTTTTTATTAAAGATAACAAAATATTATTACCTCTTCCACACTGAAATATATGACTGCTTTTTATTAAAGATAAAATATTATTACCTGTTCTGCATTTAAATATATGATTGCTTTTTATTAAAGATAACAACATATTATTACCTGTTCTGCATTGAAATAGCCACGGGATCCATAGAGGATCTGTACCTTGTTGCTTGGTGAGTCAGTTTCCTGCATAAATTTTAATTGCATTTATTTTATATTTAATAACTTTTATTTTTCCTTTCTTGTCTCTAACGTGACATAGCATTAAACATACTTTTAATTTTTCAAAACCCATCATACAATTGTAAATATGAACAGTGTTCTAAGGATGCTTAGTAGACACCCCCCTCCCCATGGCTAAATGAATATTCCTCCCCCCTCCTGATCCTTAAATTTCCATAATTCTTTTCATGTTTTAGATAATACTTCAGAAATGAGACTTTACTATTTCGATTTAGTTAGTAAAATTTAAAATCTCATTATTTACACCTCTTTTCAATACCTATGTGAGTGTATCTTCCAAAATGCATGGCTACACATTCTGAACGGTTTAGTTAGTTTATTGGGGGTTACTGATGCAAAGTAAATAGATACACAATTGTAATTATATTTAACACCATTTAACGGAAAGTATCTTCGATTTTTTTTTTAAATGAAAAGGAACTGAAATTACAGTAGTTTAATTAAAAACGACTTTTGGTTGTTTGAAGTATGACAATTATATGCTCGAGATGTCTTTTGGTAATTTTTATTTACCTGATGAATCTTTGTCAGGAGAGCCCGGAAAATGCCATCATCCATTGATTCTTTGGCCATGACTCTGGTTTATCCTTAAAAAAAAAACCGGGCAGCCCTACTAATTCATAGAAGTTTGTAGCTGACACCGTCTACTGCTACCAGGCAACGAATAGACTTCCTGTCCAAGTGTTTTTATCGCGCATGTACCAGAGTAGTTTCCCTTTCCAAGCAAACTATCTGGAAAACATTTGTGTACATACCCTATCATTCTTTTTAAAACTATTTTAATAGTGCGATGACTGCAAAAGAACTTATTAAAGATAACATTTTTTTTTTATTCGGCTGCATGATTTAAATAGTACACTTCATCATTTTTCGTTGTCACTTTTTAATGTTAAAAGTGATTTACATGAATTTTTCTCGTCCAAGTTGTATACATTGTTTATTGACGACCAAACTATCCTTTCTAGCGCTTTTCTTAAGTTCAATTTCATTGTTACGTTAATTTTACAAAGCAGCATAAACTAATGAGATATTTCTCTATCTTCTGGTATTTATTATTATTTGCTTTTAAGTTTTGAAATAATCAGAATAACAGGCATTGCAAAGATTAGGGTGACTATTCGACGCGAATACACAAAGCTTTCAGGAACATCACAATTTTTGGAGGAATTATATATTTTTTTCCCAAAATCCGGATATACTGTATATGTCAATGCAACTCATATAAACATTAAATTAACTGTTCCTTCTGCACTATAAACCCACTGCATGCATAATATTTTTGTTTCAACGCACGTTATAGAAACTGACCTCTGATTTAACAGACGCTACGGTATAAAACGTCACGTTTTCTACTAATTAAATTATTTTGACATCTGCTATCTGAAAAATACGAAAATATGATTATACAGAAACAACAACCCAATCTTTCTTAGTAATTTATTAAACACAATTATGTGTTCATGCTTGCGCGTATGAGAGCTCTTTGTGTGGTTCACTATATTAATGCTGCATAAGAACATAATAAAATATAAATGATTTTTAAAAATTCAAAAGAGAATATTTAAAATATACATATTGCAACAAAAGCAATTACATAATGATGCAAGAGCAGATTTATAATAACACATTTACTGACCAAAACAATACAAAATGGAGAGACAGAGCTATTTATGATGCAGGAAAAGAGATGTTTGGGCACTTGTCTTGAATGTGGTTATGGTTGTGTCAGAGTATTAGCAGCAGCTGAAAATTTTATGGGTGAATGCAACAGAATTTCGTGCAACTCGCGTCTTAGGAATGAGTCTGTGTTGCAGATGATTAGATGATCCATACACACCTATCAAAAAATAGGTGCTTGTCAGCCCCCATTTGTGCCTGAGTAGATTTTAGCCAGTCAGAGAACAAAATGAACTAAAAGCCATATGTATATGTGGCTTTATGAGAAACATGGGGTGGAGATCATGTACTACAATGACAAATATAAAAATAACAGATATTAGAAAAGACAAAGTGTAGTCATAATTTACAGGGCAGATGATAAATTTACAGTTCAAAATAAAATTGCATGTAACTGTACTAATTATATGTGAGAGCACATTTATATGGTCTTAGAATTTTGTAACTTCCAATCTGCTAGTCTCCAGGAACCTCTGAATTACCCTGCAACTAATTTCATTGATTTATACAAGATATATTTTATCATTAAGGATGGGAGAGAATAAAAGATTGTAAAATAGGTTAACAATTTTTTATTTTTCCTTGCTGCATTTTACAGGGTAAGAAGAACGTAAAGTCCAATATAAGTGTTGAATTGTGTCTAAAAATAAATAATTAATTACATTGCAATCAGCAGGCACCATAGAACAAACTACTGAGAATTGAACTTAGTGGACTGGTCAGATGTGGACTTCATAGACCATTGAAAGCTCATCTGAAGTGAGTGAAAACCAAAAAGTCATTAGGTATTGTTCAAGGGATAAGGTCAGAAATTAATGACTGAATGAGTTAAGAATATACACCAAGTAAAAAAAACTACAATGTGCTCAGCCTTAATGATGTTATAACAAATAACAGTAGCGTACCCCTGCAAAATGACAACAAAATAAATTAACTGTAGTGTGCTTATGCATAATGAAAACATATAACAAATTAAATGGAGTTAGCTCAGGCTTACTGAACACAACAAAAGTAGGAAAATGGATATTAAATGTAAAATAAATATTGGATTGAATCTTTATTCTATTATCTGAACAACTTGCAAGAGATCTGTTAAATGTACACTACTAAAAAATAGAGTAGTAATTTATTCCTTATTGATAAATAAATTAATTGTATAGAAATTGTTTAAAATTATTTGAGAATTGCTGAAATGAGGAGTTGGGCACTATGAGGGGAGGGACATTGTGGTTTTAGCCTAATCCTGTTGGTCACAGTTGATGCAGTTTCTTTCAACCTGCACACCCATTTTCTGGTTTATAATTGTCAAGCTGTGATCTAGGTGTGAAGCACTTAAAGATTTTAATTGTCAAGCTGTGATCTAGGTGTAAAGCACTTAAAAGATTTTAATTGTCAAGCTGTGATCCAGGTGTGAAACACTTAAAGATTTTAATTGTCAAGCTGTGATCCAGGTGTAAAGCACTTAAAGATTTTAATTGTCAAGCTGTGATCTAGGTGTAAAGGACTTAAAGATTTTAATTGTCAAGCTGTGATCCAGGTGTAAAGCACTTAAAGATTTTAATTGTCAAGCTGTGATCCAGGTGTAAAGCACTTAAAGCTTTTAATTGTCAAGCTATGATCCAGGTGTAAAGCACTTAAAGATTTTAATTGTCAAGCAGTGATCCAGGTGTAATTGTCAAGAAGCATTTATAACGACTTCCAAATTTATTTTTATTTGAAGTTAAGATATTGTACTACAAAAAAGGACTTTATTCTTAAGTTTAAATCTTTATCAAATGTAGTGTAACTTGTTTGGTTGCAACTGTTTTAACTGTGTATGTTATGTTGATTACTGTATTACTTAATTGTAGTGATTAGGTCACCTACAGGTCATAACCATCTGTTGTTACAGAATTAGGAGGTTACAGAAGCAGTACGTGCCATAAATATAACAATTTAATAATTAAAGAAGTCAAATGCTCTGTAATCTTCAGCATCCATGGTCCCACAAGATAAAGGTACATGTATATGAGTTCCAGTAAAACGAATTTGAATGCACTTAGTTACTGAAGTGTTCATTTAACTGCAAATGAATGTTTTCACATGTCAAATAAATAACATATATTGACACAAAGACTTAAGTAAAAATATATATTACATGTATTTATAAAAAATATGTTAAGAAAACAAAAAATTATACCTTAGATATATAATAAATTTATTAGAAATAAACATCTTTATTGGATATAATCATAAAGCATACATTTTTATCATAAATATTCATGCAATACCTTAAAATACAAACAGCAATATTTAGATTTAAAAAAAAAATAGAAGTTTAACAAATAAAGCAATGGCTAAATGTAGTAACAGTACATGTATTACTATTAATGCAGATAGAAAGTCCATATAGAAAGCCTAAAGGGTACATATACAAAATCAAATAAACAACATTAACACATATAATGCTCTTTTCAACAAATATTTAACATGTTCATCATCATGTCAAGCACTTGATAATATGTAATGAAACTGTCAAAATATGCACGCCTGAATAGATTTACAAACATCAAACATGAGAGAAATATTTTTAAACAATAAATTAATCCACCCACCCCTCCCCATCAAAATAAATAAATAAATAATAGTGAGAAAATGAATGTAAACAATAAATTACTATTACTGTGAAGGGTGAGTATCTTTTTATTTCCAGAATATTTACGTGAGATCCTGAAAATAACAAGCTAAGGTCTGACTTCATGCCATTCGGGTTTAACAGACAAGTGTGAGTTCTCTGAAAATGAGTGCAAAGAACCAAAGAAAGAGAAAATATGCCTGTTCAGTTCAGATAGACAATTTGGACAGGTTAACAAAATAATATTGCAGAAAAAGAGTTTTGAAAACCAAACATCATAAAATATAAAAAAAACAAACTTCCAACTATTTACTAATATTTTATACAGCTATTAAAAAATGTTTATTTAAATATTTTTATCACAAAATTTCAACAGCAAATACACATAATCTAAATAAGGAAAACATATTAAAGGAATACCTTTGTACACTGTTGTAAGAGAGTTAATCCAGTAACCCATCTACTTGTTTAACAGGATTATTGTAATTTTAATTTCAATGATAAAAACAAACCAATTTTCAAACACACTGGTTGATTTTAAGCAAGCAGACATGAACAAATGTGATGGAAGTAACTCTAAATTTGAGATAAAAGTATTACAAAAATATTTATATTTTTTAATTTAAATTTTTTTGTATATATATACAATTCATATATAACTTTGACTGTTGTTACTTGTTAGAGCAATATTATATTACCACACATTAGATCAAAGAAATTTATTTAGACTGATTCTAATGTTATTTATAATAGTTAATACTACTTTATGATGTACATGCTTACAACAGCACTATTTAAGGACTATTTAATGGCAGTAATTTAAACACAGCAAAGTCAAAATATAATACAGTTGTCAAATGAAAAGTTTTGAAAGAGTAACCATTCTCAAGCCAGGTTTGTTTTGGAAAATGGAGTTGAACTTTTTTTTACTGGTGAAAAGATGTTAAAAATCATTCTTGTCATTACTTTTTATACTAGCATTATTAACAAATTACAATACTAAACACTATCACAAAAAAATTAATTTGCATAAAAATATATGATACAGCTTTGGAATTTTTTTAAAAGGCATAAGGAATTTCACAAATCAAATAAGGAAAGTATACTTATTTGAACGTAATAAGCATATGCAATGCAAAATTACCAAAATTAAGAATACGTACAGCATCAGAATGTAAATATCTCAATTAAGTTTAATACAGTAGTTTATGCTACTGATGGATTGAAACCCAAAGCTTCAGGATTATGCTTTCAGGTAAATTATTTAATTATCAAAACATCAAGTATAATCTCACAGGAAAAGAATTTGTAAAATTATCATGATGTAAAATCTCACGCTATGTCACAGATTTATGATAAAATGTCATCTTGGTTAATTCAGATGAAATACTATAATCTTATAATCATCTATTTGTCACTAAGGAAACTATTACAATTTCACATTTATAAAGCTCTGCATCAGTATTAGCTTATACACAATATAAAATAAATCATTTATATATTTTAATTAAAACAACTAAAACAAAATAAAACCAAACTTAAACAAAGTAATCTATATTTAATACTGATTTTTATAATAATGTTGCAAGATTATGTAACTACTGAACATAAAACAGCCAAACTACACAAATACATGACATCTAATCCATGTTTTGTATAGTATTATTTTATGTACATTCTCTTTATTAATGATTTTATCAATAATTATAATGTTACAAGAGTGTTAATTAATCAATAAATGATAAATAGGTGAACAACATATACATATATAATAAATAAGTGAACTACACACATATATAAACGTCATATAATATCCATGATTCATACAATATTATTTTGGCAAGCTCCAAAGGAATAACATTGATCACAATGCAAAAATATAAAGAATCAAGTTATATAACCAAAGAAATGTTACAATCAGTAAATACTATTTCTTTAGGCTCCTTAAGAATCACAAAATTAGCATGCCTTTTGCTGCTGGTTCCCACTCCCCACCCCATACCCCCAAAAAACAAAACAAAAATCAAATTGTGTATGTTCCACTTTGAAAGAAATCTCATAATATACTTTCCCTTTTCATGAAACATTCATAAATCCTGACTGTTTTATGATCACACTTCATTCATCAATCTTGATCATGATCACACTTCACATTCATCAAACTTGACTGTCTATGAGCATGTCTTACATTCACCAGTCTTGACTATGAGCATGCCTCACATTCATCAATCTTGACTGTCTATGATCACACCTCACACTCATCAAACTTGACTGTGTATAAGCATGCCTCAAATTCATCAATCTTGACTATGTATGAGCATGCCTCACATTCATCAATCTTGACTGACTATGATCACACCTCACATTCAACAATCTTAACTATGATCACACCTCACATTCATCAATTCATAGCTTTCTATGATCACAGGTCACACAAAAGTAAATAAAGAACACTGACCAAATTATCCTAGATGGATATATACTGATAATAAACAATCAAACCACTTGCATTCTGTTTTGTTTGGCATTAGTATTTGTCATCCAAAGATAATAACAAAGAATGAATGACCAATTCAATTTACCTTCATGACTGCTAAGTGTTTTACTTTTATGTTTAAAAGTTCAAAGCTATTTATAATATATATTTCACACACACACACAAATACACATAAGCACATGCATGTGCATGTACACATACATGCAGGATTGATACTAAGCACATTAAAAGTATATGAAACATCAAAATTGATATGATAAAATAACAACAATCAACTTGGAACTTTAAAGTGAAATTACAAAATAGTAACTGGAAAAAAAGCATTATAAAAAAATATAAAATAAACTGCAAATAGCTTTGCATTAAAATATATATGCAATATCAAATTTATAATAGCTTAATATATTTTAGATTAAGTAAAAACAAATAAAATATTTACATTAAATTTCACAGATGGTACGTGAAGTGATTTTATGGTGAAGATTTGTTGCAAACAAGTTATGATGTTTGGTTACAATGACTCAAGAAAAACCTTTTGTTAATAATAAATCACACAGTTTTGTTACAATGACCAAAGAGCTTTGGCTACAAAAATGTCATGTTATTTTGTTATATTAAATCACTAAGCTTTTGTTACAATGTCATGTTGTTTTGCTTAACAATAAGTCATTGAGTTTAGGACTCAATAAGTCATGAAATTTAGGGCTCAATAAGACATGGAGTTTAGGTCTCAATAAGTCATGGAGTTTATAAAGCAGATAAAAGACTGCAAGTGTAGGACAGCTAATTTCAGTAATCTAGCAATTAGATGAAAGCTGCTTGCTTCAATTCTTAGCAAATTAAAAAATGTAGAGATTTAAAAATATAATAATTTAAGGACATTATAATATTTTTTTTTAAATGTATGAAATTTTCAATGAGATGTCTCTGAAGCATAAAACCTCCCCCCCAAAAAAAAAACAAAAACAAAACAAAACTAGGTAATTGGAATTATCTGCCCTTGTCAAACAAATTGATTTTTTTTTTTTTAATCAAAAACTCTTAAAGAAGACTTTTCAATTAAGCGAATTTAATGATGAATGTATGATGATCATTGATGGCGATTCTGGAGATGGAATAGATAAACTAGAATGAAGATAATGATGCAGTAGATTGAATACGTTAACTAGAATAAACTTCTCAAATAATTTTCTATCAAACAATGTACACCACAGAAGTTAATGCTGCTTCATAATTATATACTATGTTCACAACAAGTTTGTGCATTTTCAATTTTAATTCTGATTTACCACAAAACCTGTAGATAATTTCAAGTACTCAAATAAGCTGTGCACCACTTTAAGCATATTGAAAATTGTTAACCAGACTGCATTAATTATTATCTAATTATAAATAGAAAGCATTGAGTACTACAAAACAATTGTTGACTGGTATTCTATTGGGATCATGTTATCCCAAATTCTGAGAAAGGCTGGTAAAAATTTTAGAAATTTAAACATCCTACGTCTAATTGTGTTTTCATCTTACTATTACTACTATATAAATCTACTATTTGCTGTAGAGACGAGATTTTGAATGAACTGGTATTACCCTTAAACAAGGATATCGCAGTGAGATTCTTTTAAAATATCTCTTTTTAGTAATGTATACTTATGATCTCAATACCCCTCTCTCTCCCACACACAAACATTAACACATTCAACTTTGTTTAAAGATTATTTGGAAGAAACAACATTTTATGAGCCCCACAAATTCAGTTTAGTTGTGTAACAAGTAACATATTTCTGTTTTTCTAAAATACAAATAAGAATATGAAGTGCATTTTTATCTACACCAAGGACAGCATATGATACTTCAATTAATTCACTATGATTTACTAACATTTCAGAGCATGGGGGAAAAAAAAAATAATATTTACTGAATGAAAGGTTCAAATGAAACAAACAATGGAATTCAGCAATACAAAAAGACAAGAGTCTGAGTAATTTCTTTCTCCATGAAGATTTAATGTGGTTAGAGTGTGTGATGCAGAGTGTGGCTGTCCTAACTAAAAACAGATCCAAAAAGTACACTAACAATTACAGACAGACCCTAAAATAAAATTATAATTACAGACACAAACTCTTTATGTACAATTACAACCATAAGCACAAGGTAGTGGTGGTGGTAGTTATGCTATCATTCACCGTCACCACTGGAGCTTGCATTGATCTTTCATCATATGACATTATCTGATCTGGAGTGCTCCAGTGGGACCCACAACCTCACACTGTGTCCCGAAGTAGAGGGCAGGAGGGCTGGAAGAGGGTGAAAAGGTTGCACCAGTTTGGCGCACACCCTCAACCGTCCTCCGTTGGTGGTTACCATAGGCACAACCCAAAAGTACACTATAGTTTTAGACTCAGATACAAAAGAACACTTACAATTATACACATAAATGCAAAAGAACACTTATAGAAACAAATGCAAAAAAACCCCCTCTCAATTACAATTAAAGAAATAAACACAAAAGAAGGCTTTGTGACATTAACATTTGTAGTTATATGCATAAACAAAAGACAACTTCAGGATACATGTTGTGTGTATATATATATATCTTCTCTAACTCACAAAAGATACCCAAAAGTACAATTACAATTATATACACAAACACAAAAGAAAGCTATGGAATATATGAGTATTCATAACATAAATACCATGTATATGAGAAAATAAATCACAGTAGCTACAAAGGATTTTGTCAACACCAAGCAATTACATTTAACTGTTACGTGGATGCTGGATCATCACACATAAGATATAAAATGAAATAAACAAATCTGATATATTTGTTTGAATAATCTGAAATACCAATACTACAGAAAACAAAACTTTTGGAAAATCAGACCCTCAAAGATACAAGAGAGTGCCATTATCTGAGTTGCCATTATCCACTTCCTTGCATATACAGGGCCAACTTTTTTTAGGCACTCTACACAAAATCTCCCCACTTTTGAAGGTCATCTTTTGTGTATCATAAATTATCCATCAGAAAATGGTACGTATTTTGTGCACAGCTACCACTGTCTCCCATTCCCTCAATCACAAGATGCACTACATTTTTTGCAAATGCATTCTTTCCATTGTTTATAACAGCCAGAACACAGCATTTGGGGGATTTCTGTGATTTTTGTGTGCTTGGTGATTCAGATTTGTTGGAAATGTATTATTGCCTGTGAAGTTACAATAGTGCCATGTTTAAGAGTACACATGCAAGTTATGACGTGGATGTGAAATTTGGTGCAAAAGCAAAGAAATGAGCATGTTTTTACGTTGCAATTTCTCTTTAGGTTCCTGAAATAGACTATTCATTCTATGTTGAAGAATACATAAAAAATTGAAACATGAGCTCTTAACTTGCTAAATAACTAAAATGTTATTGTATGACAAAGAAGGAGATTAAGAAATTTCAGGATTTATATCAACAAAACCCATGTGCATTGAGTCATCCAATTAATATCTCTAATTTGAAAGGCAAGATAATAAAATTCACATAATTATATGCTACATACACCCACAAACACAACTTTGCACACAACAATGGACTCAAGTTCCAGTTCACATTCACCGCTACTGACATTTCTCACAGATGGAAATCTATTATAATGGTTTCACTTTAAGTGGTGTGTTGTGGCATGTTACAGACCCAATGGATAAGGACAGTCCCTGTATTTCACAAGTTTCAGCTTCCCTTATAAAACAGAACCTGAAGTGATCATGTCAGAATTTAGTGGATCACATTATGTATATAAATAGAAATATATTTATTGAAAAATAAACGGAAAGTGGGTCATTTAAATGTAATGGCAAGAGGAAAAGTGTGGAAGATAGATCCACTACTGGTCAATTCATTCGCCTATAGCATTACTGCATGCTCACGAAATCTCCCATGGAATAATACATATGGTCTAAATGTTGCTATTTCATGCTACAGCAAAAGCATTGACAGCTTTCTTAATAGACCATCAAATATTCTTTTATTTAAAAACCTGAAATAAAAATATAAATGAATCATTTTCAAATATTCATAAAACAAACAAACTTGCATTTGGTATTTATAACTTAGCTGAAGTATCCTTTGTGAGTTGAAGGCACAAGAAACTACCATTCTCAATTAAATTCACCCAAAGGTAGGATGAAAATATTATAGTGAAAAAAAATAAAAGCTGATTAAAAAAAGATTCTAAATGTGAAAGAAAGAAATTAGTATGATTGTTACTTCTGGAGTTAAATTCAAAACACATTTATAGTCACCATTAAGATAAAAGCAGGTAAAGTTGGAACTGCAATAGACAGTCACAAGGACAACTGTCACTATTGTTATTGAATCAACTGGTGTTATTTAAGCAATAATGAGTTAAAGTGACAAATGCAATATATCATATCAACAGATTATATGTAACAAAAACAAAAGCTTCCTTTACATATATCTTTTATAATCCAGAAATAGAGAACAAAAGATCAAAACTGGTCTTGACTAAGCACTGGTCCTAAACTGAATTAAACTCATCAATGGTCCAGACACCAAACAAACTTTAAATAACCTAATCAAACCTTCTCAAACTCTTAATAAATTTCCTCCTAACCAGTAAGACACATCAAGATGAGTATAGCTGAAAGGGGTCAGACAAATAAATAAAATGACTAAAAGTGTGGATCAAAACCAAGCTTACGCACAAAGAAATTTCTCTCCTTAAAGTACTAGAATCCAAAGGTTGATTAAAGCCATATAGATAGATAGATAGATAGATAGATAGATAGATAGATAGAGAGAGAGAGAGAGAGAGAGAGAGAGAGAGAGAGAGAGAGGAGAGAGAGAGAGGGAAATTCTAACACCTTCAATACAGTTATCTTAAAGAACATTAATTCTGAGGAGTAAAACAAAATAGTATTATGATCCTGTTGACTCATTTGCAAAGATATGACAGACAGTGATTATATATAAGTAATTTAGTAAAAATATACATGATCAATACATTTTTATTCCCAACTTTCTATGTTGTGCACATCATAACAACTGCAAGTTAAGTACAAAAGAAAGGCTAAAAGTAAGAAAATAGGAGCAATTGTCTTGCAAACATTGTGTCTAAAGTACTCAAGTTCTTAAAGCCAAATAACTGGATGCCATTTACAATCATGAATACTAATATGCTTTGGTTTTAATCCAGTTCCTCAGTATTTGTTCTGAATTTGCCCAGAACTAGATCTAATGATTAGTTAATAATCGAGTTGAGTCTTAACATTTAAAAAAATAAGTGATGTATTATTTGCATTAGTTAATACACACTGTTTGGAGTTTTGCTTTTGTGTGTTCACATATCGCATCTCCACTTTTACTGTGGTGTGAGGACTTATTAAAATAAACTTCTCACTAACGTATCAAATCAATTTTCAAAGTCTCCAGGATATTATTTTGTTTAACAATCTACTTTTGTCAGACTCCTGAGTATGCATTTAAAATTATTTTAAAGTTTGTTTATGGATTTGATGCCGTGTTATTTTTCAGATCCTGGTATAGCATGCATGTATATGGAAATATACATTTCATTATTTGAAATTTATTATATTTTCATAAACACATTAGTGACATGTCATAGCTGTGTTTGTACTTTCAAAATTCAAATGCTGAAGACACAGTAGGCAAAATTCAAAATCTGGAAGGTTAAGACACCTAGCAGGCAAAATTCAAATTTTTATGGTTAAGACATCCAGCAGGTGCAAAATTCAATTTTTATGGTTAACACCTAACAGACAAATTTCAAAATTTGTATGGACACATATGAGAGTAAGATTTAGCATTAAACAGGTTAATTTCTTGCCTTTATTATTTATTATTATCACTTATTCTTATGAAGTGAGTGTAATATTCTATGAATATTATCTGTGTTGCCAAAAACTGAAAGCTTCAATTTTTGGTACCTAAATCTATCTGAAAACAAAACTCTTCCTACATTAAAACTGGTTGTGATTTTCAATGGGCAGTTGACTGGAGCAATATAAAACTAGTTTTCCTCATGAGATATATCTATTGAATTTCAGTGTAATCACAAGATATTACTAATGAAAAGATATGCTTATTTGCCCCAACAAAATTTTATGTCATAGATTACATGACTGCCATTTTAGGTGTGAACAAATAACTGTGTAAATGGAAAAATGAAAATGAAAAGACTTAAATACTGCTCATTTAGGAAATTCCCAAAGATGGCAAGAAAGTCCATAAAGAACTACTTTTTCTGGACAAAAAGGAAAGTCAAAGCTGCTGCCAGGCCCACAGTCACAAGTCCTCCAAATACAGGCAATGCCTTTTTGATACCTTGCCGCAGAGCCATAAACATCAGGTTCCGTACCATGCTGCCAACAACGTGATGAACCGATGGCCGGTTCTGTGCTTCCAGCCAGTAGGCATGCAGTAGTGGTCGAATCTCTAGACTGTGGTAACGCTCACCCAGACCCAAGATATCTAGCATGCCCATCAGGACACAGAGGGTGATGTCCACAGCAGTAAATTGCTTCCCACAGAACCATACGTCTTTGGTAGGAGCTATAATAAAAGAGAGAAAAACAGTTTAAATTTTAAAATTTATTTCTGTGAGGTCAAAACCTTCTTTCTGTAGCATAAAACAGTCAAATTAAATTTTAGAGATAATTTATATAGCTCAAAGTAACAATAGCGAATGTTCGAAGTGAACTTTTGTAATCTGTTTGCTTGTTGAGCAGAAACTCTTGTTAATGACCACTGAGGTAGCCAGGGATCAATTCTAAAATGTCAAACAGCTGATAGTATCTGAGTAAATAAGTTATGAGTACATGATGATAAAACAGAAGTCATGCTTACTGTCCTAAAAAATTCTATATCCTTACCTCTGCTAGAGTTAACGAATAATAGTGACACTCATATTAAACTGAGTCACTCAGAAATCTGAGTGTTCCTCTTGGCACCTCCCTACAAGAATACATTTTCAATATTTGCAGAGAAATTTCCTAGATCTGAGATAAATCAGCATTATCCAGTTTTTCACAAATGATGCCACAACAACACTTGCATGTTCATTACTGCGCTCTCAATTAAATATGTAAGTACAACAATTTGGATTTCTCTATATGCCATTGCTTGTAAAAAAAAATAAAATTGCAAGAGGTTCCAACAATGGCTGGATAATTTTCAGTTCTCCAAGAATCGATTGTTACTTTAATTCTCTTAATTCTGTTCACAGCAGAATACAACATACAAGATTTCTTTTCTTTATTATGTTTCTTTAAGTGGTACACATGCATGCACACCCACACTTTCTCTTTCAACATTCTGATGTCATATGGTCAACTTTCCTTTGCTTATCAGGGTCTATTTACCTGGAATTTTGATCTGAGATAATTTTCAAGCCGGCTCTTGAAATTGTCTTTTTCAAGTTTAGCACATTCTCTTGTGTCATTGTTTATTTTTACAAGCTGTGCATTTATAAATTTGCTGTTATTTATGTTTCTCTTCTTTAATTATACTTATTTGTAATTTATCCTCAGTCTGCATATAGATTCATTTTATTTTTGTTACATTACTATTAGTTTTCCCATGTATTGAAGCAGTTACTTTTTATCTTATCTGTGATGTTATTGAAAACCACTTACATCCTTTATAAGATTATGCACTTTATCAAAGTCTTTATGTTATTGTTATTTTAAAATGCCTTTTGTCTTATGTGAAAGTTATGCTCCAAAGAAAATTACTTGTCACAAAATATAACGACTGAATAGTCAACTGTTCTGTCTTATGCTAGCCATGATTCAAGGGAAATGACCCGAAACAAAATAGAAAAAAATAGAATAAATTAAAAGAATTAATTTCCCTGTAAGTGAGAGTACCTGCATCCACTTTCTTTAGGTGCTTTTCCACTTGATCTAAGATGGACTCCAGATCATCCAAGTAAGTAACTGCCTTTTCTTTGGAATGGCACACTGCCAGACGCTTGTGCACGATGGCTTTCTTGGCATGGTAGCCTTCACGTAAAGGAAAATGCAAGTCTGACAGCTGCTCCAACTTTTTTTCAGAAATTTGCAAATTTGAAATAATTTCTGAAAGTAGCAAGAATTAAAAATATTAAAAAGGAATGATTAAGTAGCAGTAAATGCAGAAGCAAAAAGTTATTTATAGATATTGTTCAGACCTCTGCTACAGCTGAGCAATGTCTATTGTACTATATAAGAAAAAAGCGTCAAAGGATGGCATCAGAGCAAGCAACATTTGAAATCAATGCATCCATGAAATGGATAACAAGACAATTGCCTTTGGGTAATCAGCTCATGGTTCAAAACTAAACAAGCTGAATCCAAATGAATAACACACCAACTAAACAAATAAAAATCATCCAAATGTGTAATACAGCTAAATGAGCAACACAACCAAATAAGTTACTCAACAGAACAAGTTTTTAATCTAAAACAATGCACTAAATAAAATGTATAATTAATATAATTTACTCACAACAAATTAGAGGCATTCATCTAACAGCATATTACTTAATTAAATACACTGTAGAGCAGACTGTTTATCTATGCAAAAAATGCTTTCACAAGTTTGTAAAAGTTGTTTGCATCAAACAAATTATAGTCTACTGACAAAAACTAAAGCAAATATGATAAAGTTTTCAATGATAACAAAATATAAATTGCTAGAAAATTTCTAAACATCTATGCAAAGTGTAGGCATGAAAATATATCAGAAAACCTCATTCACCTAGACGAGGTGAAGAAGTGAGGTTACACTTTATATTAACTACATCAAATAAAATGTCCAAACTACTGTACTTCTGTTACCAAAGTAATTTCTTTCTCAAATACAATATTAGAATTCTTGAGTGGTCATCATTCTCTTTATGTGTGAATGTGTGTGTGTGTGTGTGTGTGAGAGAGAGAGAGAGAGAGAGAGAGAGAGAGAGAGAGAGAGAGAGAGAGAGAGAGAGAGAGAGAGAGTATCACTTTCTAAACTCCTGCCTTGCCTATGAGTGGGCAGCTAAACAAATATAGACCTACTGTAGATATAAAACAAATAAATCAACATAATGGGTTTTTTCACTGCAAATGTATCAGAGGTCATTCAATGCAATTAAAACACAAAATTGTACAGGACAGCTGACAGGAAATAGCTCAGATTAGCAAAGTTTGGAAAAGTAAGATTCTCCTGAAGATACAACAAAATATTTTCAACTGGAACTCAAGGAGATTTATGTAAAGAAGTAAAACTAAATGCAAATCATTCTGGGAATGTAATGAATAACAAGGATAGCTTAAAAACTTTAAAAAGAAGAGAACTATCAAATTAGACTGACAGCAACAACTTTACTGATGTCTACTGACTGACTGATTAGTTAGTGGGTGTGGGACCTAACTTGGGATCTCTGTAATTGAAGCTCACTCTCTGTGCCACCTCTTTTTTCTTCTCTGTGCTGCCTCTGTAGTGTTCTTTTTCTTCTCTGTGCTACCTCTGTTGTGTTCTTTTTTCTTCTCTGTGCTGCCTCTGTAGTGTTCTTTTTCTTCTCTGTGCTGCCTCTGTAGTGTTCTTTTTCTTCTCTGTACTGCCTCTGTAGTGTTCTTTTTCTTCTCTGTGCTGCCTCTGTTGTGTTCTTTTTTTCTTCTTTGTGCTATTTGGGTGAATTTGCAATGTCCCAGAAACCAATGATCTCTGGTCTGGAGGGTAAAGATATCTTTCAGAGCCCAGGCTAGTATCATACCAAGTTTGAAACACCTACTTGATATCTATTGTTGTCCATTCAGACAATTTCATCTATTTGAAGCTTCATTTCCTAATAAGACTTATAAAATATTGATGGTACAGAATTTTTGTTTTAAGTGCACTTGTGAAATGAAATCATGAAATCTTAACTAAAGGAAGCACCGTGCTGTTTATTTTTATAAAGAGGTATAGAAAAAAACTTTCAAGCTCGCAAAGGAGACACCATTACTGCCATGAAGACTTTTCTAGACATGATAATCTATTCCTCTACATGGTCTGTCTTTTTTCAGATAATTGAACATGTTGATTATATTATAGAAAATATGTAAACAATGTCATTCCACAAAATAAACTAAATTAGTTAAAAGAAAATATATTTAACTATCATTAAAATTTTTTCAAGTCTCTCATTTTTTTTACACATCAATCAAAATAAAGTCAATACAGCTCAGATACTAATAAAAAAAAAAAGAGCTCACTTTGAATGAAGGAGAAAAAAAAAATCAAGAAATAACTCAATACTTTATGCAACATACTAGGACTAAGAGTGCAAAAAAAAAATATGATGGCAACAATTTGGAAGAAGAAAAGAACATGCAGCAATGCAAAATGAAAAATCAAACCCAAAGATATATTAACACTTCATCTACAAGATCAATTTAAAATCCAGGCAGGATTTTTAAAAATAAATGCTTATCTATTTATTTGAATTTATAAAATTTCTTTCACATTACCATCTTGTCATGAATCTAAATGAGCATACATGAAACTAAAATGCATTGGCTTGGATCCTAAACTGTTTTCAGATGATGCCAGAAGAAATGTTGTTCAGTACTTCATCTTATTGTAAAGAATATTTCTACTGTTAAAAATTAAGTTCATCTCACGAATAGCTAGCCAAGATCCTTTATCAACACACAAAATAGAGAGAAGCCTCAGTTAACTGCCATGTATTTGTGGATGGGGTGGGAAGGGTGGGTGAATAAGTCAAAAAAGTTATATGAACAAAGAGAAGAAGAACAAGGTCATAGACAAGAACAATAAGTAGAGGACAAAGATACAATTAGCAGAGTTGAACTAATGCTCAGTTATGTACACAATACACACAGCACGATTTGATAGGATGGTTACTCACACTAAACTGGTCTCACTTAACCACCTCTCAACAACAGCAACTAATTACCAACAGCCTCATTGAAATCTGATTGGTTACTGGATAAAAATGCAGCAGACAAAAGACGTTTCACTGTACTACAACTCAATGATTTCACTAACTGAAGTGTTGTAATGATTTTTCCTTCTGAAACTGAAAATTTGAATTCTTACTTAGAAAACTAAGTTTTCAATTGTTGAGCATTACACATATATAAATGTCTCACGAGTGACCTACCCCTGATATGCAAACACAATTTTCAATAAGTTGCTTTCATCTTCTCTGGTTGTGAATGAGCAGGGAAGTATTTTATATGCTTTACAACAAACTTTAACAGCATTGTAATTTGAACCTATCAAGAAGTTAAGGTAACTTTAACTGAAACTGTTCACCATTCAGGGTTTGTTAAAGATTCACTTTTTTTTAAATCAAGCAAAATAATATGTATTAGTAATTGAAATCTATTATGTTTTGAAAACTGATTTAATAAATGTACCATAAGTGAAAATAATGGGATAAAGATTTACATTTTAAATGTGTCAAAGCTTACCAAACATTCCAGCAAAATCGAAAAAAATTAACCTTTCCTCTGCAGAGGTATCCACTACTCTTCAAGAGCAGGATTCTCTAATTCCAATTTCTTTCAGCAACAAAGGGGTGAGTCACTTCTGGCAAGAAAAGCAAAATAAACAGCAACAACAGAAATGAAATAAACAGCAACAAAATGTAAGTTGAAAAAAGAAAAAAAAAATGACAAAAGTCATCAAGCAATGCCATGCACAATGACAATAACAAAATCAATAGAATAAGCCTAAAATAAAATTTAACAAAGAATGGATAAATGACTTACTGAATGCTAGTGAACTGAGAAATGGAAGACAGTTTTACTAGGAAAGTTTACAAAACACATACATCTATGGAGCAATCATTGAAAAAATAAAATGTACATAATAAGTACACACAAACAAAAAGCATGCACATGCATGTACACACACACACACACACAATACACACACACACACACACACACACACACACACACACACACACACACACACACACACCTTACATTCTCTATTTGTAGTACTAGGCACTCATTTTCCTACCACCACAGAATTTACAACAGAAAATGTATAGAACTGTTGCCTCCACCCCAACAAACCACCACCAGTTATTTGGGATTGCAGCTTGTTGCAAAATATGATCAACAGTAATATTAATGATTAGTGTTGCTGACTCAATTAAATAACAATCTGCATTGTGCACTCTGTTGCTTTTAAAGTCAAAATTATTTTTAAAAAATTTCTTACAGGATAAAAAATTATTTAAATGCATGTTAATGTAAGAGTTGGCAAGTAATTACTTTTTGAGTTAAAATTTGCACTAAATTGGATGATCAAAGATTCAGAAAATAATTGCTTTTGATGTACAACCTGTCTGAAATAACCAAAATTAAATCTGTCTAAGTAAAGTATGTTTTTCCTGAATACTTATCAAATAATCACTAGGAGGAATTCATACAAAGTACAATCAGTAAGAACAAGGAGGCTGGAAGGGCTTAAGAATATACTCATCTGCTAAGTATTCATAAACAACTTGCTTTACTTACAAAAATTCCTTCTTACATCATAAAACAAAATGAGCATACTAGAAGAGAATAACAAATAGGTTTGAATTTCCTTGATGAAACATATGATATGTGTGTGAGTGTTATGTGTAATGATGTGTGTGTTAGTGTTATGTGTAAATGACATGTGTGTGAGTGTTATGTGTAAATGACATGTATGTGAGTGTTATGTGTAAATGATATGTGTGTGTTATGTGTAAATGGCATGTGTGTGTGTGTTATGTGTAAATGACCTGTGTGTGAGTGTTATATGTAATGATGTGTGAGTGTTATGTGTAAATGACATATGTGTGAGTATTATGTAAAATGACATTTGTGTGAATGTTATGTGTAAATGATGTGTGTGAATGTTATGTGTAAAATGCATAAATTAACAAAGGAGAAAGTAAGGAGAAAGTACACTATACACATACTGGAAAAGGAGATTGGGCAACTGCTCAAGTTTAAATGCCTCTCTGATAAACAGTTTTAGACATATGGCAATGCCAGGCCACTACCACACACTCAGCCCCCCCCCCCCACACACACACACAGCACAGATACTTCAGATAAATATGCACAGAGTCCAAACTGGTGAACTTGTTACAAGATGGCCATCTGGTTCATTATTGGTAAAGCTCTAACAACATGTAGTTTGACTTGCAATATGGAAGTCAGACTTTAAAGGAGTTAAAGTAAATCAGTGTAGTTGTACTCCGAGATCCTTTACTAGTCTCTTTGTCAATTACTGCATGCCATCTCTCATGGTCATCAGTCCTGGAAAATAATTCTGTTACACGATATGTCTCAATGTAGACATCAATGGCTTACCAAATGTGCATTATTGCTATTTTTGCAACCATTTTCTTCTTCTTCTTATAATCCAGTTGTATGAAGTAGAGAAAATCTGAGATTTTCTCCCTAAATTATTTGTTAATTACCTTTTAGTCAATTACCAACATGAGTTACCAATCAGTCCAGGCAAATAGCATATGCATCAGCTCAACTGTTGCAATCCCCCTCCTGTTCATAATATATCATGATACCTGATGACCTGTTTCATTCTTGCATACAGTGATGTTGCAATTTCCCTCCTGTTCATACTGTGTCATGGCATCTGATGGACTGTTTTCTTGCACAGAGTGATGTTGCATTTCTTCAATAAACTTGACCATGCTAAACATAACTTTAACTCCTGAACTTAGACAAAAATATATAGATTAAATTAACTCCCTATCTGCTATTGTACATTAACTATGAGTAACTTTTGTGACAGACATCCACATCATAATTTATTTGCCAAGACATCCAGAATAGTTTTGCATATCTGATCATAGCACCTTAATGTAGAAAGGTTCAATGTAAATGTTAAGGCAAAACCATGGCAAGCCTGCCATTGCAATAACTCTGTTGATTCTGGCAAATGGCACATCATTAGTGACAAAATAATCAATAGTAAATACAAAAGTGGTGTTGTATACATGAAATTCATTTGCAAATGTTCTCTAACCCCCAAAATAAAAAGTGACTTTAAAAAAAACAAGCAGTAGCTTAGATCAGACTGAATTTCAGATTAGTTTGAAGGCATTAGAAACATTTTTACCTTCATTTCTCTTACTCTTATTTCCTTGGATTATTATACTCTTATAATTATGTAAGCAAGTACCACCTTGTCAGCCACGTGAAAAATATTTCAAAAGAAGTAGACTGTGAGATATATTTTAAAGTTTTGCATAAAACCCACCTACACACCCATACATCTGCAAACACACACACACTATTCAAATACTAATTAAAAATTGTGAACTATTAATATGTTTTAGATCTAGAAAATAAAACTACTCAGTAAACAATAGCCCATTATTCTCAGTTTCATTAATCACTGATGATGAATAGTTTTGAAACACTGTAGCTGAGTGAACTAATAGAATGTCAAGTTGTAGAGATATTTAACAGTTCTGATGAAACATTGTGGCTGAGTGAACTAAAATGTCAATTTGTAGAGATATTTAACATTTTGACAAACACTATGGCTGAGTGAACTAGAATGTCAAATTGTAGAGATATTTAACAGTTTTGACAAACACTATGGCTGAGTGAACTAGAATGTTAAGTTGTAGAGATATTTAACATTTTGACAAACACTTTGGCTGAGTGAACTAGAATGCCAAATTGTAGAGATATTTAACATTTTTGACAAACACTGTGGCTGAGTGAACTAGAATGTTAAGTTGTAGAGATATTTAACATTTTGACAAACACTGTGGCTGAGTGAACGAATGTCAAGTTGTAGAGATATTTAACAGTTCTGACAAACTGTGGCTGAATGAACCAGACTGCCAAATAACAAGAGGAGAACAGTTTTGACAGACACCATGACTGAGTGAAACATCAAACTGCAGAGGTGGACAAATGAGAGTGCCCTCTCATTAAGTTTGTTACTACTAATAATGAAGAAAATAGCTAGATCTTTTGATCTAACTTTATATAATGAAAAATCAAATTTTACATGTTCAAAATGTTCACTTGTATCTAATAGATGACCAATAATTATACAAAATTTCATAATGTGACTAAAATATAAAACTTATCATTAGTCAATGCATGATTATCCTAATGTAACAAGTTGAAGTTATCATCACCATGTTAACACATTTTATTTATTCTATCTAAATTTTAAAAAAAATCTTAGGTTCATTGCACCAAAATTACTTAAAGGACTCAGGCTTAGACACTTATGAGAGTGTTTGTCAAGAACTTTACTCCCCTGCTTTTTCTAGAGATCTGTGAAACTTTAAGTCTTGATATGCTATTATTTTAGATCTAACTAAGCTCATTTTTGTTTGTTTGGCTGTGTGTTTCTTCTTGCTGTTCTGTAAAAGAATGAAAACCTGTAATGATAAACTGAAAATGATCCATGATATTAACAATTTTAAAGTCTTATTTTTGTTAAAAACAATGAATTTTGATGAAACTGTTAAATTATTTACCTACAATTCCTCTCTCTTGGAGAGATCATTAATTTATCTTAATATGTGTACTCGTGAAACAAATAAAATCACTGATCACTAATTTATCTTAGTAATTGTTCTCATGAAACACACATAAAAACACTGATCACTAATTTATCTTAGTACATGTAATTGTACTCATGAAATACTCGTGAAAACACTGCACTGAATATTTATTCTCCCCAACATGATAGGATTCAATTTATATTTTAAAGATGTCAACTTGATTACCAACCATTCTGAATATTTAAAAAAATAATTAATTTTCAGGACACAAATCTTTTTTAGCCAAGCTGCATAAAATGTAGGTAACTTTATCAGAAGAAGGGTTTTGAAATGAAAAGTTAGTGTGTGTTTAAACTATGTACAATGGTTTCATCAATAATAAGTTACAGTACTTGTCTTCTTGACATTTGTCAATGAAACACATGACAGGAGTTAGCACTCCTACCTTGTTCAGAATAAAGAATGCATCTTCTTCATTCTGACCAGGTCAGTTAGTGTTGAAATTAATAATAACATCTTCTAAACTACATCCATCACAGTTTCAATAAAATGTATACACCACCTTACAACAATATAATATAAAGCATTAAATTATACATGCATATGAAATTTCTACAAAAATTTAACTTTTACTTTTTGTCCAAACAAACACAAATAATACAAACACTCCCTAGAAATAACAAGTCTGTACAATTGACATTGAATTTTTTCTTATGATTTAACTTATGGACCCATCGCTTAATTATAGCATTGGGAGAGAGGAGTGGAATATTTAAAACTGAGTTATATAAAATTCATTTAGCTGCTATGGTAGAACTAGACAAAAGTCTAGAAATATGAAGCAGCTAAACACAAAGCAGGGAAGTGTATTCTACTTCATTACAGCCACAAAATTGCATACATTTTCTCTCACCAATATATAATTTTTTCCAGTTAATTAATATAAGCTTTTAGAATCACTTTTAAACAGATGGAATTTTAAAAGCTTTCCACGACTCCTTAAAATCAATCAATTAAATTCTTAAATACTGAACAAATAATAAAAATGAAAAATAATCCACAGCCAGTGAACACAAGTCATTGCAAAATCTACTGTCTGCCCTAACTCTTATTTGCCTATTTCTGTTTTTGTCAGTATTATTTATTTTTAAAACATGTTTCAAATGCTATTTATAATCCATCATTATATCATTATGTTTCAAACAGAGCAGTGCAACATTAACAAAACTCTCGAGTCTCACCATCTTTAGTTTTCAGAAGAGACCGAGGGAACTTCAGTCCCGAGACTGATAACTCTGGATAACACATTGTCCCAGTGGTTATAAGATCAATGTGTATGGTGTTGAGCAGTTTTCGCCATTTTGCAACTTCTTTCCCTTCCTCTGTGGTGTGTTCTGGAACTAATCTGCTGTCTGTAGATGAAACAGTTAATAATAACAATAATAATAATATAACAATGAATGAATTAATAGTTTTAATACTATTACTATTGTTTAAATTTCAGATTAGATTACATGAAAACTAATATCACAGATGCCTTAATGCCATGTTTGAGTTTGTGTGTTTCTAGTTTACCTTTAGGATACTTCCTGTCAATGTAGGAGATAATCTCCTCAGAGTCTTTAATAATTTTTTCCCCATCTTGCAGAGTGGGCACGGGTTCCAGCAGGATTCATACGCATGTACATGGATCATACTGGTGACCAGTATGGATGTCGATCACATGGGGTTCAAACTTTAAATCCTTCTCATGCAAGGCTATGAGAACCTGCAGACACAGAAATATTCAAACTAACTAGTCTTCTTAGATATTTATGGGAAATGCATGAACCAGAAACTGCATTGCAAACTGTAGGCACATTTACTATTACTAATCCAGTAATCTCCTGACATTTCAATAAATTGCACAAATGCAGAAAAATTAATACCATTTTTACGTAAGTCTAAAGTCCCATTTTTAAAAAACCAACATAAAAGTATAAAATGTGTCTGGTTGCTTTTTTTGTGAAGAAATGAGATCAAATGAACTTTGCAGGTTAAGAAAACATTTCTTCAATGATAACAAAAACACTGACGATGATGGTGATAATGAACTAGTGATTTCTCAGAGAATTAGAATTATGTTTGGCAATAGGTGAATTGGTGAATTTTTTAAGGGTATTAGGTTTCACAATAATTAAGTGACATCTCTCAGAGCATAAGGTTTGGCAGCCTTGAATTGGTGGGGATTTCTCAGTTAGAGCATTAGACTTGGCAGCCATTAACTGATGGGATTTCTCAGAGCTTTAGGTTTGACAAACCAGGACTGATGAGATATCTCATTTAGACTTAGAGTTAGAGCAAAAGATTTGACAGTCATAAAGCGATGAGAGGATTTGCTGATTTAAAAATTCTAACCCAACCTGGATGGATCTAGAACTTACAACCTCCTCTTTTGAGTTCAGTACCACAACTTATTGGCCACCCAAGTACCACATGTGTGTATGTGTGCCTATGATTTTTAATTATGAATCTAATTTAATATGTTTATGATTATGAATTTAATTATTGTGTTATGAATATGAATCTAATTAATTCAGTAATTGTTTATGAATAAGATCTAATTAATTAAAAGCAATGTGAATGTATATATTGCATCACTCCTGAGTGATGATTTTAGATATCATTTGTGACACTCCATGGTTTACAGTAAATGATTTTAGATGTCAGTTCTGACACTCTACTAAGTACTAATGCAAAGGAAGATGGAAGAGAAGAGAATGCTGACTTTTACAGGAGCCTAAATAAAAATTAAAATGTTAGTTTCAATTTATTTTAATTGAATTAGTTCATGAAGGCACACACACACATATATATATATATATATATATTGTTTGTATAGTTATAATGTATCTTCTAAAGTACCAATATTGTCAAGAAGGAATACTCCCTCTCTCTTACACACAAAGCTAAAAAAAACAAAAAAACCAGAAATAAGTATAAATCCCTATGAATATTACCTGTATATCTGATTCTGATAGAATCATCTATATATAAAGGAATTTGAATCTAATGGCTAGTAAATTAACTATTACATCTAACACATAAAATGATATTATAAAATGCATATATCAACTGTGTGTATATTTGTATGTGTGTGTGTGTTTGTGTGTAATACTAATAGCTGTACTGTGTAATAGAATATCCTGACATATTTACTATAATTTAGCATGTGTTAAAATTTAAAATTGCTACATAGTACAACTACAAGAGTCAAAATCATGGAAAGAGCCTAACTCTGGTTATTGTGTATAGAACTGCAACATGAATTTGTAATAAAACCCTGCATGCATATATTTTGTGGTTGATGTAAGAATAAATTATGCATAATCATAAAGTTTCATGAACAAAATATCATTATAATGCTCCTAGTATTGTACCAATATCTACATTTTACTGGGGAAAATGTAAACCTTGCATTGCAAAGACAAAAAAAAAATCTCTGGATTTTTATGCCACATTTATTTGATCTGCTGAGTAGTCATGCAGGTCTTCCGACATTCATTCCAAGCAATGGCTATCTCATCTAAATAACTGGAAAATGTCACTTCTGCTCAGTGCGGCACTGTTGTTATTGTTTGTCATGTTATTTCATAAACATTAATGCTAATTTTGTATTAAATGAGAGTCGCATTTATCATTGAAAAGGGTCTGGCTGACCTTTTTCAGTCAAAGAAATTTTATTCTAGAACTCAAATCCCACATATTGTGAAGCATTATTTAGTAATTTAATACATTTAGCACAAAAAAAAAAAAGAAGGCACTTAACATAAAACTGTTTTATCATCCACACAAGGAAATATTTGATTTTAAGTCAGCATACTATATGTTTTTCATTGTTGGAGCAGGATGTAACAGATGGGTGGAAAAGGGGTTGTATCTTTTAATATTCACTTATAGTTATACATTTGAATTTTGATCAATTGCAAAGATCTTATTCTTAATGTAAAACAAAAAGAGTGAATTACAGGGCACCACACACAGAATCATATCATATATACACTCTTTAATGATTAACAATAACAAAATATATTGGTCATTTTTCAGTTGGGAATTTTTTCTGGTTATAATGACCTAAGAGGTCATTGTTCTTTCAGTAGGTAAAACTTACCAAGAGTGTGTGTGTGTGTGTGTGTGTGTGTGTGTGTGTGTGTGTGTGTGTGTGTGTTGTGTGCATACACACTAACAGTAATACACTTCTCAGTTGCTCTCACACACACACACCTCCAAACACACTTGTTCATATTCACACTTCAATCTAAACACTCTGCCCCCCCCCCCCCCCCCCCCCCCCCCCCCCCCCCCGACTATAATTATTAAGCAAAGAGTTTGTAAATGATAAAGGTTGAAAAACAGTTTCCACATTTGAAACAAAGAAACTGTTTAAAATTCTCCAACTTTCTTTTGGATAATAGAGAGAAAAAAAATGGCGAATTTGCATTTTGAATGACTATTTGTATTAAAAGAGGAAAAAAATCCAAACAAGATCACTCAGTTTAATAATTTCTAATAAATGTTATAAAATTATTTAATTATATAATAATTATGTTTGATTATATAATTATTAAATTGTTTAATTACAGCAATTTCAATTTTGTTTTCAGGACAGGCATATAATGATATATAGTATTAGTAAACAATTGTTATTAAATAAACATATAAAACTGGAACAGTGGAAAAGTATGAAGACTTAACAGTCAAATGGCATGCACATGTTAATTATTAAATAACTATATTCATAAAGAAAGTTTAAAATTAAAACACTTTATACAACAATCACATAATTCAACTAAAACTGGGGGGTTCTTTTCTTTCTTTCTTTCTTTCTTTCTTTTTTTTTTTTTTTTACAAAAACTAAAACAATAATACTAGTATAACATAATTAATAGTTTGTTAACTATTATACAACTATTGCTTTTTTCCTGCTTAAGGTCCGGAGGGTGTCTGAAGGTGGATGGGGGTTGTAATTGCTGGGAGGAGTCTGCCAACAATTTTTTTTTGCACTACAAACACCGAATACTGATCTGGTCCCTGTGATAATAACTGGATGCACTGTCTGTGACACCAACTTTTAATTCTGGACCATGTTGACAGCAGTCTGCTACAGTTGACTAGGTATATGCAAAATATCTATTACTAAAATTTAACAGCAGGATTATTAAAAGACAAACAAAATGCCATTTTGGGGGTGCAGAAACAACAACAACAATATGTATTTTTATTGGTAGGTTGTGACTGTGTTTTATAAATACAAAATAGTTAACTGGTAACAAACATATACAAGCAGTCTCAATACCTCAACAATGCCAGGCTTATTGCACTAGTAGTTACATATTACATTAATACTGAGACACTCAGTCAAGGTGCACTAGTAGTTACATACTACATTAATACAGAAACACCCAGTCAAGATGAATTAGTAATTACATACCACATTAATACTGAGACAGTCAAGGTGCATTAGTAATTACATAATGCATTAATACTGAGACACTCAAACAAGGTGCATTAGTAATTACTACATGAATACTGAGACACTCAGTCAGAGTGCATTAGTAATTACTACATTAATACTGAGACAGTCAAGGTGCATTAGTAATTACATACTGCATTAATACTGAGACACTCGGTCAAGGTGCATTTGTAATTACTACATTAATACTGAGACACTCAGTCAAGGTGCATTAGTAATAACATACTGCATTAATACTGAGACACTCAGTCAAGGTGCACTAGTAAGTACACACACACTGCATTAATTCTGAGACAGCCAAGGCACACTAAGCAAGTGTGGTGACTAAAAGCATAATAAACGCAGGGTGGTGGTGGTGGGGTGGAGATGGAAGAGAAGAAATTAATAAAAACTCGGGGGGGGGGGGGGGCGGAAGGAATATGTGAACGCTGAATATACCATAACGTGGAAACATACCTGGCACATCAAGCGCACAAAACCACAGAATAACCATAAAACCACAGAATAAGAACGACAAAACCTCTGAATAACCATAAAACCACGGAATAAATTAAACCTTAAAACCTTAGAATAACCACAAAACCACAGAATCAATCAAAGACAAAAACCTCAGAATAACCACAAAACCACAGAATCAATCAAAGACAAAAACCTCAGAATAACCACAAAACCACAGAATCAATCAAAGACAAAAAACCTCAGAATAACCACAGACATTCTACGTGAACTCGAAGCAAGTGACGATGCTAACCACTGAGTGAGAGTAAGCAAACAGTTCACTGACCTCACACATACTTCGCAGCGTCGTGCAGTTGCCGGGTTGCTGATGCAAGGACCAAGAGAAATCATTCTTGCAAACGGCAGTGAACTCACCTTTTGCGAATAATACGACGACGGAAAATAGTAGAGACGAAGTCGATGGTGCATTTTTCGTTTGCCTTTTATTCTGGAAGGGTTAATTTAGGTGAACAGACGATCTTCGCCTAATCCGGCCGGTAGCAATGAGCACTGAAAAGCGCAAAATTTCTGGCCACAGCCAACTAAGAGTATGTCCGAAAGCTAGCCTATATTTCGTAGGGGTGGTCAGGTCCTAAATCTGTGTCGCGGAGGAGACCATTTATTTCGAGGTTTGACGAGTTTGATTGCATTTGCGTTGATATAGGTTTCCACGATAGCGCAAAGGAATTTTCGAACACTGCAGTTGAACTTTGTGTCAGCAGATTATATAAATCAGTGCATATAGTTCACGGTGCGTCTAATTTGGCTGTTTACATGGCACTTTGTGTCAGCGTGTCTTTATCATAATGTTATATATGCCTCTGTCCATTTCAATTCAGAGAGTATAGATTTCAGCACTAATCTTTAAAATGAATTAAAAGACCGGCAGGACCATCAGTGCATACACGTTTTTGTTTTGTTTGTTTTGGTGTTCACCATATTTCATATAACAGAACCAATAAGTTCAAACCCACAAAAATACAGTTTACTTTTTAACATAACTGTAATAAGACAAAAATCGCATTTTCAACATTCACTAAAGCAAAATGTAAGTCATGCGATCAATATACAATTGCTTATCCATTTACCTGGAGTGTTGCCATTTGAGCTCAGATACAAAGAGAGCATAGTCATTTTCAAAGGGGGGGGGGGGGAGCTAATGTATTTTTTATTATTATATATTTTTTAATCAGCAAGAAGTGATTGTCTCTTCAGTGTAATTATTTGTTCAAATTGTATATATTTTATTTTTATATTTTGTCAGTTTGCATGAGGATTAATTTTGCATTTCGTTCTGTTCTATTATATCTTTGGTTTTCTTGCTTGTTTCATTAGTGATGTGTAAAAATTGTGTAATTATTGTGTAGCCGGTGCAAAAAGTGCGTAAGTTAAAGCGTTTATAAGATTAGCGCTTTCTTCATAATTATTATCTGGATGAAATACTAACGAGATGCTCCTTAATTGTTCCCAAGCTCTAGGAGTCTAGGTGTTAAGCTTAATGGTAGTTTGCCATGGATCGATTTATCGAGTCTTGACTGGCTGGCTATTTTTGGTGGGAGCGCTTCCAGCTCCAGCATATTTCGCGTGGGACTGTGAGGGGATGGGAAGTGGGAATTTAAAAAAAAAATAATATTAATAAAATAAAAACTACAAGCAAACTACGCTGTCTGTGCTGTGCTCTTCTGGTTGTGTGTAGTTTTTCATTTCTCTTACTGTTTGGGCGTTTTCACAGCGAGTCACTGACTGTCGTTCACTGATGAGGAGGCAAGAAAGGGACGCACATGCCCGGATGTTAAACCCCACAGTCGATCTTGTTGGCCGTCCTGGCTGCTTACCTTTTTTATCGATGGTTTGTTTTGGATATTTTCTAGCCTCTGCCTCTTTTTGTTTCCTCTGGGTCATATGCATCTCCTAGGACTAGGTAGTGTTGTTGCTGTCCATTACTAGAGCATATTTGCAAAGGGATGATTGAAAAGCCTCCAGTGCCACAGGTGATGGTTTTGGCCATTTTTCGTGGATGTTGTAGTCTATTTTGGCCAGTCTTATCCCTCTTTGTTGATGGTGGTGGAGGCCTGTCGCAGTTGTTGTTGTGGCAGAGTAAATTTGCTTATCCCTACTTCTAAACTTAATTTTTAAATTGTTAAATGCCAAAGTGACCCAACCTTGGACACTGCTTATGCTGATATTTTTTAATTTGGAAGTAAACAACTCTGGTGCTAGACTTGTTGATTTAATTTAAACTGGTTTTAGGTGGACAAGTAGGTGTGTGTGTGTGTTTTTTTTTTATATTATCCAATGGTTAAGATTTACAAGAATGAGATCAGCCAGTGGGCTGAGATAAAAGTTTACAATCTGTAAAGAATTTTATTGTCTAATCACCTTCAATTTGGTGTGGCAAAAAGTCCGGTCATGAAGGGTGGCCATTAGCTTTAATGGGAATAAGCAGCCTTTTCTGTGTTTTCACCAGAATCTCTCTGTTCACTGATTTATAAACTGCTGTGATCGTGGTAGACGCAAGAAGTATCTACTCCTCAGTGTGCAAGTGTAAGGATATACTGCACTCTGTTGATATATTGTGGCAAAGTATGCTCTCTTATATCAGGGGTGCACAAACCGCGGCCCGCGGGCCGCATGCGGCCCCTGACAAGGCCCTGTGCGGCCCCCAGAAGACTTTAGGATGTTACCATTATTTGTAATGGCAAGGAGCTTTTAACATTAATCTGAACAAGGGAGTAGAACAGTGGCTTGCTTTCCCGAGCATGCATCTTGTGCTGTGTTGAAAACAAACGCTGGATGCGGTATTGAGGTGAGAGCACTGTGTATTGGGCACATTGTTCACTTCAGCTGATCAAAGGGGTATGTGTTGAAATAGTAGTATCTGCATCTTTGATGTAATGGTGACATCAATTAGCATTAGACAGAGCGTCGTCATCTAGACCCAAGCCGGCAGCCTGCCAGCCAAAGTTCAGTCTGGTGATGGGGTGAGGTGACATGGGGGGGGGGAAGGATGGTGCAGTCAGTGTGTGTGAATATGTGGCTGTGTATGTCTGGTTGGAATGTACTGAATGAATTACACAAAACAGGTTTCGGCCTGAAGTGAAGTTGTTTTTAAACTACTGCCCTTTGTAAATATGTTGAAACCTGTGCATAAGAAGCTAAAATTGAAAAGAAAATAACCAGTTTAAATACTTTATGCGGCATTTTAAGCAGCTATGTGCTTAATTTGTTGTGAGTCTGTTACTGTGATGAAGGACATCAACTGCAAGCGGCATTACAAAACAAAGCATGCTTCTACTTTTGATGACTTAAAAGGCCTGTGAGAAACAACAAAATTGAGCAACTTTTAAAAGGTCTGTCAGCACAGCAACATTTCTTCACAAAAAAGTCTGAAGAAAACAAGTATTTTGCTCTGCAAGTTGCAAAGTAGCACATTTAGTTGCCAAATCATCAGGGCCGTTTACTGATGGTGACTTCATCAAAGACTGCATCCAAGCTGTTTGCACAGAAATATGTCCTGAAAAGGCGACCTTTTCAACAAAGTCCCACTCTCACGGACGACCATTCAAAACCGACCATTCAACGCCGAGTCAAGACTTAGCAACAGACGTTTGTGAACAGTTGTGTGAATGACTTGCTAACTGTATGTACTTTTCAAATGCTTTGGACAAGAGCATTGACAACGTTGACATAGCACAACTGCTAGTTTTTGTGCTTGCAGTGGATGAGAACTTTGAAATAACTCAAGAATTAGCCGGTATGGCTTCACTACATGGGCAGATGACTGGTGAAGATATTTTTGGAGGAGTGACTTCCGTTCTTTGAAACCTTAACGTCCAGTGGCCAAAGCTAGCCAGTGTTACCACGGATGGTGCGCCTGCTATGACTGGAAGAGCATCAGGATTTGTTGCTCATTTGCTGTCACATTTGCAGGGCTTGGAATTCCAACAGATAGTGTCCACATGTACCATTGCATAATTCATCAGGATTCGCTCTGTGCACGAATCTTGAAATTTGACAATGTCATTTAATTCGTTTTTAATTCTGTGAACTTCATACGATCCAGAGGACTTAACCATCAACAGTTCAGATCATTTCTTGAAGACATCGAGACATTCCGTATCACACAGATGTCAGGTGGCTGAGTCGAGGAAAAGTATTAAAACAGTTTGTTGAGTTGCGAACGGAAATTTGTGAATTCCTTACTGTCAGAGGCAAAGACACGGCTGTGTTTACTGACAAACAGTGGTTGGCAGACTTGGCATTTCTGACAGACATGACAGATCACTTGAATAGATTCAACCAGCGTCTCCAAGGCAAAGATCACTTTATCTTTGATATGTACAAGGAACTGCAGTCCTTCACGTTGAAGTTGAGGCTCTTCTGTTCGAATCTGCAAGCTGGAAATCTTTGTCATTTTCCGATTTGTTCGGCTTTTCAGAAGGAGTACCAATGTAACTTCAGCAGATACCATTGCAATTGTGACACATTGCCGAAGGAATTTACTGAAAGCTTTGATGCCTTCAAGGAGCACAAGGACTTATTCAACTTCATTCACGATCCTTTCTCATGTAGTGTAGAGTCCGTGCCTGATCACTGTCAACTGGAGGTCATTGATCTTCAATGTTCACCTGAACTGAAGTCATCATTTCAGCAGAACAACATTTTAACATTTTACGGAAGTCTCAGCTCGAGCACATACAGAAATGTCAAGGACTTGGCTTGCAAGTTGTTGTCAGAATTCGGCAGCACATACTTGTGTGAACAAACGTTTTCAGTAATGAACATGAACAAGAACAAGCTGAGATCGAATTTGACCGACAACGATCTCAATTCGATTTTGAGGCTGGCGACTACAAAACTCGAACCAAATATTGACAAAGTTGTTAACAACATTCAGGATCACCCTTCTCACTAATAAAGACTAAATCTAGGTTAATAAGGCAAAAACGAATGTAAAGACATTATTTCATTATTTGTGTTGTCATCCATGTGCAATCTGACTTGCGGCCCTCCATGCACTATCAATTGAAAATGTGGCCCTTTGGCCTAAAAAGTTTGTGCACCCCTGTCTTATATCATAGAATTTCTGGTACAAGGGAGTTACTGAATATTGTTCTGCTTGAGGGAACTAATACAGGAAAGGAGTGCCAGATTAACCTTGAGAGAATAGCAGCTCATCAGTAGTTTACAACGTGCAAGAGAAATACATAGAACTGACAATACAATTGTGACAATGAACTTGTCACTAGTTATGCAGATAAAGACTATTATGACAATCATCTGGACAAAGTTATTTACAAGCTATTTTTACTATAATCTCATTATTCCATTTCGGTTCTCTGGTAAGAACAATCCTGTGATTTATATTGACACTTATGCTACGTGTTAGGTATTTGTTATATGTATATATGATTGTTCATTTAATCAATTTATTGTTAAACTTATTGAACGTCTTACACATAATGATACCGTATGTTGGAGAAGAAGGTGGGTGGATGGGGGCTCGCTAAATATAGATGTCTTCTCCTTTGGTAAGAAATTTTTCACCCACGGAAATATTGTGTGTCGGTAAATGTTTGTCTTTAATGTTGTGGAAGAGAGAAAACGTTTAAAGCGCCCACATATCCGCCAAGTGAGGGAGACGAGTGGTGTTTTATGGAGAATTATTAATAACATAAATTAAGATTCTCACCACTTGCAATTACTTATGAATGATTAATAAATAATAATAATCTTAACCAATAATTAGTGAGGCATAGGTGTCACAGCTTCTATTGTTGTTGCAGTTGTCTCCTGCATAATTTGTGGTGGAGATCTTTGGCGTTTTTGTTTCTCTATAGTTCTTCTAGTTTGTTGGCTGCTTTTGGGTGTTTCTTGGATATCTTTCTGCTGCCTCCTGTTCTTTAGTTTGGGAAAGATGTGCGGGGGTGGTGGTGGTGGTGGATGGTGGAGGAGCAGAGCAGAAATGGACAGATGACGTATGTTAACTTTTTCTCCAGTCATATTTCTGGTTGAGGTGTTGTCCGAGTGTCCATCCCATGCTTTTTTTTTCTTAGGGGCTAGCCTCGTTTTGATTATATGTTTTCTTACTAATTAGCTTGTTTGCTTATTTGGAGCTAGCCTCGGTTTGATTATATGTTTCCTTACTAATTAGATTGTTTGCTTATTTGGAGCTAGCCTCGGTTTGATTATATGTTTCCTTACTAATTAGCTTGTTTGCTTATTTGGAGCTAGCCTCGGTTTGATTATATGTTTCCTTACTAATTAGCTTGTTTGCTTATCTGGAGCTAGCCTCGGTTTGATTATTTGCTTCCTTACTATTTAGCTGGTGTGCGTATTTGCGATCAGGAATGCTTCCTTTCAGTCAGATCGGGTGTGTTTGGTTTTGTTGTCTTTTTCAATATTCCAGGCTTCGTGTATACTATCGTTTGTGAGGATTCTTCCGCGCAACATTTTGTTTTCTGAGGTGAACAATTGTGTTGATGGGATTTTCCACTGTATATGAATGTTCACCTCCCACATCTGTTGTGTCGGCTACTTCCGCCTGACAGTATTTATGTTGTTGTGCTGCCAATGTTGTTGTTGTCTCTGCCGTTGCTGTTGGTTTCTGCAGCGTTGTTGGGACCGTTGTTGTTATTGGCACTATTGTTATTGTCTAATGTGTTGAGGCGGTCTGTTTCTCTTTTCTTTGTGCTGGGGCCTACTTTCTGTTGATGACTGTTGTTGTTGACGTTGTTGCTGTAAGTGGTGAAAGGGGGGGGGGGGACCTCCAACATCGTGATGCCGACAGTTGTTTTTGTTTTGGCGCTGTCCATGATGCTCTCAGTGACGTCACTGGCAAGTGTGAGAGAGGTGGGGCTTCAAGCACCCTTACATACTCATCGAGGGCAGCTCCAATTTCGGCTTGTTTGTCTGTACGGTCTTCAGTTTGTATAATTTTTTTCTTCCTTTTCTGTTGTTTTCATCTGCTTGTTTGCAATTTTTTAGTCTCTTTTCCTTTTGTCATCTTTTTATATTATATATTTTTTCTCCTGTTAGAGTGGTTGGAGTCTGGCTTTTCTTTTCTTCTCTTATGTGGTTGGTGTCTGGGGGAAAAAGCCTGTTTTCTTGTTTTTTTTCTGGTTCAAAGTTTGTTGTTGTTGGTATTTTCCATACGATGTGAGTATTGCGTTCTTTATCACACGTGCTGAAAGCGATGTTTGGGTCTCGACGTCTGTAGTTGTGCAATGTTATGCAGCAAAAAGGATTTCAACAACAGGTAGCCATTCTCAGAACATTTCTCTGCTCCACACCTTTATCTACGGATTGCAGAATCAAGGATGAGTCGTCGTAGCACTCAAACAGCTACTGACGTCCTTCCCAAGCCATTTTCATGGCGGGGAAAACAGAATAGCTTACCTCATATCCCGTACCCTTTCCATGCTCTTCACAGGGGTGGAAAAGCAAGACGAAATTGCTCAGCACGAATACGCCAGAAAAATCAGGACTGGCGGTATTATTATATTATTAATGTAGGGGGGGGGGGGGGCGCTTTCGCGACTGGCGGTACAAATAGACCCCGATTATAGGCGTCACCAGAAAGCTTGAAAATAGAAACCAGTAACGACACGCTGGGGAGATATTGGAATTCAACAATTCTCACAGTCTTATATTGCGAAGAGAAAGCGGATTCTCATTTAAACCAAATTATACCTCTGTGGCACTTCATCAAGGAGCAACTACAAATGACAGAAAAACCTTCAGCTATTTTCAAAGAGACCAAAACGAAGCCAACTACACTTGAACAAAGGATCCATGCAAACATCAAACCACCATCAACAGAAAAAGGGGCCCAAAAGACGACATAAACTTCATAGTAATTACCAGTGAGGAAGAAGTAAAAATGCTTAGAGGCGGGAAATGAACAAACTGACCTAGCTTTCTCGAAACTATGCTGTTCGAAAACATGGAGAGTGAAAAACTCAAAGATATGCTAAGTATTCAAGCTGTGATCGAAAACTTAAAATTATTTTATTCAAGGCTAAAAAAAATCTGCTCTCAAAGTCAAAGAAACCACCAACAGCAGCTCAAGATACTGATGCGAGAATGAAATACACTGTGACATACACCCCTTTATTACTGGTTATGATTATTATTAATCATCGATAACTAATTCCAAGTGAAGGAGAAATCTTAATTTATGTTTATTAATAATTCTACCAAGACACCACTCGTCTCTCACTTGGCGGATTATACGGGCGTAGTAAAGTTCTCTCCCTTCCAGAATAATAGACGTTTTCCTATCACACAATATTTTTGTAGGTGGAAACTTGTTACTAAAGGAGTAACAGATCCTACTTTAATTATATTTAATGAGCCCCCATCCACCCACTGTCACCCCATCATTCGGATTTAGTATATGTGCAAGAAAGTTAATAAATTTATTAAATCAACAGTCAAATATATAACATTTGAATATAATCAGAGTATTGAGAGCAATTCACAACAATGTCTGATTGAACGTTAGTCACTCATTCAGTTTATCCTAACACAGACATCAGCAGTCAAATTAACATAGTCAATGTACATAACCTTTTTCTATGATGGCAGCTGTGGATTGGTTCTTGGCCTACCTTGTAATTTTACTGTAAAAGGTAAGTTCCACTGGCCCATGTCATTGAGTACTGCTGTTTGAATGGCACTTGGCCTATTCTATTTAATTTTAGTTTAACAGTTGATTTTCATTGGACCAAGTCATTTTCTGTTGCTAAATTTCTAATCCTACCCTATTTTAACATAACTGGTAAGTTCCACTGGCCCAAATCACATTCTGTTGCTGTGTAAATAGCTACTGGCCTACTCTATTTTAATTTTATTGTAATAATTAAGTTCCCCTGGCCCAAATCATATGCTGTTGCAATGTAAAGAGCTTATTCTGTTTTAATTTTATTTAATAGGTACATTCCACTGGCCCAAATCATATGCTATTGCTATGTCAGTAGCTACTGTTTTCATTTTAGTATAATAGATAAGTTCCACTGTTATAAGACATGCCAAATGCTATATATGCTGGCTCTTGGCCCACTCTATTTTAATTTTAGAATAATGCACATGCGTCACTGGACATTGTCATATGCTGTTTATCTCCATTTTATTTCAGTGTAATCATTACATTCCACTGGATTAAGTCAATTGTTTAAATCAATTATGCAACTGCCTGTGTACAGCAAACACTGTGAGTCAGCAGTAAGTCACTATTCTGTTTGCATCGTCATCTCGTACTGGAATAGGGAAGAGCAGTATTTGGTCCACAGGTCTGATAAGGATTTTCAAAATATTTGCTATGTTCTTTCAGATAAGACCATCAAATTTTTGCTATGTCCTTTCAGATAAGGACCATCAAATTTTTGCTCACTTCCTTATGATAAGGACCATCATAATTTTTCTTTGTTCCCTCACATAAAGTCCATCAAATTTTTGCTATGTTCTTTCAGATAAGGACCATCAAAATATTTGCTATGTTCTCTCAAGTAAGTACATAAAATTTTTGCTATGTTCTTTCATCAAATTTTTCTTATGTTCCTTCAGATAAGCACCATCAAATTTCTGTGATGTTCTTTCAGATAAGCACCATCAAATTTTTCTTATGTTCCTTCAGATAAGCACCATCAGATTCTTCTTATGTTCCTTCAGATAAGGAGCACTGACTGTCTTTCAGCAGGTTAAGTTTATATACATCTGGTACTCCCCCCCCCCCACACTTCTGTTAATCAGTCCTGGCTGTACCAAGAATAAAAATGAGTTTACTTTTGTACTACAATTCAATTTCTTTTATTTCTGCTTTAAGGAATTGAGAAATACATATGTACAACATCAATCTTCACAACATATGGTATGCATATGAGTCAATGAGTATTTGCTTGACAGTTTTTGTTTTCAAAGCTTGCTTAAAGTCTCTTGTGTTTATTCCCATTAAAAGCACAGAACACTAATCTATGAGTATTCATGTTATAGCTGGGCAATGCCAAAAAATACTTCCACTTATAAATACAATAGTAAAAATGAAAGCTCAGTGGATGAGAATGATACTCAAATATATATACATAGAAAATAATACATATTCTAACTTTGTGTAAACTGAAAAAAAATTACTTTGGATATTTGAAACTCTGAAATATACATAGTATATTATAATATTGAAATAGTATGCATCATATTTAGAATGTAAAATTGTAATGATTAAATTCTCAATTACTCCTACAATACTCAAGTGTTATGTTGGAAATAACTTCTCCTATGGATTGGATAAATATTGCTAACACAGAAAGTATAAATATTTGCTTCTAAATTAAAAAAAAATATTAAGAAAACTACAGTCCATGTTTTTTTTATTTATAAGGCTGTGCCTGAAATGTTATCAGTATAAAACCAGTGCCATAAAAATTATCAATATACAACAATGTCTTAGATCAGAATGGTCAGACTGCAGGTTCCATTAAAATTGTTTTGTGGCTTGTGCTCATATAAAAAATATTCCTTTAATTATATGGCATAATTAATTTTTTTTTTATCTTGAATGGCCCGTGGACTTTAAATTGTTGGTTTATGTGGGCCTCGGGGTTGAATGAGCTGGACCATCCTGCTTTGATGTTAGTCTGAAGCAGTGCCTTTAGAAGTTATCACTATAAAACATTGCCTTAGAAAATATGTTATCAGTATAAAACAGTGCCTTAGAAGTTATCAACATGAATCAGTGCCTTAGATGGCATTAGTGTAAAACATTAAGCATTAAACAACTAATGGCAAATAGAATATGTCTTGCACTTTATCTGTCTAATAAAAGATATAGTTGTAAATCTCACACTGACTGTCAGTTGAAAGATCCTAACTTTCAAAAATCTAGAAAAATGAATATTTAAAAAAAAAGTCTTTTTCAAAATCACATCCAACAGAAACAAAAGAATTGAAGTTAAAATAAAATGCGCTGAATTTATTTCTTCTGTCATGAAACATTTGACCAAATTGTTTTCTAAATATGTAGTTACAGTTACATAATCTTTCACTAAATAGTTGAGTAGTTCAATTTTACCATTGTCTTAACAAGCATCAATGTTTATTTAGGATTGTATTTAAGATTTCCACCAGAAAAAAATATGGAAGTCAAAGAGACTATAACAAAGATCTAAATAAGGAGTAATACAAAAAAAATTATACATTCAATAAGCCATACAAAATCTTTCAAGACAATCCAAAAGGAAGAAAACTATAAAAGATAACATGAGAAATATAATAACAGTTTATAATAAAACATGCATCTAAAAATTGCCTGCTTTACTGACAAAATGCTGAATATAGTATAAACAATTCTAGATTAGCAGACATGAAGGAACAAAGGTAAAATAAATAACAATCAATTAGCAAATCAATGGGCAATAAATAACAAAATATGTTACAAAATTCTGGTGATAGAAAAAGTAATCACCACAAAAACATTGCTGTCAAAAGACAGGACTAATTCAAGACCTTAAGCTACACACTACTATATAAGAACATTGCATTTTAAATACATCCAACTAGGAAAAAAATCTCTATGGCAACACAATTGAACAATAGAACTAAATTGGGCAATCCACATTCGCTACTGTTGTGTCACAACAATCAATTGAAAACATTATTGCTGTTTAAGTCAAAATTCATAGAGAAAAACAAAACAAATTGTTCTTGAATAAAGACATCCAGCTATAACTCCTTATAATAGCAAAATAATATTTGAAAGAATATATATTTATCTCAATCTCACACACATATAGATCACTGATATATACAATCCAAGAACACATTTTTATTTAAAGCTGACACACAATGATCACTCATGTACACAATCCAAGAATTCAAGTACTTAAAGGGGTCTGCTGGTACACATTTTTACCTCAAGCCGACACACAAGATCACCGATATATGCAATCCAAGAATTCAAATATTTTAAAGGGGTCTGCTCATTCAAAGCTGTGAAGACATCAGAAAACTAAAAGAGGATGGATTTGCTAAAAAAATCAGTACCTTGGTGAACTTAAAGACAATTGAAACAAAAGTCATGAAACAGAAGCAGCAATTAGACATTTTTTAAAACCCAGAATCTGTTTTTATTATAGGCTGCTTCAAGATGAAGTGATTAATTTTCATATTCACTTATATTGGATTCCTATTTTGACTTATGTAGCAAGGGGAGACAATAAACAATTTTTGTTTTTGTCGTTGCTGCCATTTTTAGATTATTTTTATTTTATTTTGTCTTTCTTGTTTTAATTATAATTACATTTTCTTATTTAGAAGCAACTGATTAAAACAGTTTAAATTTTGGTTCAAAATAAATATAAAAAAGCAGTCTCTCATTAATGTCAACATTTAATACTTATTTGCTTAGAATGTAAATATGTAAATTGATAGACTGTTGGTAAATTGCAGAATATTATTAAAACAAATTAAATTACAACTTATTAAAGATCAAAGAGTGCTAATTTAAAAGTTATTTCTTACATCTACTGAGTGTAACTTCAATTGTGAGAGTACTTATTTTGTTCATATAGCTAATAAAAAGAAATTCTTTTTTGTTCTTGGCACAATGTATATTATACCATTGTAAAGAAATAGAACTTTTGATGAAGAGTATAATGGAAAAATAAACTTTTCTCTCTCACTTTCTTAGTTTTAAAATAAAAAAAACAAAAACAGAGAAAATGAAAAGAATAGAATATTCTAAACTTAAAACCATAACACTTCTTTTTATATTAATTAAAATGTTTGAAGTAACATGGTTTTCAAAAGTAAACTCCAAGGTCTAGATTAAGGATAAGTAACAAAAAATAAAATAATCAGTTATTTAACATGAGAGAGGCAAGACAGGGACTGATAGGTATTGAGTGACAAGTTTAATCACATCCAGATACATAACGTGTTCAGGAAAGTTTAATCACGTATAGATACATCCCACGTGTTTAGACAAGTTTAATCAGGGTCCAGATAAATCACATGCATTCAGACAAATTTAATCATGTCCGGATACATCCCACATGTTTAAACAAGTTTAATCACGGTCCAGATACATCACATGCATTCAGACAAGTTTAATCTCATCCAGATACATCCAATGTGTTCAGACAAGTTTAATCATGCACAGATACATCCCATGCGTTCAGACAAGTTTAATCATGCCCAGACACATCCCTTGCATTCAGACAAGTTTAAACATGTCCAGATATATCACGTGTGTTCAGACAAGTTTAATCACATGCACTCATGACAAATTTAATCACAAACAGTCACATCATATGCACAAAAAGTTGAAGATCTGTTTTCAATAACTGAAAAAGAAAGACAATATTTCTCTATGGTATCGGAAAAAAATAATGACCAGATCATATTTGTTTCTTTAAAACAGAAATGGGTATTCAAAAACAATGTTACATAAGCAACAAAAGCAAAAATAAATGAGATGTCCTGTGGAATGTACATCTACAGGTATACAGCCAAACCGGCTATTTCTCTACACATTAAGTCAGAAACCTAGTTTTTTTCAAAAATATAAATATTATTTACTTAGAGAGCAATCACAACAGCAATACTCCCACCTCCCAACTACAATTAATCCTTTTTCATTAAATTTTATCACAAGCTTTTATCTTGATTTTAAATTTAAATGTGTTGTCTTGAGGTTTGCTAGACTATTTACCAACACATTGCAGATAATTACTACTACACTCTGTAACCAGGAAACAACAGAAATGTAGCATAATCATTCTAAGCTATTGGACTATCCTCATAAGCTGTAAAATGCAAAGTCATCTGCAATTTAGCTGAATAGCCTATTTCTTTTGCCCAAACAGAATTGCTAAGCCAACTGCCAAGCCTACAGTAACCATTCCTCCTACAATCGGAAGTGCCACTTTTAAACCATTACGCAACTTCATCATTTTCATATTTCGCAGCAAATTGACTACAACCTTTCGCACAGAAGGGTGTTTCTTGGCCTCAGTCCAGTAGGCATGTAAATGAGGTCGTTTATCATTACTGTGGTAACGCTCTCCCAGTCCAATATGATCAAGACGTCCAAGAAATACGCAAAGAGTGATGTCAGCGGCTGTAAACTGCTGTCCACAGAACCAAAGTTCTTTGGAAGGATCTGGAAAAAAATTTTTCAATGTAATCTGCCTGCAATTAGTCTAATTATCTGTAATTAGTTTTTCTCAAAGTAATTTACCTATTAAGCCTTTCTTAATGTAATTTATCTGTAATTAGTCATTTTCAATTTAATTTACCTGCTTCAACTTTCTTCAGCTGTTCCTCCACTTGGTCAAAAATGAGCTCCAAGTCATCAAGACTAGCAATCACCTTTTCTTTATCATCCAGTGCTCCTGCCTGTGCAAGCAGATAAGCCTTTTTAGCCAGGTAGGCATCACGCAGATCAGGATGCCGTTCTGCTAGTTCTTCCAACTTTTTTGCAGTTATCTGCAGTTTGGCAATGGTATCTGATTTTGATAAGAAGTGTAGAGGAATGGCAGTGTAGGAAGAAGCAGATATTTAGTTTAATGTGTGCAAGTTCATTTCTAACACCAATTATTTAAAGCAACTCACACATTGGGCCCTGTTTATGTCAGGTCAAAAGTTCTGCATACATATTAATTCTAACACAATTAAAAAAAAATAATGTTTTGTTTTTATTTGAAAAAAAAAAGAAGTTTGAGCAATTAACAAAGGTGTGCTATACTCTTTTGAATTATTTGTGAACAACTGTATGAAAAGATTAAATAAATCAAAAGTATTTGAAAGGCTGTGTTAAATTTCAATAAATCTATGATAAAGAGAAATGGAAAAAGAAGTTACCCCCCCCCCCCATACTTTAAAATATACTTTCATTTTATTCATCCTTCCCATGTAAAAGATGCTTTTATTTACCAGAATATTCGAAATAACAATTAACTTATACAACGATAGCTAGTATTTAGTTACTTGTAATTTTTTTTTAATGAGGCACAGAAAAATTCCTACCCTCTTTGCTACTAATCAAAGACTTTGGCCATTTCAGACCACTGGTAGACAAATCAGGGTTAGTGATTGTACCAAAAGTCACCAACCGAACTGGAATTGCATCAAGAATCTTTCGCCATTTGGAAACTTCCTTCCCCAACTCTGTGCTCATGTCTGGCACCAGCTTAATGTCTATGGAAAATAATTGATGAACAGAATAAATTAATATCATAAACAGTAATAATATAGAGGATATATATAAAATCATTTAATATAATGTGCAAATATACAGAATCACTTAATATCTGTATATAATATACAGTAATCAATTAATATCTATTTCTAATATATAGGATACGTTTAATGAGTGTGTGTAGCATTTGGAGAATCCATTAACCTTAACACACCCACAGCAGACATAGCCAGCCCAAAATGACACATTTAAGGAGAGATAACTAAACATACTCACTATACTTGTGTTCAGTTTTGTCCTATTATTTCATTGTGATTTTGACCAGATGTTATTAGTATAAAAATAGTGCAAAATTCTCTTTGGTGCAACTGTTAATATAAGGAGTTTATTATATCTCTGCTTAACAATCAGGAATCATTTTAATATCTGTATAAAATATTTGCAGAAAAATTCTTCACATTTGTGCAATACTGAAATCAGTTCAAAGATATACAATCTGTAAACACCAAGTATTTGTGCATAATGATTAAATTAATATGCAGGAATGACTTCACATGTGTGCAAAATTACTTTATACTTTAGTCAAGGGCAAGGCTTGGCAATACCACCACCTCCAACATATTATCAGTTTCAGACCATGATTTTTAGCTAACGTAAAAATGTCACTATATATAAAGATCTAAAATATAATTCATATAACATAAGTTGATGATGATCATAATTATATGTTAATTCTAGTTTTGATCCTTTGTTGTATTCAATGAAAACTCCTCCATTTCTTAACATTCAATTTCTTTTGCACTGTCTACCATTTTTCTGTGGATATTTTATTTTTTCTGAATTAAATTCTGCAATTTAAGAAAATGTGTGGTGGTTAACAGGTATTGACTAATTGAGGTAAGCAATCAAAATTATGTATTAAAAAAAAAGACAACTTTCATATGAGCTATACTGAGTACAAAGGTCACTGGGAATGTTTGTGAAATACTATTTCTGCCTTATTTAAGTTCCTTTCATTTCAATGATAAGACTACCCACCCCTCTTGCCTTTTCCTCCCTTAATCACAAAAGTAAAGAGAATGCATACTTTTAAGACAATACAAAGTATCACTATCAGTCTTAATCAAACATCTAGGTTACTATGTAACAAGAATGACCATAAATGAGTATTCAGTGATATGGCTGACTGAGTATGCCTTTCTATTTGATCTATAATTAATTTATCATTTTATTAAATCTGAGAATATTTTTTAAAAAGTGTAAGATGCAAGAACTGGATGAAAAAGAGAAGTCAAGGTGACTGCATTAATTATTTAAAAACAAAGAGGAAAGAAAGGTACCATCTTTAGAAATCAATCAAAGATACACGATTATATTCAGCCAATTATGGCTAAAGAATGGGCACCCTTTAATCTGAAGAGGATACCCAAGGTTTAACAAAATTAAATACAATGTTGAATTTTTTGTTTAGGTCAAATGCCTAAAGCTAAATGATACATGATTCTAATAATCCTGTGACTGTAATTGTGAGAAAAAACATCCTTTATTCTGACATACCTCTTGGAAACTCTCTGTCAATGTAATCAATGATGTCTTCGGATTCTCTAATGACCTTTTCACCATCTGTTAATGTGGGAACTGTCCCAGATGGATTAATGCGCATATACCAAGCTTCATTTTGCTGACCTTCAACAATATTGACATTATGTGCTTCATATTCCACCTCCTTCTCCTGAAGAGCTATTAAAACCTGTAAAAAGACAAATGAAATTAATTTACTGATGATACTACCTAATAGTACCTTATTTAACAAATGCTAAACAATAATCAAGAGCAACAATAGTACACAGTTTTTCTTCAACCACGAAAAAATGAACACATTTTCGATCATCTGCAGGATAACACTATTCAGAACACATGTACTCAGATTCTGCCATGTTAAAAATAGAAGTCAGCGTAATACAAATTTTTTCTGGGTCTGTTCAACTGTTAATGATAATAGTAGCATTTGTGCAAAAAAAATTCATATAAACAAAGTATAAATACCTTGTAATTTCTTCCTTATGTATGTGGCCTCTGCCATATCGGTGTGACAATTATGAATGCTGTACTGCAGTATATTAGTGGCCAATACACTCACATTATTAATTTGTTCTAGTTATGGCTTCGGTGTGTGAAAAGGTTAATATTTATATTATTTTATAGTAACATAAAGTGATAAACTGTAAAATGTTTTATAAAGCCTTTCAACTGAACTAATTATTTCATAAGTGATTTGTTAATTATGTATTGACAAATTATTCAGTGGTCTAAGCCAGACAAGCTGCAAGTAGCTGGTATTGAAACAAATAAATTACAGGGGAGTATTAGTTAAATATTAAATAAAATAATTACTTCAGTGTTGGCTTGTAGATTTATTATTTTAATGTTATTTTTATAAAAAAAATCAATTTTAGTGAAGTGTCTGAGTGCTTTGTCATCAATATGATCTGTCCCATAATAATATGACATATATAATTTGTTTGGCTGTAGGTATTGTTGTTCATTTAAAATTAGAATCTTCCAGTTATCATTTGGGGTTGACATCACAAATGATTAGTCCTACCTGAGATTTATTCAATCCACACATGAACTTTTCTATGGGATTTACTTGTTTAGGAATTAGATGTCTATAGGCATTGACATAATATGGTTTAGACATCTATTGAAAATATTTTAATGCCACCACAAGCCAATTACTTTTTTCTACTGAAACAATAACTGAGGCAATGTCTGAGATATTTTTGGAACCATTAAGTACAAACAATACAACTTAGGCATCAATGGTGAAAAATGGAGATCACATACTGCCTTGAAACAGCACTCTCCACCCCATCTCTAAGTATTCATTGGTGTTAACAGGTTAAATCAGGGGTCACCAAACTACAGCCTGTGATGTCAGTTCCTCTGGCTTGCTGATGGTACTTGAATTTGTTTGATAAAACATATGGAACATGAGATGTTGTGACACAATTTAAATATTATATTTAGAATACTAGAATTTGCTGTTGGTATGGAATCAGTGTTTGGAACAACTTATGTCTGTGAGCAAACATTTTCAAAAATGAAGAATGTGAAGTCAACACATTGAATGAGATTGACTGATGAACATTTGAAAGCAATTCTCTTGATTGGATGCAGCAATTCCAAACCAAACATTGATGATATCTTGAAAGTCAAATGTCAGTTTCACAAATCTCACTAACCTTTTTTGCTGCTTAGTTTGAGAGATTCGGATATGTGCACACTAGGTCTGATGTAACTATCTTTTTGCTAACGTCGCCTTCTTTGATAACATTTTTTAGTAAATAAATATGTTGGTTGTCTTTGTTTTTTTTTGTGCACTGCACGCCACTCACCCATGATTAACATGGAATGCTAAACTTATTTTCTCGACTTTTTTTCCAGAGCTTTCGTTCTGGTTTACAAGTATTGTACAGAATGATTACGCGGCTCGCGCTCATCATTTTGTCAATTATCCGGCCCACTGAAAAAAGTTCGTTGACTCCTGGGTTAAAATTAAATGATAGGACGCAAGATATTTTAAGGTGCTAGAAAAGCCGAAAGTGTGTGTGTTTGGGGGGGGGGGGGGAAGAAGCGCAGTAATGAAGCTCAATACTGAGAATGACAGTGCAATTACAGAATCCCCACATAAAAAAAAAAAAAAAGCACACATACACAATAACTGCTGAGTATTTAAAAAAAATACATTTAAACTTAAAGCTTCCTTTCGTGACAATAAACAGTATTAAAGTAAAAACACAACATTTATTATTGAGGGTAATTATACACTTTGCATTGTCCGAGTTAATTATCTAAACTGATAAAGCAATCTTGATTCTAGTCGATTAGGTAGACAATGCGGATGTTAGTAATGTTTTCAAACGAATAGTTTTGAATCATAGAGTCAATAACTAAGAAATAAAAGTTAAAAAATAAACATGTGTGATGAATGAACACGCGCAAAAAATGTCACTTAATTTTTGTGATGGACGATTTGGTAAGATCCCAAGGTCGAGCACAAGTACAAATAAAACAAGATAAAGCCGGTATCAAACATTTATGCAAACTTACTTTCTGGGAGTAGTAAGACATAGGAAAAGAGTAAAATCGAATGCGTCGATCCATGACGAGGTAAGAAAATGAAAATCTTTAACTTTGACAGATTAGTCCTGCAAAGGACGAAGCGAACAATGTAGAAAGACAAGCCACTCAACCCTTCTTACAAGACACGTGTTTATGTCATAGGGTAAGTCCAATATTTTACAGGGAATGAAGGCTTCATAATTAAAAACAGATACAATTACGTTAAAAAAGATACACAAGCGATATAAAACATTACTTTAGATTACAATCGATTCTCTTATAATGTATATTATTTCATATACAGTCAAAGTTTAAAATAAAACGTCGGCAATCTCGATCTTAAACGAAAATACCGATTTTATTCGAATCGATATAAACATTACAGAGAGTAGCGGCCCTTTGTTTTTATTTATAAGCAGCACAAAATAAATTCTACAGTAAGTAATCATTGATCTGCTGTTAAAACTAAAAGAGTGCGAAGCTGCGTGGGGTATTTTGTATTATTTGTTGCAGGTGAAAGAAAAGTAATGCACATATTGAAAATATTATTTAAATGTTAAATTATACTGAGAATGGTGTGTTAGCGAATGACATTTTTGCATTAGTCACTGTATGAAAGGTTAGGCAGATGGAATGTGAGAATCGCATAATTATGGTAAAAATATGAGACAAGAAGTTTAAATGAATGAATGATAAGATATGTACCAAATAACTTATTGAAAATTGTACAGGTATGTAAAGTAAAATGATTGGCACTATTTAATTTTTTTTCTTTACTGCATACTTAAACTTCAGCTTTTGTTCACCAGAGTGTATACTGTAATCTGTATGCATCTGATGCAATTTTTCATACATTAGTAATAAAAATGTCGATATCGAAAAAAATGTCACCCACAAGATTATGAGCGATATCCTCGAAAAACTTTAATGTTATTCAAGTCTAAATTAGAAATATTTTTCTTTGAATAAAAATATTTTGATGTAATACTTATTATCTTCATTTACTAAAAATAAAACTAAAAAAGTGCATAGACTATATGTCAAAAGCATGAGTTTAGCTGCTGGGAATTCCTAAAGCAATTTCTGCAGTCATATAAGTAGATAAATGTTTTAAGTAATACAGATGAAAATAATTTATAGAGAGTGAAAATGCAACAGTAATAAAAAAAATTCTCAAAACATTTCTCATTGTGCATTTTGATTAAAAGTGCATTTTCTTAGAATAATTTCATGTGTTTAGCATATCATATTTGAAGTATGATATATTGTCTGATTGTATATACTTTTATATATAAAACACAAGAAAACACTTAAATGCAGTGTACAAATGTTCACAACTTCTAAACAAAAATATATTAAATTTTATTTAAACCAAAGTTTAGGGCTAATATAAAGTAATTTATAGTTTATGTAAAGTAATTTATTTAGTACCAAGAACTTTCTTGCCATATAAGTTATAGTGGATGAAGTTCTTCCTCCCATGTCTAAACATCAAAATTTTACTTATACTAGTTATAGAAAAAGTCAAATAAAATCTTACTCAAGTTACTGTAACAAAAATATAAGCAAAAACTGATTGTTTTTTTAATTACAGAAAAATGTTAATGTGACTGGATAGACTATAAAAGAAAAAACAGTAGACATATTGAGTTGGTATTTTTGCTTTTAAAAAATATTTAATGTTTGGTGGCAAGAATTTCTGAAGTATGGTCTTGTTCCTGTTTTAAAAATAATTATTTGAAATTGGACAGAATGTTTGGTGTGCTTTTTGGAAGAAAGTTTTAAGACAGTATTTTAAAAAACTAGCTTTAATGAGATTAACGAACACACTACTATTTTTCTGGTAGCAGCAGAGAAGAAAAGATGGCGGAATCATTGATCAAGTCAGTGATCAAATGTCCTATATGTCTCGAGGCATACACAGATCCACGCATGTTGCCATGCTTACACTCTTTCTGCCAGAAGTGCTTGCATTCTTACATTCAGAGCAGTGCCACACCAAGTGTTCAGCTATTTTTCACCTGCCCAGTCTGTCGTGAAGAGATCCGACCTCCTAACCCACACCAGCCTGCAGTTGAGTGGAGCACCCAGTTCCGTAGCAATTTCATCATGTCTGATTTGGCCAGCTGTTTGAATGGGTCAGCTCGCATGCAAGAGAATGGTCGTAGGTCTGGTGAACTGTGCATGTCCTGTTCCAACCAGACCCAGTACCCTCGGGAAGCAGAACATTTTTGCTTGGACTGTTCACAGCCTTATTGTGCAACATGCTTGCAGGTGAATTTTTAAATTTTACATTTTACTCTTATCACTATATTCGGTGTATCTTTTCTTCTCATATTTAATAATGTAAGTTAGTTTTTCATTGCACCAACTTATTCCCTCCCCTTCATCTTTAACCTTTGATTTATTTTGATTGATTCTACCATTATAACAACTTCTTTTCTTTCCTTTTCTTTCCTATCCTTTCTTTTCTTTTCTTTTTGCTGACTCTTGTCTTTTTGCTGACTCTTGTCTTAGCATAATTAAGATACCCCTGATTCGAGTTACATAAAAAAGTTTTATTATGATTATATTAACTTGCTCTATTTTTGAAAGACAACCAAATGACTTTTCTTGTACATTTTTATAGCAACTGGTGAACTGGAAAGTGCTTGAAAGGTTGTTTTTATTTATTAATTGTTTTGATAAAATAATCACTCAGACATTTCTTCATTTAATCATTGTTAGGGCAAAATATGTATGTATGTAGGAGATTGAATTGCATCTTTAAAGTTTAATTATCTAAAATGTAAGTATTTATTAAAGTTTAATTATCAAAAATGTAAGTATTTATTAAAGTTTAATTATCAAAAATGTAAGTTATTAGTACTTCTAATGTACTATTATAACCGTACATCCTATCTCACAATTTAAAATAAAATAATCGCTAGAGCTTGAGTGATATTTGTGACACTAAGTCTGAGTAAAATGTGAAAAAAAATTGCATTTGCTCAAAATTTTATAAATTTATTAAATGCAGATGCTGCTTTCAGGTACATACAAGTATTCCGTCTTGTCGATTGCATTCAATTGCATCGATCGATGATCACCAGGCACGAGAGCTTCACCAGATGCAGCACCAGCAGTGTTCAAAACATCCAGAAGAGGTAAGAATGATTGCATGTGTTTTTTTTTTCTTTCATTAGCCATTTTGTTTGCAAAGATATGTAGAATTGCATTCATAAAGTGACTTTTCTTTTCAAACCCAGAAAACAAAGAAATCTGTTATGCTTCTCATCTTTGACTGTTTGAAATCTAAAATGGCAGCACTCCTGTTTGTTAATGCACTTTTAAACTTGTTTATTGAACTTATTCCACACTTAATTTTTTATGAAATGATATCACAAGCAATTACAAAAGCTGTATTATTGATTTTGTTCATTATGCCAGGCAAGGGTAAAAGTGGATAACAACAAGAAGGAGCAGTAAATGGTATTAGAAATGTATTTAGTTCATGTGCAGTCCTACTGTTTTTACAGCATACTTTGATGTACATCTCAAATGCTTTTCTTTTTACTGGCATTTGTCAATCACTGTTTAGCTATTGTAAAACCCCTACTGAAAACAACACCTGTAATGACTTGAAAAATTATCGTCCACCCTTTAGCATATAATTTACTTATACAATCCTGGAAAAAGTTGTTTTTGTCTGTTAGCATCTCACATAAATCCCAACAATCATTTCAGTGATATAGCCAACTTATTGCCCCTGCCATACCATTGAAACACCCTTTTAACCCTTTCGTCGGTGTCGGGATGAAATGGTCACACACACGCAGGCTTAGTGTTAGCGTGCTTGCCATTCTAATTTTAACCAGTCTGAAGTAAACATGTGTACTGCCTCAGCAGCCAGTGTGTTCTAATTTTTTCATTAGATACTATATTTGGAATGATCAGTGTCATTCAAAAAAGGGTTTTCCCACAACAACCGATGCTTGGTATAGGCTTGGCAGCCATTTTGAACAAAGTTTTTTTTGATAGCCTGGCAAGTTTGGAGGCTGATTGTGTGTTGACTGCTTGATCCTACCTAATAAAGTGAATTGTGTGGCTGATTCTAATGAACTGTAGATTAAATTTAACTAGCCCCTACTAGAATTCTTGATGTGACCTTGTGATAATACCACCAAAACCGGTCGTCATTTGTCAAAGTACCACATGGCTTCGTGTGGTTTTCATTGTGTGCAAAAAGCATGGAGCTTTTGCTTGAAAAAAACATTTTACATTATTTTTCACATCTAAAAGCTTAGCCAAGCAGTTTCAGTAATTATTTTCTCTGCAAAATGATATGAAAAAAGTGAGAAAGAATTCTTTTGGAACTTTTCTTCAAAAAGTGTGGTTTTATTGGATTTATTTTCGTGGATTTGGGCAAGTTCGCACGTTCTACAAAAAGATAAGACAATTTTTTCTAATTATTATTAATTTTTTAATTTGAAATAAATTAAAAATAAATGTAGTACTAAGTCTATAATAGTTTTCAATTAACTAATTTTCAAAATATTTGTAGAATAGTAATAAAAATAATAATAAAATTAAAATAATAATAATAAAAAAAAACGATCATATAATTTTCAATTTCAGCTAAAAGATAAGAAAAAGCTTTATTATTTTTTTATTTTTGAACTTGAAATAAATTAAAAATTTACTTTTTAAATTAATTAATATGTCTATAATAAGTAGTAATTTAAAATTGATAATTATAAAAGGTTTTAATTTTTTGGCACACTGACCCATTCAATTATTGCTTAGCAGCAGATCAGTGTGGACGATGAATGGGTTAAAACTTGTTAATGATCATCACTCAGCTTTGGAAGATAGAAAATTTCTTTTTCTTTAACACTCCTTGATTTATTTGCAGCCTGTGTCACTGTTGGCCATGAAATATTCCTCTGTTGTCTCCAGTGTATGTTGGCATTCATTGTAGTGCTGTGTTTAGTTCAGATCATACCTGTCTAATTAAAGAAACAAGATTGTGTCATCAAATGATAATATATTCCACACCCTGCTTTGTGAAACAATTTTTTTCCTCTACATACTTGTTGGCAATCAGAAGTCAGCTGTCTTTGGAATAAGAAAATTAAGCTAAACTACATCCCTTTCAGTACCACTACCAGCTTAGATGGAAGTTGAAATCAGTTTTATAAAATGGCTTCTGGTATTGACAAATTATGCATACATTGAGTATATAAAAGTTGTATTTGTGGACAAATTATGCATACATTGAGCAATTCGAAGTTGTATTTGTTGACAAATTACTCATACATTGCCTATATACAAGTTGTATTTGTTGACAAAATGTATTTGAAAAATTACATTCAGCCATAATATTAAAAATATTATTATGGGTACCTTTTTCTGGAATACTCTTACAACCATATTTAATTAACAGAGTGACTGCAAGTGATCTTTACCCAAACATCTCATGTCTGTCTATTCATTAGTTATTTCTTTACAAAGGAACTTGTATATTTGGTAAAGTGATTACATTTTTCATGAATTATTGTCCCCAAATTATGCTTCATAGATGAACTATTCTGCAATGCCAGTGAAAGGTCAATTTTTGTACTGACTAAAAATGACCAAGATTGTTCAGAGTTATGCTTGAAAACTTTTGAAAATTTGGACAATTATTTCTCTGCAAAATGACCTAAACTTGTAAAAGTTATTATGATTAAATATTTTCTTGAATTATTTTCTCTGAATTTTGCATCTAAGATGAATACTTTCCTGGTGAAATATACTCCTATACATGGTAAGGATCAGCACAGTATTTGAAACTGACCAGGATTGTAAGAAATGACATGTTTGAAATTGATCAGGATTTGAAATAAGAAATGATATTATACATATTATACAAGGATTGTTTGAGTTGATGTTTGATCAGGATTGTATGATGTGGTGTTTGAAGCTGATCAGGATTGTACTATATGACATGTTTGAAACTGACCAGGAATGTATGAAGTGATATTTGAAACTGACCAGATTGTAAGAAATAATATTTGAAACTGACCAGGATTATAAGAAGTGATGTTTAAAACTGATCAGGATTGTACGAAGTGATATTTGAAACTGACCAGGATTGCATGAAGTGGTGTTTGAAACTGACCAGGATTGTATGAAGTGATATTTGAAATGACCAGGATTATATGAGGTGATGTTTGAAGCTGATCAGGATTGTAGTAAGTGATATGTTGGAAACTGACCAGATTGTGCCGAATAACGTTTAAAAGCTTAGCCAAGCAGTTTCAGTAATTATTTTCTCTGCAAAATGATATGTAAATTTAGTGTGGTGATTATATATTATTAGTTTACAGCTTAAATTTAAATATCTTCTTTTTATTTTTCTGGTTTTGTTATATTTATTCCTTAAAATGTTGTGTGCAAAATAATGCTCAGCTTGAAAACAACAGAATACAAAACATTATTTTAGTAAAAGGAAAAACCTCATGAAAAATTTCTAAAGGATATATAAACACCCTGTAAATATAAACCTTTTGGGAAAAACTGTTACTGTAATTAAGTAACAAAACAAACGTAAGCAGTGATTGAGAGAAAATTTGAATTTTATGATTTTAAAAATATTGATATAAAAAGTCAGATTTGGTAGATTTTAACATATTTGTATTACTACATTTAACTGACTAGTGCAAGTGCATTAATTAATTTTGGTTATAATAAGTTTATTAAGAAAGAAATTAGGTAAATATATATTTTTTAATTTTTGTCTCAAATTTTGTCTTGAATATGAGTCAGATTGCTTGTTTTAGACACATATGATGACTTTTATCACTGACCAATCATATTTACTGCCTCAATGCCTGCCAACAGTTGATGGTACAAGTATTAATTTAGACTATTTTTTCTTTATTCTAATGAAGCTATTTTTTTTTCTTCATTTATTTCAGGTTCTGAAGATGTTCTGCGAGGACTGTGGAGAACTTTTGTGTCCTGTATGTGCTCTGCTCAAACATCGCCAATGCGGCAAACTTGACTCAATCCCTATCTCAGCAAGTGCCAGGCGCAATCTGCTGCAGTCTTCCAAAAAAAAGTTGTGTGCCACTCTGACCCGAGCCAAACTGCAGCAAGACAAAGTGCAGAAGGAAAAAGAAGACATGCAAAGACTAGTGCAAGAGAACATCAGGCACATAGATGATGCTTATGATTCGCTGTTGACCAAAATCAAGGAACTGAAGAGGTGGGACCTGCAGCAGATGCATGACATCATTTCTAGCTCACAAAAGCACTTTAATGACCATGAGGAAGACATGAAAAAGTTTGTCGCTTTACTGGAAGATGACTTTGCAAAAATGCAGAATAAGCAGACTATAATGTCAGATGTGCAGCTTTTGCAGGAAGTGAAAACTGGTGAGCTTCAAGAAGCTGATGCCCATGTTCATGACCTCAGCACATACCTGGACAAGATGAGTGCCTGCTGTTTTCAAATCCCTGGTCTGCACAAAGAAAAACTGGAAGACATTTTGAATGAAGTTGAAAACTTGTCTCTAGATATGTGTAGAAGCCCAGACAGAATTGTATGTGAGGGTGAGCACACTTATGTCAACAGTTCTGTAGATCAAGGAGGCACTGCTAGCTTCTCAGCCTTCACTGAAGTGTGTCCTGCAAGAAGCTTAGGACCGACAGGAGACAGTGAAGGTGGTAAAGCGGGTTTCTTACATTTAGCTCTTCAAGGAGTGGGTGAGAGTTCTGCTGCTTACCCCCCACTTTCGCTGCACTTTCCTCCAGTTGATGCTTCAGTTTCTGGTGCAGCTTCACAGAACGACACTACCTTTGACAGCCAGCGTAACCCTTTTTCTGTGGTTTCTGTGTGCAAAAAGCCCAGACCCAAAATTCGACCAAGGAATAACTCTGCTCGCCGGTCAGCAGTTGGTTCGGTTTTCAGCGTCAAGCATCCTGTTGTCACAGCAGCCAGTTCTACAAATAAGTCAACAAGTCCAAAGAAAAATAAATCGGGTTTTATCTTTACTTCAGCAAGTAGTCCTTCCACAATTTTTACTTTGCCAATTCGCAAGTCTCGAGAAGCAAGTCAAAATTCTACTTATTGCAATATTAACTCAAATACTCTTCCAATTCCTAAGCCTCGAAATGCAGATGGTTCAAAAACGACTTTACCAAAGTCTGCAGCTTTGACAGCCAGTGATGCTAATGAAATGCTTTCTCGATCAGAAAACACTTTTCTTACAGTAAAGGATCACCTTACCTCTCATTCTTTGCCCCACCTTGCTTCACCAAAAGTAGACTTGCCAAATGCTTTCAGTTCAGCAGTACCTGCCAAAGAACCTTGCATAACTCTTCCACAGAATGTAGAGAATGCTGGCTTTGGTCCCAACAGGCTGGCGAAAAGTGCACCTGAAGTTTTGAGAATTGAGACATCACACACATCTGGCTGTTCTCCAAGAGTAACTACTCAGGTAGACACAGGTCATGCAGTTCCAACAGAAAAATTGATTGAAAACACAATAGGACAGTTAAAAAGTGACAAAGATAATCACTCTACTAAACCAGAATCTTTGAAGCTTCGTAACATTTTCAAGATTTGTCCAGTATCGGAAGGAGATCTGCGCCCACCTATCATCTCAGATTTTGCTGTTATGCCTGATGACCGACTGGCTGTAGTGGATCGTGCTAACAATTGCGTGAAGCTAGTGCAGATGACTGGAGAGGGTCAAATTCAGGCAGGAGAGTGCTTGTTTGTAAATCTTGCCATGCCGCATGGAATTTGTCACATGGACGCAGGAGTAGTTGCAGTGGTCAGTCACGTGGCAAAGACACTGCAGCTTGTATGCTTGGGCAGCAGACCTATTGGTGTGCAGCATACGCACAACACATGCCGTGGCTACACCAATGTGGCACGTCTCTCCTCTCACACACTAGCTGCTCGTTTCTCACTAGGTGTTCATATTCTAGATGTGGGAGGCCCAGCCTTGCGTCTCAAAGCTGCAATTGTCAATGATGAAAATGGCAAGCCACTTTTCCAATCTCCTACCAGTATGTGTACCACTCCAGATGGCAAGATTGTGGTACTCGATGCCATAAAGCTGGAGGTGAGTTGCTGGGACCAGGCTGGTATGCAATTATGGCAAGCAGTACATTCCAGACTGAATTTTCCTCGCAGCTTGTGCAGCATGGGATTGCGGCGTGTGTACTGCTTGTGTGACACCTGCCGATTTGACTGTCTGGCCACTGCAAATGGAAAATTGCTACATTCAGTTAAGCTTGAAGTCCCCTCACTCAAAGATGTGTCAACAGTTGCTCAGGATGCTTGGGGAAGGATTTTGATTAATAACTTGGTAGAAATTGTTTGCTTTGATTGGGTGTGACTATGCAAGAAGAGTCAACATTTCTCCAGCCTCTTGTGGAACTTGAATGGGGGATAAGGTTTCTATAGTAACCAAACAAGCCTAGCTGTTCAGTGTGCAGTGAACTTGCTGATGTTAAAAGGAAATGTTTTGTGCAATTTCTTACTTTGGCAATAGGCATTTGTTTTGAATCTTGCATTGCTTACTGGCTTTGATGTTAATTTGTTGTTAGACTTAGCCCCATTTCTTTGAAGTAAGATACATTATTTTACATATACTACACCCAGACCTCCTTTTACATTTGGATTCAGACTAGTGTTGGAAAAAAATCTATTAATAATCTTTGACATTTTTTTTGGTCCTTTGCTTTGTTTCCCCAGGTTTCTAAGACTGGTGCACATTTAATTTGTTCTCTTCCAGCACAGTCTCAGCTCTATAGAAGTCTTTTGCTACAGGTTTTGCAGATTAGTGACTGAACTCTTTCTGTGTATGGTAATGGCTAGTTGGAAGACTAAGACTGTAAGAGCTTATTTCTGGTTATGGCGCTGTCTTTAGACTGGTCACTCACTACAATAAAATTGTTATATTTAATAAAGACCTCATAGTCCATATTATTGCAGATAAAAAACAACCCTCATTTGTCATCTGTTTGTCTCTCCACATGTGCTGAAATGGTTGACAATGATTCAAACAGTATTTTAATTATTTAGGTAGAATAATGACCAACATTTGTCACCTATTTGTCTGTCCACATTCTGAAATGGTTGTAAGAGTGTATTTTAATTAGTTCAAGTAGAATGTCAACCATCATTTGTCAGCTTTCTATCTCTCCACCTGTTATATTAATACTAATGTCAAAAACTCAAGAAGTATTTTTCTGAAGGCTTCACTTTTACAGAATGAAGTTCGGTTTTTTAAAAAAAAATGTTTTTCACTATCAATGAGATTGTATTTGATTTTAAGAGCTTTGTATTGATCACCAAACATTCTCATGGTGAAATATGGTCTCACAGCTATCCTGATTTTATATTTGTGAATGTTGTCTGATCGTTATTAGTTTTTTTTATTGTAATGGATGTAACAGTTTAAGGTTATGTTGTATGAAATTGTCATTATATTAAAAGTAGACTAGCAAATAACTATATCTTAAATTTAAGTATTCTTGTAGCTTGAAATTTCTGGTTTATCATTTATATTACAAAATGCTGAGAAGATTCAGTAGTTTTGCCTTACATTTTGTCTGACTGTTTATTATTATTATTATTATTTGTACAATTAAAATCTGAAACTCTTATAATGAGGCAGAAACTAAATTTTGTAAGAAACCAACATTGAATTATTCTTTCAAACATGATTGTCAAAATACCAAGAATGATTTTGGCTATAGAATCACTTAAACTCCTAGAAATTTTTCTTTCTATACAATGTTTTATTTTCCACTTTGGTCTGCAGAAAATGAGACTTTTCAGGCTGCCATTGATCAATGAATCATGTTTCCAGGTTGTTGGGAGACATATCTATAGCACACGTCTTGTGAGTATTTACTGCTACTTGCCTGCTATTAGCATCGAAGCAGAAAATGTCACAGAAATTCATAGCCCTGATGTCCACTATAAAGAGCACATAGGGAAACATTTTCCACTGTGGATTCACCAGAATAAATCTAGAATTTGATTAAGTAAATAAAAAAATATGATTTTAAGGCACAAATTTGAATCTTTGATTAGTTAAATTCTGTACTGATTTTAATTCTTTACATGGAATGTTAGTAACTGAACATAAATCTTAAAGGTCACACTCATGCATGGAGATGGCTTAACCCAATTATTTTGCTGTCTTCTTCAGAACTTTGAGTGTCACTAAAATTTTAGTTCAAATTTGAATTTCATAAAGCTTTGTCATTTTCCCTAATAAATTTTGAAACACTCCACCCCCAACCCCTATTTATGCATTAAATGCCTCATTTGACTATATATAAACAAGGATATTATAAATCAACATGTGCTTAAATTTTATTCAATTAATTTTGTGTGGCTTCATGTTCTTTATGTGTTTGGTGTTGTTTGATTGTCATCCGCCTTTGTAAGTTGATCCTAATATTGTACTTGTTAATTATTCAGCATGATTCAACCAAGATTCACATGAAAGGAGACCCAATTTTTATAACAAAAACTTAATTTTTGTTGTTGTTTTAATATTGTGTCTGATTGAGTGGAGTTATAATATTAAAAAAAAATTCTTTAGTCTGTTAATGAGTGTCTGACTGTGTGGAGTTAGAATAAAAAAAAAATTCTTTAGTGTGTTAATGAGTATCTGACTGTGGATTTAATATTTAAAAAATAAAGTCTCTGTTACAGAGTGTATGATAGGACTTAGGATAGCAAAAATGTTTAATCTGTTGATGAGTGTCTGATTGTGTGGAGTTAGAATTAAAAAATATTCTTAAGTACATGTATATTAATGAGTGATTATTTGTGGATTTAGAAAAAAATCAATCTTATAGTCTGTTAATGAGCATGTGATTGTTGTGGATTTAGAAAAAAAAACATTCTTTTGTCTGTTAATGAGTGTGTGTGTGTGTGTGCACGTGCACGTGAAGTTGAAATTAAAATAAAATCTTAATGTCTTTTAGTGAGTGTCTGAACTTCGAATTTAAAAACATTCTATAGTCTTTTATGAGTGTGTAAAATTGATGTAAAGCATGAAGTGTACAGTATTTTTTGGGTCACTCTTTGACCTCACATTTAAAATGTATAAATAGGATTCCATTCCTAATGTTCTCTGACAATCATGTCATATTAAGAACACTGATTTAAATTTGGTGACCATGAATTTTTTCTGTTTTAATCCAAATTACATTTCTGAAACTATGATCCATATTTTAAAAAAAGAAATTGGATCTAATTTAGATAATTAAAAAAAATGATATCATTGGACACACTATTGTGGTTTGAAAGGCTTCACTCAAATGTTATTTGTGGATTCACCTCACTAGTGTGATTTAGTGGAATTGTTTTAGAGTACATTTAAAATGCATTTTCACCGATTAAAGATTTTATCATATGCAACAGTTGTTTTCAAATTTAATCACATTTCATTTATTTTTTTATTTTTTATTTCTTTCATTTGTTTTATCCAGATCTGTATTATCAAGTTGATATGGTTGTTTTGTTTCATTATGTAAACCAGAGTGAAATGTTTGAAGGTTGAATTATTAATTACTTACTATGATTTACAGAGGTAATCTCTTTTATTTATGTCAGAGATTTTATATGCTGATATATCTGACAACTATTTATTTTTCCCTTTTATTTCTTGTTTGTTTATGATTGGGAACCTTGTACAATGATGATATTCTGTCTTGAAGTTTTGCAAGCTGAGAAGCTGTCTCTTTAGGATTGTGATTGTTTTCAGCCATTACATTTGCTCAGTCCTCATTTGCTAAAGAAGATAACTGGTTGATGATTTAAAACACATTATACTCTAGAACTTGTAGACATAATTTTGGTCAGTGGTAAGGGAAATAACTCCATACTGTAAAGAATGCAGGGATTTTTATACATGTAAATTCATTGATGTGGAATTTATATACAATTACAAGCATTTGTAAATCACATTATTTAAAAGTTTTCTTAAAATTTACACAAAATGGTCAAATTTAAACCTTAAACAGTTTTATGAATAAAAATTTAGATCTGTATTGTAGAATTATGTTAGTGCAGTAATTTTCCTTTGTCTTGTCTACATTTAGAAAACATGATTTTGAAATTCACTTTTAAAAGGGTTTATAGGAAGAAATTCATGTTGATTCAAAGTTTCTTTAATTTGTAGTCATTGTTTCCTTTTTCCTGTTCATAATTTGTTATAAATTTTTTATTTGATCTGATAGTTTTATAGGCCTACTTGTCAAATTGTATATTCATCATGTTGAGTAATAAAGTTTGACCATTAATATGTTTATTACCATTTAATATGAGTATTAATATTTATTTGATATTTAAAGAATACAATTGAATTTTATTGATTATTCCTAGGATATTTATTTATTTATTACAAACGTTAATATGGCCAGAAAAATGTTTGTTGCAGTTCAGTAAGAAAACTGTTTTTGTTTTGTGCAATGGATTTTGAAGTAAAATATACTCAGCTGGTAATTAAATTTTGTTGTTGGTGTTGTAAAATCATATTAACTATTTGTAAAGGCCTTTTATTTTTGCAACTTAAAAACAACAGAAAAACTTTAAGGTGAAGTCAAAAGTGACTTTAAAAAAATATCTATATAGTATATATTTGCACTTTGAGCATTACACGAAATGTTACTGATGATTTCAAAATACAACTAAAGATGTATTGCTTTTTAAATTTTACCATGTTTAATGGAAGCAAATTATCTCTTTAGGGTTTTCTTCTAATTATTTCAGAAATTTATTTTGTTCTTTATTTTTTCCTCTGTGGTTTAGTGGCTTGTTTCTTCTATTACTTTTTAATAAATACATTTTATAACATTCTGTTTATCTTCACATGGTCCTGATATATATTCTTACACAACTCTTGAGTTATTTTACATCAAATTCTAGATTTTTCAGTGTACAAGACTTCTTTGTGAATTTTAACTAAACTTACTACTAGAACAAAATACAATGAATAAAACTAACATATTTACTGGTATTCATAATTGCATTGTGCTGAAAGTTTTTGTGAATGTGAAAAACTATTAATACTAAAGAAATTAATGTAATGAAAAATATAGAAATGTACTTCAGTAAGGGTGGGTGGGAATCTGTTTAAACAGCCAGACAGAATTGCAAACTACTCAGAAACTTAGCATAGTGTTTGCTGTAATTGTGTTCACTGCTCTGGGTATTGACAGAAAGACAACTTGAGAAAACATTATTCAAATAATTGTGTTAACAGTTAAAGAAATAAATTATTCCAATTAATGTATAGCAATAAATATTTAACTTATCCATATTGTGTATTTATGAAACAAAAATGTACCTCTTTACATGCAAGCAAATATCAGTTTTATTATCATTTAGTTTTAGTTTGTAAAAGTTGTGTAGGATTTAGTTTTTGAAAATGGTAAAACTTTATTAAACGAGCATACAGATCATAATTTCATGGCATGTCAGTAAACTGCTTGCCTAATTTTAAAAACAAGTCTAAATTATGTATAATTTATAATTGAGGGCATTATCTATGGATGCACATTCTAAGATCTGGGCTTTTAATTCTAAGAAGCAAACTGAACTTCAATCCTTTCTCCTAGGAGACCAAAGTAAAGCATTGAAATGCATCTTGATTCTTTTGTTAATCCATATTACTTATTACTATTTCCATTCTTGTTCCATCCAGTCCAATCTATAGCACAATTGAGATGTATATTAAGGCATTTTATTTTATTTCAATCTGACCATTTTCTTCCTTTCCTAAGATTAATGGGAGTGCTTTGGCCTTATCCAATTTCATGCTTTCCTCTTTAATTTTGGATTAAATGGGAGTGCTTTGGCCTTATCCAATTTCACGCTTTCTTCTTCAATTTTGGAGTAATGGGAGTATGTTTGGGCCTTATCCAATTTCATGTTTTCCTCTTTAATTTTGGATTAAATGGGAGTATTTCAGCCTTATCCAATTTCATGCTTTCCTGTTTAACTTTGGATTAAATGGGAGTATATGTTAGCTTTATCCAATTTCATGCTTTCCTCTCTTTATTGTTTATAAGTTATTACATAATTTACTGATGTCATTTTAGTTTCTGTTTATATGAAATAAAGTGGACTTCCAGGACGGTTTCTAACTTTTTCTAGGGTTAATATTCTACTTTTTGTTTATGGAGTTAAGAATTTTGTCAGAATTTCAGAATTTTATCAGAATTTCTTTCATGGCAACAGAGACATAATTTGTTAAAGCTGTATTATGTTTTTGTTCTTTAAAAAAAAGTATTTCTCTTTTTTTGAGAAAAAATCTGCACCTTACTATGTTATGTTTTAATTTCTTTGTTTATAATACTAGTTGTTTGATTGCTAATCCTTTGATATTAAATTACAGTAAACTGTATTCAAATTTTGATTATCTTAAATTATTTTCTTATTTATTTGGAAATTTATCCCTATTTTTGTTGTTGTTGTTGTTGCTTATTTGTAATACTATTATACAAACATTTTTGGCTCTTTACAGATCATACTTGCAAATATTTTTCACATGCTCTTTGTTTATTGGTATAAAAAAAATTGAAATAAGTTTCAGTCATTCTAATATAATTTATATATGAATAAATAGATGTCTTCCAGTGCTGCATATTTCATATGTGTATTTCTATGATTTTGATGAAAATAAATTTGATTGAAAAAACATCAAAAAGATTGTTTTGTTGTCTTTTTCTCTGCATTTATCTGCTCATTGAGTGATGTATATGAAATATGACTTTCATCTTTCTGACATTGTTTTAATAGAATCAATCTGTGTATCAATGCACTCTTAAGTAGAAGTTTTTTTTAAAATTTATTTCTACAATTGTGATTGTAAATTTGATCATGAACACCTCAAATGAGTGGATTTCTTTTTAAAAGGACTTCTGCCACTGAGACTTTTTCTCAGCTCAGCCTTCTGTAGAGGGAAACATTACTTTGGGTCATCAGAAACAATGCTAGTTTTTGACTCCACCCATTTTCCTTGGTCATCTAACTCACCAACCAATTAAATTTAGCCAGTTAAATCTCGCCCACCTTCCCCACGACTTTGGCGGACAGCTGGACAGCACATAGGCATGCGTACTGATCTAAATTCTTATTCCTGCGATTACTTCCTGTTCTCGCCTCACTGTATCTTTTAGACTTTATGCCAACATATCCAACATATAGGGACGTAATTTGTTTTTACTGACATCTGGGACTTTATGCCAACACATCCAACATATTGGGACGTAATTTGTATCTACTGACATCTGTGATTTTATGCCAAGAGATCCAACATATAGGGACGTAATTTGTTTCTATTAACATCTGGGACTTTATGCCAACACATCCACCATATAGGGACGTAATTTGTTTCTACTGACTTCTGGGATTTTATGCCAACACATCCAACATATAGGGACGTAATTTGTTTCTATTAACATCTGGGACTTTCAGCACATGTGCTGGGTGAGTGGTAGGCAAACAGTGTCTGCTTTTACACGTGTTGATTTCAGAATGTGTAGTGAATGTCAGCTAGCTCCCAGCACAATACACACTGAGAAGCTTGTCGCCAGATCAGAATTACGCTATGAAGAGAAACCTATGTTAGAACTCGAGGGTAAATAAAGTAGATCCATCCTGAATATCGTCTGTAGAATGGGATGGAGATGCAGTTAAGTAGTTTCTAAAAAGTCAATGCAACAATTTTTATGGTAATTATTTTTAACACAGCTTTAATTATCTCATAAAGAATAAGTATCAAATAAAGTTAATTATAATTACTATACTATTTGAATACAGTATTATATACACTTTCTTACTACTGTTTGTTACACAGTATTCTATCGCCGACAGAGTGTACTATTAAAAAATGAATATTTAGACCCACTGAATAAAATATATTTAAAAGTACTGGTCTAATACAAACACTAGTAATTAACAATTATTAAAGCTGTTTATATTTTGCTGCGTTTTATTTCTTCTCAGAGTTGCAAGTTACAAACTCTATTTTTACTTCAGTTTACTACTTGTTTTCTTGTTATTGATCCAAATTAGTTTCCCACTTGCAGACACGATTTAGACAAATAATTACTAAATTATAAGTGTTATAAAGTACTCAAGACAGTTATTAGTTTTCCACTTGCAGACACGATTTAGACAAATGCCTACCACAAAACAACAGCAGATGATAGGTCACGTGGTCTGTGACGTCGGAAAGTTACGTGCCTATAAACTTTATTTCAATCAACGCTTCCCCACCCCAACATTCCGCATTTAAGCATTCACTCAACACCCAGACTTATGTACTTCTCTCAATGTATACAGTAGGGCAATAGATTACAAAATAAGTTTGTATTCATAAAGCTTTGCATTTCAAGATTCATCATTCGAATAATAGTTATAATTCATTGATATATATATTGCACATCATAAAATTAATAAGAAATGTAATTCCCGTTTCATGACAAAAAGGGCTTTTTCTCTTAAATTTGTAAATCCAAATAATTTAAATCGATTTCTTATATATGTAAATCTGTTGTTATTAAATCTATTTTTTATTTTAGTAAATCCAGTTTATTTCGTTTTTTTTAAAATTTTGTTTCTACGTTTCCTGTTGTCGTTGTGTTAATAGTTGTATGGCCTGAATGGCCTTTATCACCCTAAGGCACATGAGGAGGAAGGTATGTGGCACTTACAAGTTCCTGATTAATTAATCGTCAATCTCTATCTGAATATTTATCCTTATCTGTGTATAATATTCTATCTGAATATTTATCCTTAAATTATACACAGATAAGATTCTTCCCTCGCTCAATTAATCATTCACCGACAGGGTCTTGGTCTTGCGGTTGAGAGTGACTAAGTCAGGCCTTGAAAGGTCTACCCACTGGTTATCCCCCCTCTCAAGCGTTACTTGTCTTAGAATAACAGATTCTACAGCACTATCTTGTCAGTCAATCTGTCTTCTAGCCCTCCACAATCTCTCATTCCGATGACAGGAACTACCCCAAGCATATGTGTAACCGACTTTCAGTACGTCATTACGTCATCTGGCTACGCTCCCACCTGTCACCTACATATGCTCCCTTTCCTACTCAATAAGAAGAGTGGATAGTTTAAAATTCAACAATTTTATTAAAAAATTAGAATTATAAAATTAACTCGTTCACAATTTGATAAAATTATAACCACACCAAGGCAATAATATAGATCTCAGAATTCACAATGCTTCTCTCATACATTCAATCAATTAAGAAAATATAAGAACATACTCATTAATTATTATCCCCTAAAACAATTATCAGGAAGATTCACACAATTTAATATTGACACCTTTCCTAGAGCAATTACTAGGTTTCCCAAATCAAGCATCAATATTTCTAGGCTCTAAACAGTTAGAATAATAAAAAAAAAAGAATGAGGATAAGAATTTACATAAATCATAGAACAGATACAGGTTTACACACGAATAAATATTGGTTACGGTTCACCTGATGCTTTGCGTGCGTCGTTCCCGGCCTGTTACGTCAGCATCTTGTTATCAGCATCAGTCTGGAAACGGTTCTTATGAAGTATGTTCAGTTCCTTAAAGTTCACAGTTTGTTCTTAACTAACACAGACACTCCCTGAATTAACACAAAGTCCAGTGAAATTCCAGTTCTACAACATAGACTAGTAAACCTCTCTTGGAATACCACAAATTCGACGTTCATGTCACCACTTCCAAAGTTGGTACATTCATCACAGCCTTCCCATTCGATAGTACACCCAATCATACGAACATTCTCGTAGCGGCTAACACAGCATAGCACACTCCATAAGAAACAGGTTTGGCTGACACAATTTCCAATTGAGGTCCGTACAACCCTCTCTGGCTTCCTATCCTCTTAGTGTTTAGCTTGTCGTACCCTAGTGACAGTAGACTTCAGACCACGGCGACGTCAGAGCCAAGGTCTCCAAGTCAAGATGAATTTGCGTTGTCTCGTGTTCCGTTGTCATGTGTTTCCTTTTCCTGCAGACGTTTGCCCTTAGAAAACCAATCATGGCCTTTGTTATAAGTGATCACAATAACTATTATTAGAAAACCAATCACGACCTTTGTCTTAAGTAATCACAATAATAAATAAAAGTGAGAACTTGAGTCACGACCTTTGATATATAAGTGATTACAATAACTATAATTAGAACTTCCGTTATGACGTTTGTTGTAAGTAATCACAATAACTATAATTAGAAAACCAATCATGACCTTTGTTGTAAGTGATCACAATTACTATAATTAGAAAACCAAACATGAACTTTTTTGTAACACTAAGTAGAAAACCAGTCATGATATTTGTTATAAGTGATCACATTAACACTAATTAGAAAATCAATCATTACCTTTGTTATGAGTAATCACAATAAATACAATGAGAACTGCAGTCATGACCTTTGATATAAGTGATAACAATAACTATATCTACGACTCCAGTCGTGACCTTTGTTATAAGTGACCATGGCAATGAATAAACATTATTTTAAAGAATGATCAAACTTATCATATTTTCAAATATTGCTTCTTTAGTGCCCAGTTATTTTTCGACTTAATATCCAGAACTGTAGTGACATTTCCCTAAAGACTTTCTCCATAAAATAAGCTTACCACAATCTAAAATTGCAAGCACTATGGCCAGCGCCAAGATTTAGTTCGTGCTGTTACTAACACCTGAAACTTTCATATTCTTAACATTTCCCTCCACTCCCACCCCCAACTAGGCTACTATTTTAATTGTCTTATCAATCTGTATATAGAATTATTAATTAACAGAAAGGAAAGAACGAGAAGACAGAAAAAAAACATACATCCCTACAGATAGCTTATGTACTGTATTATTCGTGAAAAAGAAAAATGAAAGAATTTTCTAACATTCAAAAGAAAAATTCTACAGCCATTCTTTCAACCATAAGCATTAATAAATCTGAAATACTATCTGGCTTGCATATTTACAATAGCTAAATACAAGTATATAAATATAAGTTCACTCTGATAAATTCTATCAAAAGTTTGGTAACAAGATTTAGTTGTATGGTTTAGTTAGAAGATATCAAGATAATAAACTCTACCAGCTATATGGTAACAATATATAATTATATAGTTAAGTAGATATCAAGATAATAAACTCTACCAGCTATTTGGTAACAAGATATAATTATATAGTTAAGTCGTAGATATCAAGATAATAAACTCTACCAGCTATTTGGTAACAAAAGACAATCATTCGAAAGAAACCCGTCATTCCACGTGGTCAATTGCCGCACGCGTTTTTATTTTAATTTTTATTTGTTGTGAAACCCCAATATAATTATTAGCCTCATGGAAAATATTTCTTTGCAAACATTTTAGTGAATGTTAAATCGTTACCACTCTAGTCAGATCCGTTAAAAATGTAAATTTTGACATCGCAAGCCAGATGCAATCGCTGCTGAACCTTGGCCTCGTGAACTGCTTACCATTTGGGAGTTGGTTTCTTTTAGATGGTATTCTATGGGAAGGTGGATTCGGTTATACAAATATGAACTGTCCGTTCAGTAGAGTAGCGTCGAATGCTGCCTACCCCCCCCCCCCCCAGCAACTGCAAAAACATATCCCCTTCTAAACTCTCTCACAACCACCCCCCACCCACCCCCACCCATGCACACATACACACACACACTATATATATATATATTTCTCTCTCCAGAAAGAATCAGCTTGCCGTGCGCCCTGCTAAAACTTATTGATGTGCACATTTTTCAAATTTCAAGTTCAATTCGTGTTTGAAAGAACAAATATTGGGCCCCTATTGAAAGCCCCCCAACCCTCAAGCATAGCAGGGGCTGCTGGGGCAGTAGTCACTGCCCTTTTGATTATTGTGCCCATTGTTCAAAATGCAATTCCAGTGAATGGACTGTGCACTAAACAGTTTATTCGGTTTGTGTTAGGTGGTCATAGCGTCCATTAGAAATCGATAAATTCTCTTGAACAATGATTCATTTAGAATCGCGCCTCTTCAACTGTACTTGAACTGATCTACTACTTAATACACTAGAACAGTAAACTAGATATAAAAATAAATGTATTATTGTCAACAGCAATAACCAAGTAGAGAAATTAATAAGTTTAATAATAGCCAAAGTTCGTAGATATTTTAAATGAAAAGGAACTGGTTACCTTATGAAATCTTTTTGCTTTAATGGAGTGGAAACGAGTACAGTAGAATAACAAATGATTGATGAAGAGAAAGTTTGTTTTTTCTTAAAAGTAGCTTAATATATATATGTTGGCAACAGTTATAGACAGTTACGTTCAGACATTCTGAAATGTTGGTAACACGTCATTCGCAGTGCTCGCCCCTTGGTGTTGATAGACTTGGACAAAGGGCAGAAAACTGTGACTGCGCAATAACAGAAATAAAAACTTTAAAAAAAATTCGAACACACATATATATATATATACTGTTGACTCGCGTTAGAGAGGATACCGAAGTCATCGAAAAAACAGAGAATATTATTTGTATTACTACTACTCTATTACTGCTACTAACTGTGACAGCAGAAACGAATAGCAGAAGCAGCACAAGGTAAGTTATTCATTTTTTTTTCTTTTGGGTTGGGAGGATTTTATAGTGGTAAATGCTTGCAATAGTTTGTTGATATAAAAAAACGAAAGACGTAATGCCAGTAGTTAAGAAACTGAGGAAATGGTTTAGTAAGAGAGTTAAAGAAAATGATTCGGGATAAATAATTACGCGAATTAAGTCGACAGAGTGAATAAGTGATTCGTGTTTGGTCCATTTGACGTTGAAATGTTTTGAAAATTTAATTAATTGCCTGGTTAAAAAAAAGATGTACACACCAAATGCCTCTACCTACCTATCTATGTGTGTGCATGCATGTATATTTTGCCTCAGGTTAATTATATTCCTCTCAGTATAATTAATTATATATTTGTGTGAATTAATATTTAATCAGTGGAACAAACGACAACAAAGCTAAACCTTCTTAGTATTTAGTGATCGGGATTACAGGTGTTCGCATATACAAGGATCGATAACTCCATTTGACTGTGGATCATGTGAGTGGTACTCTTGCTGTAAACTGCAGGTAACAATTTTGTGAGCACTGGTTTCGATAAAAATGTCAGCTGTTATTTTACCATCGTACTAGAACGACTTCTGTTGAGCACAGTTCCCTCCTTGGCCATACTGGTATTTTGAAACAGCCGTTACTAGACATGAGTATAGAATTCAAACTTGTAGGACCAATCAGCGAGAGTCTTTCAATGAAGATTAATTATCTAGACCAGTATGTACAGAAGCAAATAAGCAGGTGGATACTGAGCAAAGAATAAACTTATATCTGGAATTTGAATTTATGAAAGTGTCTAAGGTTAAAAGACATGAAGGAGTCCGAGGATTTTGTTTAGTTGTAGACACAAAAAAAATAAATATCCTTTAGATGTCAAGGTTACTGATACTTCTAGAGACTTGAATCTCTTCAGTTATCATCAATTATTTGTGCAGTTATAAAATTCTCTCTCTCTCTCTCTCTTGCTCTCTCTCTCTCTCTCTCTCTCTCTCTCTCTCTCTCTCTCTCTCTCTCTCTCTCTCTCTCTCTCTCTCTCTCTCTCTCTCTCCTCTGTGTATGGTCTATATCCAGCTGAGTAAGATCTCTGACCCTCTGAGTAAGATCTTCCCTTTTGAGTATGGGATCTGTCCTTCTATAACCTCTCTGATCATTTGTGTCCTTCTATGGTCTTTGTCCCTCTGTGTATGGTCTCTCTCTCTCTCTCTTTGTGTATGGTCTCTCTCTCTGCCTTTATGTTTGGTCTCTCTTCCTTTGTGTATGGTCTCTCTCTCACTTTGTGTATGGTCTCTCTCTCTCTCTCTCCCTTTGTGTATGGTCTCTCTCTCACTTTGTGTATGGTCTCTCTCTCTCTGTATATGGTCTCTCTCTCTCGCTTTGTGCATTATCTTTCTGTTTTCCTCTGTATATATCTTCTCTCTACCTCTGTGCATGGTCTCTGTCTCTCTGTGTATGGTCTCTCTCTGACCCTCTGTGAATGTATTTCACTGTCTTCTTCTTTACTCCATCCTTCTCTGTATTCTTTTTCATATATCACTCTCAGTATCTTTGCTTCCCTCTTTCTTCGTGGGTCTACATGATTTTTTTTTGCTTTTTTCTTCTATCTTGCTCTTCTTTTATTCTCCCAACCGTCTTTCTTTCCATCCATTCTCCTCTTTTTCTATCTAACCCCAATCAGTAAAATAGCTTAATTTGTCACACATACATTGGACTTAACATTGTTTTAATCACACTGAACGGGAGTGTAATTCTGCCTTAGATATAGTGTTTTATTTACTCAGGGTGAAGCTCATATTCGTTTTACTCACATTTTATTGCGATTGATTTACTCACACAAAATATTACGATTGATTTGCTCACACAAAATATTACGATTGATTTACTCACACAAAATATTACGATTGATTTACTCATACAAAATATTGCGATTGATTTAATCACACAAAATATTACGATTGATTTACTCACACAAAATATTAAAGCCCTAATGACTATTTTGTTCTCCCCGAAGAATGCGTCTTAATATAATTTTTCTTTTTCCTCTCCTCCAGAATGGCTGTCGTCCATCTCGTTGCCCTGACTTTAATTGTGGCCAGTGGGACTTTAAGCGCACCGCGTGGAAAACGTACCGGAGACACGAATGAGCATAGTCTTGAGGAACTGAAACATATTAACATAGACAACCATATAGATCTGCTGCACTCAGATGTAAGTGTGTCCTTGACAATGTAGAAACAACATAGACAACCATAGAAATTTGCTGCACTCAGATGTAAGTGTGTTATTGACTATGTAGAAACAACTCTGTAATATCCTGGCCATCTGATGACTAAGTGTGAGTCTGTGTCACAAGAGGGACAACTTTACAATCTCCTGGCCCTGTCATGACCATGCGTGAGCCTCTGTCAATGTAGAGACAACTCTATAATCTCCTAGCTCTCAGATGACTCATTTTTCACAACAGCACACGTAAATAATTACAAACATTACGTTCTTTCTGTTTAAGTAAAATTCTGAAATTTGATCTTGCTGTTATTCTTTCCTTTAAAGGAAACTAATGGTATTATTAAAATATCTTCTCTATCAATCTCCTGTTATCATCTATTTTATGTGAACCACATATCTTTAAAAGCGATAAAATTGAGGTTCTATGACTCTATGTGCTTTGTAGATCTGCAAATATGCAGACGGGGAAACTGAATTAATAAAACGACTTAGTGCAAAACATTTCATTCCTGGTATAAAGCGACAATAGGCGACTTAGTGGAAAACGTTTCATTCCTGGAATAAAGCGACAATAGGTGACTTAGTGCAAAACGTTTCATTCCTGGAATAAAGCGACAATAGTTGACTTAGTGGAAAACGTTTCATTCCTGGAATAAAGCGACAATAGGTGAGGAACTAACAGTTTGAACTATGCTGACAAAAGGGGTTGAAAAAATGTTCGCGCGACCTAAGACTATACAGTCAGTCCATGTTGTCAGTGGAGTGAGTGACAGCGAATATCAAGGGAGACTATTTCGATATGACAATTTTACGATGACCTCGTCTTCCGCTTTCGATTGATTTTTATCAAAGACACACACGGTTTGTGTCAGTGTAAACAGAATAAATATACTATTGTTCAATAATGTGTCTGCACTTTTAAAAGTTAATTACAGTTAAGTTAATAAGTTAATTATTTTTGTGAACCGCTGTCAATCTTCCTACTGTTATTCAATATTACGCACACTCGTGTAATATTGATGTCTTCCGGATTAATTGGTTGGCTTGACCAGTTTAATGACGCACTTCCCACCACCATTCCGAAAGGCTGGATTCGTCCTTAGCCAGACTTCTTGTTGCCTCAGAAATTGCTTGATTTCTTTCAGCTTTGTATTACTATAGGGGAACTTGGTTCACTTTAATATATTCAGGATCCGGACACAGTACACTGATGTATTCTGGATCCGGACACAGTACACTAATGTATTCTGGATCCAGACACAGTACACTAATGTATTCTGGATCCAGACACAGTACACTAATATATTCTGGATCTAGATACAGTACACTAATATATTCTGTATCCATACACAATACACTAATGTATTCTGTATCCAGACACAGTACACTAATATGTTCTGGATCCAGACACAGTACACTAATGTATTCTGGATCCAGACACAGTACACTAATGTATTATGGATCCAGACACAGTACACTAATGTGTTCTGGATCCAGATACAGTACACTAATATATTTGTATCCAGACACAGTACACTAATATATTCTGGATCCAGACACAGTACACTAATCAGTAAAATCAAAACCACAACCCCCCCCCAACCCAAATGTGGCGCATCACATATTAGTAGGGTCTGAATGAGAGATATAAATATTTAATAAAAAAGAAACAAAATATATTTTTTCATTTACATGTGAAAAGGTCAATAAGGTTAATTTAATTATTTATGACAACGGATAATACTTCGAAGTGAAAACACAAATGTATGTTTGTACTGTGTTCTTTACTACTGCATATTAAAATAAAATGTATGCATATAATTATATACTCATAAATATATTTACATATAACTAAATATTCATAAATATATTTGCATACTGAAATAGCGAATTAGATAGCTTGATTGAAAATATGGGTGCTCTTACTGTGTAAAAAAGATCTATATCGCTAAAAATTATTTTTTTGTTTCCAGTAAACCCGCAATTAAAAAATATTTTGTCTCGAAAGGGCTCACAAATTAGATGTTAATTAATTAGAAAACTGGATGATTTGGGAAGAGAATTAACGAAGATTCGTGTTCTTTTTCTGAGAAATTCTCTGTCGCGTACGGCTAAATAGTTTGTAAGACTGTTCACACTGCAGACGTAAAACATCATATTTATTTCCCCTGAAAGATTTATTTGTGATCAAACTTTCAGATGTTGGAGGAAGTGACAGATGAACCTGAAGTGCCAGATGAACCTGAAGAACCTATCTATCAGAAAGAAAGAAAGGGGAGCGCAATCCATGACGCTAGCAACCTCCAGTCCAACAAATTTAAGAGTTGGTCTGCCGTGCACGATCATGCGGATCGTGACCTTGCCAGGAACAGCCAGCTGGAAGGGGAGGAGAGCGAAAGCCATGATACTAAGAGTAGGTCTGCCGTGCACGAGCACTCGGATCGTGACCTTGCCAGGAACAGCCAGCTGGAAGGGGAGGAGAGCGCAAGCCATGATGCTAAGAGTAGGTCTGCTGTGCACGAGCACTCGGATCGTGACCTTGCCCTTGACAACGACGATCATGTGGGAGTATAGGTTACGCCAAATAGTTGGGGATAAGTATCTTTGGGATTGTTTCAAATGTTTTCTTTCAGCATAAAATCCGTTTCACACAGGTTTTGGTTCCTAGAAATCTTCTGCATTTCTGTTTTTTTATTTAAAATTTGAAATGTGTTGTAAAATTAGAGATTTCGTAATGCAACGTGTTTCTGTTTCCTTTAATCTCCAGAATTAAATTTACATGCATTATTTTATTATGAATTCTTCGTTGTTGTTTTTTTAATTCCAAAGAACGTTGTCCATATTTATGTTTATCATCACAGAGATGATCATACAATCTTGTCAACACACAATAATTGCTTTCTAAGTTAAATCTTGAAGTAAACTAAATTATAAGAAAATAACATACATACACACATACAGATAAGTATGCACATACTTGTGCATGTATACAGATATACATACACAAATGCACATATACATTCTCATACAAATACACATACAGATGCACATACACGCACACATACATATACACACAAATACACATACATAAACATATATACATGCAGATGCAAGACACACATACATAAACATACGTTCATAAACATATATACATACAGATGCACATATACATATACACATTGTATCTATATATGTATATATCTGTATGTATATGTGTATCTGTATGAATATATGTATGTGTGCTTATTTATAACTGGTGAACATTTGGACTTGAAACTTGAAACTCAACACTCAAGGCTCAAGGTGAACTCAACAGTCAAAACTTGAAAGTCAAAAGGCCCTTTGCTCCCTGTAAAATATAATTAAGGAGCAAACCTAAGTTTCCTGTTCATCACAATATAACCCCACTCCACCTCACTCTCCATTCTCATCTTACAATTTCCTGCAATAGTAATCTTTAGCTTGATGCACACACACATGGCACAATAAATATATCAAACAGTGTCACGTTTTTTTTTTTTTTTTTTTTTTTTTTTTTTTTTAGCAAACTACATGTGAGCAGCCTAGTTCAACACATGTAGTAATAAAAGTCACTTCACATAGTACATCTCTACATAAGTATAACATATTAATAGCAATAATGCATGAAATGTTTCTAAGTTCATTGTCTTTCAACCAGTCGGTTTCACTCACCATCAAGCTAACGACTGCCTTTCAAAGATGGACTTCTTCCACTCCGAATTCAAAAGTGATTAGGGTGCAGACTTTTCTACAGCATGCATTACGTCATCAATCGAGAATATTCTTGCCGCAAGTTGCTTACTTCAACTCAGACACTTTCAAAAATAACACCATAAGGAGTGCCCAGGATCGGATTACTCTGACAATTTAGTAATTTATATAACAATTAAAATTTAAAATAGGGAGAGGCAAATTTACTCCTTCACATAGTGTCTAACAGAAACCTTATCTCTTTGTCTCCTACAAATCCACGAGTTATGTTAACCGGTAGTCGTCTGGGTCTTTATCGCTTTCTATCACACAGACGCAGTACAGTGTTGGGTGGCTGCAATCGCGTGATATGTGTCCAGGTTTATTAAACTGATAACTCACATTTGTCTGGGTTTGGGAGTCCCTGTCAACTTGTGGTTTAATTTGGGTTGGTGCTCTAACCTCTTCCCTAAAACCTTTTCTTTCCCTAAAACTGTTATTCTGGAATGTTCCTATACTTTTATTTGGACTTGGTGCAACCTTGCTATTTTCGGTGAAGTGTTTTATGGAGTTTCCTGTTTTACTATGAGCGTTGTCATAGTGGTCAGCACATGTTGCAATATCTTCTAGGCTTTTTTGTTCTCAAGAATGTGACTAGTTTCGAACAGGTTTCGTAGTTTCGCGTGGAATTGGTTACCATGTCCGAAGTCGAGAAGAGTTATTTATGAAGGACTTAGAGAGCTATGTTAAATACAGCGAGAGTTACGTCATCAACCATTTATTAGTACGAGATAGCATCAACAAACAAAGTGTTACGTCATCAACCAATTATTAGTACGAGATCGCATCATCAAACAAAGAGTTACAAGAAATGATGTGATTTATTAATAAACTTAATTAGTAAACAAAAAATAAAGCAATCTAGTATTAGATTTAATCACTGATCACAAATGATATCATTTAGTAAAATATGACTGTAATCACTGATAAAGAAATTATATCACTAAGAGAGAAATTTATCACTGAACAAGAAACACATTCAAACGTACAATGCAATCACTGAGCAAGAAGTGATAACATCAAGCATAAATTGCAAATCACTGAGCAAAAAAGAAGTTTTATTAAATATGTAACGTGAGAAATTATTGTGACCAAAAATGAAATGTGATAACTGGACAGGAAATTTGATAATAATACAGGATGAACTGTAATCGTTGAGTAAGAAATGATATCACAAGCATGGCATGATGTGCACATTTTTCAAATTTCAAGTTCAATTCGTGTTTGAAGGAACAAATATTGGGCCCCTATTGAAAGCCCCCCACCCCCCAAGCATAGCAGGGCCTGCTGGGGCAGTAGTCACTGCCCTTTTGATTATTGTGACCATTGTTCAAAATGCAATTCCAGTGAATGGACTGTGCACTCAACAATTTATTCGGTTTGTGTTAGGTGGTCATAGCGTCCATTAGAAATCGATAAATTCTCTTGAACAATGATTTATTTAGAATCGCGCCTCTTCAATTGTAATTGAGCTGATCTACTACTTTATACACTAGGGAGTAAACTAGATATAAAAATAAATGTATTATTGTCAACAGCAATAACCAAGTAGAGAAATTAATAAGTTTAATAATAGCCAAAGTTCGTAGATATTTTAAATGAAAAGGAACTGGTTACCTTATGAAATCTTTTTGCTTTAATGGAGTGAAACGAGTACAGTAGAATAACAAATGATTGATGAAGAAAAAGTTTTTTTTTTTTTTTTTAAAGTAGCTTAAGTATATTATATATATGTTGGAAACAGTTATAGACACTTATGTTCAGACATTCTGAAATGTTGGTAACACGTCATTCGCAGTGCTCGCCCCTTGGTGTTGATAGACTTGGACAAAGGGCAGAAAAATGTGACTGCGCAATAACAGAAATAAAAACTTAAAAAAAAAATTCGAGCACATATATATATTCTGTTGACCCGCGTTAGAGAGGATTTCGCGAAAGCGGCGGAAGCCGGAAGCGCACCCCACACTCTATCAAATAGAGAGGGTACCGGAGTCATCGAAAAACAGAAAATATTATTTGTATTACTACTACTCTATTACTATTGCTGCTACTAACTGTGATAGCAGAAGCAGCACAAGGTAAGTAATTCATTTTTTTTCTTTTGGGTTGGGAGGATTTTATAGTGGTAAATGCTTACAATTGTTTGTTGATATAAAGAAACGAATGACGTAATGCCAATAATTAAGAAACTGAGGAAATGGTTTAGTAAGAGAGTTAAAGAAAATGATTCGGGATAAGTAATTACGCGAATTAAGTCGACAGAGTGAATAAGTAATTCGTGTTTGGTCCATTTGACGTTGAAATGTTTTGACGTTTTAATTAATTGCCTGGTTAAAATAAAGATGCACACACCAAATGCCTCTACCCACCTATTCTATGTGTGTGCAAGCATGTAATTTTGCCTCAGGTTAATTAGATTCCTCTTAGTATAATTAATTATATATTTGTGTGAATTAATATTTAATCAGTGGAACAAACGACAACAAAGCTGAACCTTCTTAGTATTTAGTGATCGGGATTACAATTGTTCGCATAGACAAGGACCGATAACTCCATTTGACTGTGGATCATGTGAGTGGTGCTCTTGCTGTAAACTGCAGGTAACAATTTTGTGAGCACTGGTTTCGATAAAAATGTCAGCTGAACTGTAATCGTTGAGTAAGAAATGATATCACAAGCATGGCATGATATGCACTTTTTTTCAAATTTCAAGTTCAATTCGTGTTTGAAGGAACAAATATTGGGCCCCTATTGAAAGCCCCCCACCCCCCAAGCACAGCAGGGCCTGCTGGGGCAGTAGTCACTGCCCTTTTGATTATTGTGCCCATTGTTCAAAATGCAATTACAGTGAATGGACTGTGCACTAAACAGTTTATTCGGTTTGTGTTAGGACAGTTAGGTGGTCATAGCGTCCATTAGAAATCGATAAATTCTCTTGAACAATGATTTATTTAGAATCGCGCCTCTTCAACTGTACTTGAGCTGATCTACTACTTTATACACTAGGACAGTAAACTAGATATAAAAATAAATGTATTATTGTCAACAGCAATAACCAAGTAGAGAAATTAATAAGTTTAATAATAGCCAAAGTTCGTAGATATTTTAAATGAAAAGGAACTGTTTACCTTATGAAATCTTTTTGCTTTAATGGAGTGGAAACGAGTACAGTAGAATAACAAATGATGAAGAAAAAGTTTTTTTTTTTTTAAAGTAGCTTAATATATATATGTTGGCAACAGTTATAGACAGTTACGTTCAGACATTCTGAAATGTTGGTAACACGTCATTCGCAGTGCTCGCCCCTTGGTGTTGATAGACTTGGACAAAGGGCAGAAAACTGTGACTGCGCAATAACAGAAATAAAAACTTAAAAAAAAAATTCGAACACACATATATATATACTGTTGACTCGCGTTAGAGAGGATAGTAAATCATCGAAAAAACAGAAAATATTATTTGTATTACTACTACTCTATTACTACTACTGCTACTAACTGACAGCAGAAACGAATAGCAGAAGCAGCACAAGGTAAGTTATTCATTTTTTTCTCTTTTGGGTTGGGAGGATTTTGTAGTGGTAAATGCTTGCAATAGTTTGTTGATATAAAGAAACGAATGACGTAATGCCAGTAGTTAAGAAACTGAGGAAATGGTTTAGTAAGAGAGTTAAAGAAAATGATTCGGGATAAGTAATTACGCGAATTAAGTCGACAGAGTGAATAAGTGATTCGTGTTTGGTCCATTTGACGTTGAAATGTTTTGAAAATTTAATTAATTGCCTGGTTAAAATAAAGATGTACACACCAAATGCCTCTACCTACCTATCTATGTGTGTGCATGCATGTATATTTTGCCTCAGGTTAATTATATTCCTCTAAGTATAATTAATTATATATTTGTGTGAATTAATATTTAATCAGTGGAACAAACGACAACAAAGCTAAACCTTCTTAGTATTTAGTGATCGGGATTACAGGTGTTCGCATATACAAGGATCGATAACTCCATTTGACTGTGGATCATGTGAGTGGTACTCTTGCTGTAAACTGCAGGTAACAATTTTGTGAGCACTGGTTTCGATAAAAATGTCAGCTGTTATTTTACCATCGTACTAGACCGACTTCTTTTGAGCACAGTTCCCTCCTTGGCCATACTGGTATTTTGAAACAGCCGTTACTAGACATGAGCATAGAATTCAAACTTGTAGGACCAATCAGCGAGAGTCTTTCAATGAAGATTAATTATCTAGATCAGTACGTACAGAAGCAAATAAGCAGGTGGATACTGAGCAAAGAATAAACTTATATCTGGAATTTGAATTTATGAAAGTGTCTAAGGATAAAAGACATGAAGGAGTCTGAGGATTTTGTTTAGTTGTAGACACAAAAAAAAAATATATCCTTTAGATGTCAAGGTTACTGATACTTCTATGAGACTTGAATCTCTTCAGTTATCATCAATTATTTGTGCAGTTATAAAATTCTTTCTCTCTCTCTCGCTCTCTCTCTCTCTCTCTCTCTCTCTCTCTCTCTCTCTTTCTCTCCTCTGTGTATGGTCTATATCCAGCTGAGAAAGATCTCTGACCCTCTGTGTAAGATCCCCTTTTGAGTATGGGATCTGTCCTTCTATAACCTCTCTGATCATTTGTGTCCTTCTATGGTCTTTGTCCCTCTGTGTATGGTCTCTCTCTCTCTCTCCCTTTGTATATGATCTCTCTCTCGCTTTGTGCATATCTTCTCTCTCCCTCTGTGCATGGTCTCTGTCTCTCTGTGTATGGTCTCTCTCTGACCCTCTGTGAATGTATTTCACTGTCTTCTTCTTTACTCCATCCTTCTCTGTATTCTTTTTCATATATCACTCTCAGTATTTTTGCCTTCCCTCTTTCTTCGTGGGTCTACATGATTTTTTTTTCTTTTTTCTTTTATCTTGCTCTTCTTTTATTATCCCAACCCTCTTTCTTTCCATCCATTCTCCTCTTTTTCTCTCTAACCCCAATCAGTAAAATAGCTTAATTTGTCACACATACATTGGACTTAACATTGTTTTAATCACACTGAACGGGAGTGTAATTCTGCCTTAGATATAGTGTTTTATTTACTCACTTAGATATAATGTTTTATTTACTCACGGTGAAGCTCACATTCGTTTTACTCACATTTTATTGCGATTGATTTACTCACACAAAATATTACGATTGATTTACTCACACAAAATATTACGATTGATTTACTCACACAAAATATTACGATTGATTTACTCGCACAAAATATTACGATCGATTTACTCACACAAAATATTACGATTGATTTACTCACACAAAATATTAAAGCCCTAATGACTATTTTGTTCTCCCCGAAGAATGGGTCTTAATATAATTTTTCTTTTCCCTCTCCTCCAGAATGGCAGTCGTCCATCTCGTTGCCCTGACTTTAATTGTGGCCAGTGGGACTTTAAGCGCACCGCGTGGAAAACGTACCGGAGACACGAATAAGCATAGTCTTGAGGAACTGAAACATATTAACATAGACAACCATATAGATCTGCTGCACTCAGATGTAAGTGTGTCCTTGACAATGTAGAAACAACATAGACAACCATAGAAATCTGCTGCACTCAGATGTAAGTGTGTTATTGACTATGTAGAAACAACTCTGTAATATCCTGGCCCTCTGATGACTAAGTGTGAGTCTGTGTCACAAGAGGGACAACTTTACAATCTCCTGGCCCTGTCATGACCATGCGTGAACCTCTGTCAGTGTAGAGACAACTCTATAATCTCCTAGCTCTCAGATGACTCATTTTTCACAACCGCACACGTAAATAATTACAAACATTACGTTCTTTCTGTTTAAGTAGAATTCTGAAATTAGATCTTGCTGTTATTCTTTCCTTTAAAGGAAACTAATGGTAGTATTAAAATATCTTCTCTATCAATCTCCTGTTATCATCTATTTTATGTGAACCACATATCTTTAAAAGCGATAAAATTGAGGTTCTATGACTCTATGTGATTTGTAAATCTGCAAATATGCAGACGGGGAAACTGAATTAAAGTTTTATTAAACCATCACAGCATGAGTGGGGCGACTTAGTGCAAAACATTTCATTCCTGGAATAAAGCGACAATAGGCGACTTAGTGCAAAACGTTTCATTCCTGGAATAAAGCGACAATAGTTGACTTAGTGCAAAACGTTTTATTCCTGGAATAAAGCGACAATAGGTGAGGATCTAACAGTTTGAACTATGCTGACAAAAGGGGTTGAAAAAATGTTCGCGCGACCTAAGACTATACAGCCAGTCCATGTTGTCAGTGGAGTGAGTGACAGCGAATATCAAGGGAGACTATTTCGATATGACAATTTTACGATGACCTCGTCTTCCGCTTTCGATTGATTTTTATCAAAGACACACACGGTTTGTGTCAGTGTAAACAGAATGAATATACTATTGTTCAATAATATGTCTGCACTTATAAAAGAAGTTAATTATTTTTGTGACCCTGGCCTCTGTCAATCTTCCTACTGTTATTCAGTATTACGCACACTCGTGTAATATTGATGTCTTCCGGATTAATTGGTTGGCTTGACCAGTTTAATGACGCACTTCCCACCACCATTCCGAAAGACTGGCCTTCGTCCAGAGCCTGACTTCCTGTTGCCTCAGAAATTGCCTGAAGTCCTTCAGCTCTGTATTGCTATAGGGGAACTTGGTTCACTTTAATATATTCAGGATCCGGACACAGTACACTAATGTATTCTGGATCCGGACACAGTACACTAATATATTCTGGATCTGGACACAGTACACTAATGTATTCTGGATCCAGACACAATACACTAATGTATTCTGGATCCGGACACAGTACACTAATGTATTCTGGATCCAGACACAGTACACTAATATATTCTGGATCTAGATACAGTACACTAATATATTCTGTATCCAGACACAGTACACTAATGTATTCTGGATCCAGACAAGGTACACTAAACAGTAAAATCAAAGTCCCCCACCCCAAATGTGGCGCATCACATATTAGTAAGGTCTGAATGAGAGATATAAATATTTAATAAAAAAAAGAAATAAAGTATATTTTTTCATTTACATGTGAAAAGGTCAATAAGGTTAATGTAATTATTTATGACAACAGATAATACTTCAAATGTGTGTTTGTACTGTGTTCTTTACTACTGCATATTAAAATAAAATGTATGCATATAATTATATACTCATAAATATATTTACATATAACTAAATATTCATAAATATATTTGCATACTGAAATAGCGAATTAGATAGCTTGATTGAAAATATGGGTGCTCTTACTGTGTAAAAAAGATCTATATCGCTAAAAATTATAATTTTGTTTCCAGTAAACCCGCAATTAAAAAATATTTTGTCTCGAAAGGGCTCACAAATTAGATGTTAATTAATTAGAAAACTGGATGATTTGGGAAGAGAATTAACGAAGATTCGTGTTCTTTTTCTGAGAAGTTCTCTGTCGCGTACGGCTAAATAGTTTGTAAGACTGTTCACACTGCAGACGTAAAACATCATATTTATTTCCCCTGAAAGATTTATTTGTGATCAAACTTTCAGATGTTGCAGGAAGTGACAGATGAACCTGAAGAGCCAGATGAACCTGAAGATCCAGATGAATCTGAAGAGCCAGATGAACCTGATGAACCTATCTATCAGAAAGACAGAAAGGGGAGCGCAATCTATGACGCTAGCAACCTCCAGTCCAACAAATTTAAGAGTTGGTCTGCCGTGCACGATCATGCGGATCGTGACCTTGCCAGGAACAGCCAGCTGGAAGGGGAGGAGAGCGAAAGCCATGATACTAAGAGTAGGTCTGCCGTGCACGAGCACTCGGATCGTGACCTTGCCAGGAACAGCCAGCTGGAAGGGGAGGAGAGCGCAAGCCATGATGCTAAGAGTAGGTCTGCCGTGCACGAGCACTCGGATCGTGACCTTGCCCTTGACAACGACGATCATGTGGGAGTATAGGTTACGCCAAATAGTTGGGGATAAGTATCTTCGGGATTGTTTCAAATGTTTTCTTTCAGCATAAAATCCGTTTCACACAGGTTTTGGTTCCTAGAAATCTTCTGCATTTCTGTTTTTTATTTAAATTTGAAATGTGTCGTAAAATTAGAGATTACGTAATGCAACGTGTTTCTTTTTCCTTTAATCTCCAGAATTAAATTTACCTGCATTATTTTATTATGAATTCTTCGTTGTTTTTTTTTTTAAATTCCAAAGATCGTTGTCCATATTCATGTTTATCATCACAGAGATGATCATACGATCTTGTCAACACACAATAATCGTTTTCTAAGTTAAATCTTGAAGTAAACTAAATTATAAGAAAATAACATTTTACTCGCGGCTGTGCACATACACATAAGTATGCACATACTTGTGCATATATACTGATATACATACACAAATGCACATACACATTCACATACAGATGCACATACACACCAATACACATACATAAACATACATACATGCGGATGCAACACACACACATACATAAACATACACACGTTCATAAACATATATACATACAGATGCACATATACGTATACACATCTGTATCTATATATGTACATATTTGTATGTATATGTGTATCTGTATGAATATATGTATGTGTGCTTATTTGTATATATATGTATGTGTATGATGGTGTATTTGATTGCATATGTGTACATTATTTGTGTGTATCTTTATGTATATGCATCTGTATGTATGTGTGTAACTGTATGAGTGGTATGTGTGTGTGTATCCGTTCCGTATATGCATCTGTATGTACGTATGTATATATGCGTATGTGCTTCTGCGTCTATATATGCATGTATATATATATATATATGTGTATCTGTATGAATATATGTATTGTGTGCTTATTTGTGTAAATATATATATATATATATATATATATGTGTATGTGTATGAGGGTGTATCTGTTTGTATACATGTATGTACATCTTTGTATATATATATTATGTATATCTGTATGCATATATGTATCTGTATGTATATATATGTATGTATGCGTGTGTAACTGTATGAGTATGTGCATCTGTATGTTTGTGTATGTGTATATGCATCTGTATGTATATTGTATATGTATGTGCATCTGTATGCATATATGCATTTGTATACGTAAGTGTGTTTCTGTATGTGATACACATACACTTACTCGTACATAATCACATACACATATACATAGATATACACATACACTTACCGACGTACGCAAAAAGGAACATGGCGTCATTGGCAAGTCGACTACCTGAACTTTACACATGACAAAGAACTCGTTTCATTAGATTAGAGTGAGATAAAGATAACTAAGGCTAGTTTCACTTGTATTAGTCCAATAAAGATAGTAAGGGACTAGTGTCATTAGATTAGAGTGAGATAAAGATAACAAAGGCTAGTTTCACTTGTATTAGTCCAATAAAGATAGTAAGGGACTAGTGTCATTAGATTAGAGTGAGATAAAGATAACAAAGGCTAGTTTCACTAGTATTAGTCCAATAAAGATAGTAAGGGACTAGTGTCATTAGATTAGAGTGAGATAAAGATAACAAAGGCTAGTTTCACTTGTATTAGTTCAATAAAGTAAAAGGCTAGTCTCACGAATAATGTGGTCAAATATGGAAAATAAATTACTCTTTCACTGATCTTGGAGTCTAGTAAATTAGATATTTATTGAAATTTAATTTAAAAACAATGTCCAAAAACGGATTAAATAAAAGCTATTATTTGTTTAATCTAAATGTTTTATCTAACATATATAATTGTACTTTAATCACCAATTATTTGTTTAATCTAATGTTTGTATCATAATGGTATAGTTTGGGATTTCATCACCAAAATGTAGACAAGTTAAAAAAAAATAAAAGTTCTACACTCTCTTCTCTCTAAAGCTAACCATCACTACTACTACTAGACATTATGATGGTACAGTTGTCATTAATTGTTTACTTAAAATAACTGCTATTAACAGAAACTATAATGGGTACAGATGTCATCAAGTGTTTGCTTAACTTAAAGTTACTGCTACTATAGACTACAAGAAGGCTGCAAAACAACAAAGCTCTAAGGACAGCAGTTCAGAATGCAAATGAAGTACTAAAACATATCTCCACAGAAGACGTCACAGAAACCAAGATCACTGCAAACGTAATTGAGAAAAATATACAATGCCACAGTACAAACAAAGAAACCATCAGTACCACCAGAAAAATATACAATGCCACAGTACAAACAAAGAAACCATCAGTACCATCAGAAAAATATACAATGCTACAGTACAAACAAAGAAACCATCAGTACCACCAGAAAAATATACAATGCCACAGTACAAACAAAGAAACCATCAGTACCACCAGAAAAATATACAATGCTACAGTACAAACAAAGAAACCATCAGTACCACCAGAAAAATATACAATGCCACAGTACAAACAAAGAAACCATCAGTACCACCAGAAAAGAATAGAAAAGAAAACAGAGTGTACTAGAAGAGAAATAAACCAAATGACGGAAGCAACGCAGGGTAAGGGAAAACTGAATGCAACATAAGTCTAACCTGTTCTTCAGCTATGATTATTTTCATCTGCCTGTGGCTTCAGTCTAATATGATCTTAGCATGACTTTGCTTGTGTGGCATATAAGACTTATCGTATAACAGTTTTACATTGCTGCAAATTGCATTTTTTTTTTGCCCTATCAAGATGGCAGCATGCAACTGCTGTAATGATGCTACAGCTACACACCTGTGCCATAGCCAGAGTGTATCTTGGCTATTGTGTATGCTGTTAAAACATCCAACTCATCAAATGCAATCTGAAGAGGAGGTTTGACCTCTACTACAATTGTTAGTCACTAACCTTGCCGCTGTCATGGAAACCACCGACTATTTCAGAACTGTCTTTTCTGAGTTTCATGCCAGGTCATCTCGATGATGAATAGAAAAGTGACAGTCTAGTGTCTTTGAATACCAACCACTGAGAAAAATATATAATGCTACAGTACAAACAAAGAAACCATCAGTACCACCAGAAAAATATACAATGCCACAGTACAAACAAAGAAACCATCAGTACCACCAGAAAAGAATAGAAAAGAAAATAGAGTGTACTAGAAGAGAAATAAACCAAATGACGTCACATATTTAGCTAATGTTTATTCATTAATAAATAGTTGCCATTAGTAAACTACCAGAGTAGCTTATTTTATTCAGATCTTCTAAATAATTACGATTGATGGGTGACTAGGGACTAGAGTTGTTAGACTGTTGTCTATCTTATAGTAATTATTATTTACTCTGTGGTCCAACCTTGAAATATGGGCTCTGAGTGTAATTTTAATTAATGCATGGAGGGGAGGGATGCACTCACACTAACTACCATTTATCGTGACCGCCCACTCCATCAGATGTCGCACTGATATAATTAAATTTATAACCAGTACATCGGCATTTGCAGGTGTATTATATCCTTTTCTAATAAATATTTGATAAAATGATGCATTATTATAAAGTCACCCCAAAGTACCTCACGAGGTAGGAGTGTATGGTATGTGTTCGTTCATGTGTGCATGCGTGTGTGCGTACGTTTGCTGATTCTGAAAAATTGTCTACAACAGGCATGACCAGAAAGTCGAATCAGACCCGCTGCATGAGAACGTATTAGCAGTTTAAAAAAAAAGAAGTAATAATCTACACTTGTCTAAGATAATGGTCATGCGCTATAAGCGTTTGAATCGATAAAAAAAATACAATCAAGAGTGGCAACATGTCCAAAGAAAAGCCCCGCTGTCACATAAATCACGCTTATCGATCTGTGTTAAATTGATTGCGAAAATGTTGAGCTTTATCTGAACTGCAAACTGCATGAAATTTCCTGAAGCAGTCACCAAATTTGCATTTCATGAAGTCGCGTGGATAAAAAAGCACTGTGTCACTTCGGTGTTCCAGTTCTCAATTGAACTGTTCAGTCGCTCCTTTTAGTGCAAACGTGTGGATTGCAGTCACTAGGCAACAGAACAATTACTAAAGTGTAGAATCAGCACGTTTAAGGCAAAAGGAGCAGTTCAAATGTTTTGGCGCCGGGTACTACAGAGAATACGTAATAACTGTTAGTTACACCAAGCACACACACAACCGATGTCGTACAGTACTATTAATACCAAGCACACACACAACCCATATCGTACAGTACTATTAAGTGGTAGTCATAGTAATGACATAATACCAAGAGTTCACAAGTGGTAGTCATAGTAATAAGACATAATACCAAGAGTTCGCAAGTGTTAGTCATAGTAATAAGACATAATACCAAGAGTTCACAAGTGGTAGTCATAGTAATAAGACATAATACCAAGAGTTCACAAGTGGTAGTCATAGTAATAAGACATAATACCAAGAGTTCGCAAGTGTTAGTCATAGTAATAAGACATAATACCAAGAGTTCACAAGTGGTAGTCATAGTAATAAGACATAATACCAAGAGTTCACAAGTGGTAGTCATAGTAATAAGAAGTGCACGCAGTTGGCGGTTATAATACTAGTAATACCAGTCGCACACAGCTGGCAACTTTCAGTTACTCACAACATTAATACCGGTCACACATAACTAGCAATTTTAGCTACGTACAACACTATTAACCAGTCACACACAGCTCCATTTTTAGATTTCTACAACAATATTAACCAGCCACCCACAGCTGGCAACTTTCAGTTACGCACATCAATATCAGCCACACTTAGCTGACAACGTTTAATTACGACACAATTAATGCAAGTCGTAGACAACTGGTAACTTTTAGTTATTTACAACATCAATACCAATCGCAAACAGCTGTCTTTCAGTTACGTACACCATTAATACTAATCACACTCAGGTGAAAACTGTTAGTTACGTACAAAATTAAGTCCGACCGCACACAGCTGACAACTTTCAGTTTTACGTACAACTTTATTGTCAAGCGCGTGTACACGAAAGCTGAGTAGACAATTCTACACTGAATTCCATTCAATTTTAGCATGGAGTATATCTATGACTTTATAAGAGAAACAAAAAACAACAGAATAGTAAAATCGCTCACATTAACAAAGCACTGGCAACTTAATGAAGTTTACAGACATCGAAAACAGTTCCCTGTGGTTTTTAACTTGGTAGTCTCACAATATTAACTCTTCACTGACTGTACAGTGCACATCAGTGATGAACATTTTAATTTCACTCACTCACCCACACGCACACGGAACATATATATGAAGAGTTATTGGCCACTGAGAAGTAACACAAAATGAAATGCTATGGACATGTCACACGATCAATAGGGCTTGCCAAGACAATCATGCAAGGTACTGTGCAAGGAGGGCGAAGGAGAGGAAGACAGAGGTAAAGATGGGAGGATTATATCTCAGAATGGACAGACTGAAACTGAGCAATACAGTAAGAATAGCAGAGAACAAAATGGAATGGAGGAAACTGGTTGTCAGATCATTAGTGGTGCCCCAAAAGTCGACAAGACTAAGGGATAGATAGATAGATATAAACACATTCAAAGACACACTTAAAAACACATTCTCTCGCGCACACACATTTATGTGTATCGAAAGAAGTTGTTTATGTACGTCTTTTGATGTACTGATAATCACGGTCTGACTGTTTAGTGTGTCAGGTTTATTTCGATCGTCGACCAGGTAGGGGCGGAGTCATGTGTCAATTATCTTAAAGCGTTCACAGTGTGGAGTCGGCAGTTTGCGTAACAAGTCCAAACGTCTGTCCACACACACACACACACACACGCACGCACGCACGCACGCACGCACGCACACACACACACACACACACACACACACACACACAAGACGCGCTATTTTATATGACTAGTAATTTCTGAAGTATCTGGTAGAAATACCTAAATTTTAAGAAGCTCAGGTCAAAGTAGGTCGTTAGCAATAGGTGCCATGCCAGTGTAGGATAACTAGAATGCAGAAGTGAAAGTAAACGTCCTTGAAGCCTTATACAAAATATTTTTGGGCGTCACAGTCATTTAACGTTGTAGCGAGTGCAGTCGATATAATCTGAACTTGTGGATTTTTGTTCGCAGCTCTATATGACTTTCTAATTGGATCAAGCATTCATATTATTTACTCTGTTTTGACATTAAGGAACTTCACCATTTTACACGACAGCGAATTGATATGAAGGAACTTCACCACATTAGTCGACAGTGATTTGATTTGAAGGAACTTTACATACAACTGGACATTGAATTAATAATGAAAGAACTTCATCGTACAACTGGATAATGAATTGATATGAAGGAACTTCACCTTACAAATGGATAATGAATTGATATGAAGGAACTCACTTTACAACTGGATAATGAATTGATATGAAGGAACTTCACCTTACAACTGGATAATGAATTGATATGAAGGAACTTCACCTTACAACTGGATAATGAATTGATATGAAGGAACTTCACCATACAACGGGATAATGAATTGATATGAAGGAACTCACCATACAACGGGATAATGAATTGATATGAAGGAACTTCACCTTACAACGGGATAATGAATTGATATGAAGGAACTCACCATACAACAGGATAATGAATTGATATGAAGGAACTTCACCTTACAACTGGGTAATGAATTGATATGAAGGAACTCACCATACAACGGGATAATGAATTGATATGAAGGAACCACCATACAACAGTGACACATCTGTACGCACGTTTATTTGCCTGTATGACACATTTATTTGACAGGTATAACAGGTGCATTGTCTAATTTGTACACATGTTTATTGACTCATCTATACACAGGTTTATTTGCCTGGTATAACAGGTATTTTGCCTCATCAGTACACAGGACTATTTGCCTGGTAAGACAATTTTATTGCCTCACATGTACATAGGTTTATTTGCCTGGTATGACAGGTTAATTTGCCAAACAGGTTTATTTGCCTGGTACACAGGTTTAATTTCCCGGTATGACGGGTTTATTTGCCTGGTACACATAGGTTTATTGCTTGATCTGTACAGCAGGTTTATTTACTTATCTGTACACAGTTTGATTATTGCCTGATGTCTATGACAGGTTTCTTCCCTGATCTGTACAAATTTTAATATATTTCTGGTGTTTAAAAACATGATTCATTTTTTTTTAATGCGGTCATTGCAGAGCTAAGATGTATCAGCCGCCAGGTCAAGGAGAGCGATTTCAATACTCAATCAGCCGACGTCCACCATTGCGCAGTAGATCCTTCTCTCATCACCTTCAAAGGCAGCTAGAGATGCCGGAAGCTATACACACTGAGCTGGGCAACAGGTAGACAATATGACGTCAGAAGATAAACTTTTAACGATCTTTAAATGATTTTATGTCTTTAAATTTTGTGTAGAGAAAAGAAATACACCACCCACTTCAATAAAAATCAATTTAAAATCCAAACTAAAGTGTAAGTGCAATAACTCCTCCCCTTCCCTTAAAATAAATATAAAATTAATTAATTAAAATATCCACTATTTTGATATCACAAGAAAATTAAATTAATTAATAACAATTTAGTAAAGTTTAAATTGGGAAATATCAATCAGATGTAAGAGAAAAGAAACTTAGAGATAGCTCAAGCATTTAAGAAAATACTATAAGGTCTATAGCCCTATATTGATGGAACATAGAGATAAATCAAGCATTTAAGAAAATATTACTACAAGGCCTATACTGATGGAACTTAGAGATAAGTCAAGCATTTAAGAAAATATTACTACAAGGCCTATACTGATGGAACTTAGAGATAAGTCAAGCATTTAAGAAAATATTACTACAAGGCCTATACTGATGGAACTTAGAGATAAGTCAAGCATTTAAGAAAATATTACTACAAGGCATATACTGATGGAACTTAGAGATAAATCAAGCATTTAAGAAAATACTGCTTCAAGGACTATACTGACGGAAGTTCCAGGAATAAATTGTCAACAGTTCCAAAAGAGTTATACAATAATGTGGTTCATTTTTGTCACAGGTTATACAAGTCTTCCTCTCCACTTAGTTACTCCTCGACCGTTATATTAGATAATAGAATCGATATACTGATCGAGATAATCCATATTTCAGCTACTTTATATGATATAAAGACGAGAGTATCCATATTTCAGCTACTTTATATGATATAAAGACGAGAGTATCCATATTCAGCTACTTTATATGATATAAAGACGAGAGTATCCATATTTCAGCTACTTTATATGATATAAAGACGAGATAATCCATATTCAGCTACTTTATATAATATAAGGTCAACGCACCAAGACATATGAAGGCTACATACATATTTTCATTGATTTTCCAGCAAAAGAAGATAAAACGTCACTTTAACTACCTGATACCAAATATCTAACAGGATTTCTTCACAACTATTTTCTTATCAAATAATGCAGTTCAGCAAAACTGACAATAATTCCGCCATTTGTTGAAATCACATTAATATTTCCATCAGTTGTTGAAATGGCAATACAGTATTGGATGACAAATAAATAATAACCACGCTACAGAGACAACAACTAAGCATAGGTTACATCTGTAACAAATATTGCATTACACTCGACACTCCCTTTCTGTAACGTGATCCCAGCGTTTAGGAGGTAACTCTTAACTCTACTAATGCTAAACAGTTTGTTCTTAGTAAGTATATTTATTACCTTTAGGAGGTAAACCCTTAACTCTACTAATGCTAAACAGTTTGTTCTTAGTAAGTATATTTATTACCTTTAGGAGGTAAACCCTTAACTCTACTAATGCTAAACAGTTTGACCTTAGTAAGTACATTTACTACCAAGTAAGTAAATCTCATTCAGGAGAACACATAGTCAACAGACTATTTTGGCCTCAAATTTCTATTCGCCAATGGTGTCACAACAATTTGGGGATGTCGGTGAATATTAGGTCATTATCAATTCTTACTAGGTCATAGGTAATTTTCTAGAAACAAAGCGGTTGAATTGGGGCCACTAGATGGCTCGTTCACGGTTGAGCAGACACGCTAACCTGAATGATGGATGGATTACCATATACGCACACGTGCAACATACAACAATAGCGGACTTTGGTACACGTGAGCAGGCATACCTTTAAACTTGCCATGAAAATATTAATTCTCATTCACGCACACATAAACATGCAGCCCTCAACAAGGCGTTCAAAACAACAATAACTAGCAAAATTCACCAGGCATGCACGTGATTATTTAAAAATTAATTTCTGGGGCAAATATCAGAGAAAATGGTAGAGGATTATTCTTGTAACAGGACTTATATTACACGTGAGAGTAGTTTATTTCGCACTGTGTAGACTTTTGTTCGACCTGTGGCAATTTAATTTTTATACCGTCTAGGAAGAGCACGCCACATTAACAAGAATTACGAAAACTCTTCTGTTTTAAATACAAAGATAGCATGCTAACATGACTTGTATTTATGCTTGCAGTTGACAACTGTCTGAAATGTGATCATTATGTTCTCGTCAGAACTTTTTCTGGAAGACAAACAAATTACGAAAGCAACAGTCAGTATGGTCGCACTAGTGGCAGAGGATTCAGGTTGCCGAGAAATCAAGGGTTCGAACCTCGTAGGGCAGCAAGACCATGGAGTGGAGGGGATAGTTCCTACTCCGAGAGGGGTCCTCTCCAACCATCTACAAGGTTAGAGGGCGTGGATTAATTATAATTGTCAGATTTCTGCACTTGAGATTTGTTATGCTGCTGTTAAGTTCAGGTCGTTTTATGTAGCGACTTACCGCCCTTTAGTGACTCTTACCCACAATGCTCATCGACAGTCTGACGTCAGACATAAGGTCATTCATAAAGTTCGGCACGTGATACAGCATTCATAGCCGCATTCACCCTCCGGTACGTCATACACTGGTGTCCCCTATTTATTCTTTTCTTTGCGTTTGTTTATTATTTAAATTAACACCTTCCTAAAAATTAATTCAAATCTTCTGGACTTAACCTTTTCCGTATGTTGAATAACAGCTTGGCGACTGCTGATGATGTTCACCTTTCAGGTGAGTAAGGAATTTCGTCTTGTATGGTTCAGAAAGGTGATTGATGCCATCTGTGCATGTTTAACTGCTCATTTACACGCATTAACACTTGCTCGACATTTATGAGGTTAAATATAAATACAAATCAGTTATTAGATTTGCAATTCGTGAAAAAATTAAAACTAGTTCACAAGAATTGTATTTTTTATCTGATACACAAATTAATATAAAAATCAGACGTAAATAAGGCAATTCAGATTTACCCATAAAATAATAATTCCGTTATCAACAAAGTCGTGTGCTATATAAAAAAAAAATGTATAATTTTTTCATGGGTCGATTCATTCGAAGATTGAAAAACATCGCGATAAAAGTCATACATGCATAAATGCTGATATAAACACATCAATGGTTACACGTATTTAAACCCTAAAGTCAAATACTGACCAATTTCAATTATGACATTTCTTCACAGGTATGATGTCGGTCAGGACGTTGACCGAAGTCAGCACAACAATAATCGTAACGGATGGATGGATAATCCAAGAGGACGAAGTCACACGAGAGGAGCAAGAGGGAGATTAAGAGAAAGAGTGAAAGGAGGAAGACAGTGGGGTCAAAGGGAAACCTTTGACATTAGACAGAGGAGAGAATTCAATGTGGATGACTTCGTTAGTATTACAGACACCACCCTGTTGACAGAAACGCTCCTGACACGCTTGACAGAATTGGAAGAATTCATGAACTCACCGAGTGTGTCACAGGAAAATACGGTTAAATTGTTGAAAGTGCTGACGAAGGTAGAGCAATATTTAAAATCAAAATATAGCAAATTTTCCTTTCAACACACACACGCACACACACACACACACACACACACACACACACACACACAAAAAAAAACACACAAACACACTTAAGACACAATTGCATGCCACAGTTTCAATTATGAAAAGTTATTTTATAGTTGTTTTTAAAATAAATAGTATCCCTTTATAAGGTCTGAGTTTATTGCAAGAGTCACATAGGGCTTGAATTAGACAACATTATTCTTTCTAAAATAGCTACTAAACAGTCTCTAAGTATGACTTTTTTTAAAAACCTTAACCGAAACAAAATCCAGGTCACAGATTGTGAAGAGCAACGAGAAAGCGTACTGCAGATCTTAAGAGTTGTCTGCGCATCTCGTTTTCTGGACATCCACCTTGCATTGCTGCTTCTAAACCTTACAACGAACGTCGACGTCGCAGACAGCTCAGGGGAGAGCATCATCGACATCGTGGAGATGGTCTGCACTCTTTTTTCTGATATCTGCAGCAGACTCCCGTCATACAGTGCCAAATGCTCACTAACCTTGACGGCTATTCTCACGCAACCACAAATGACTTCCTTACTCGGGAATAGGCCGGATCTGGCCCAAGACTTGAAAACCTTGACGTTGGAATGTGAGCGGTGCATGGCGGTGTCCCGCAGTAGTCATGAACAGCAAGATTCAGGGGAGAGAAAGCGAGACAGACCGAATGACGATGATGATATGCCACCGGAAAATTTTGAGTACCTCTCCATTTTCCCAAACAGCTCCGATCTGGACTGGACTGAAAAACCGTTTCTCAGGTATGTTGCTAGGCCAGTTAAAGTCAGGCTACGGTCACATGTGGGTGCATGCGTGCGCGTGTATGCTCTTTGCAATTTTAAAGTAAGAGTTGGCTAATAAAATAAAAACAACTTAAAAAAAAATTGCCTCATGTCATTTATTACTAAAATTGTAAGTCTGTCTCAGGCCTAACAAGATCGGGGGCGCGTTCAAGAGTCGCGCTAACTACCTGGACGTTCAATTTCGACTGTTGCGGGAGGACTACATTCGTCCATTGCGCAACGGAATCAAATTATACCGTGAGACACTCGAGACCGGCAAGTCTATGGAAAAGAATTTTGATATCAGGTGTGTCATTTGTAACGTGGAAGACTTATGCATAAGCAAAATATTAATATAAATTGCTTATTTAAGTGATTTATTTCATATATATGTGTATATAAATAATTGAAGTATGCAAGATAAAATTGATATATAAAAGAATACATGATTACAATTTGTAAAGAATACATTATCTTCTAAAGAAAATGAGTGCATTACAGCGCTGTAACATAATTTCATATGCTCTTATCTGAAATATGTTTTCAGTTACAGCGCTTGGATATAATTTAACGTGTTGTTAGTTGAATGATGTTGTAAAGTACAGCAATAGGATATAACATAGTCTGACATGTTAGCTGAATGATGTTGTAAAGTACAGCAATAGGATATAACATAGTCTGACATGTTAGCTGAATGATGTTGTAAAGTACAGCAATAGGATATAACATAGTCTGACATGTTAGCTGAATGATGTTGTAAATTACAGCAATAGGATATAACATAGTTTGACATGTTGTTAGCTGAATGATGTTGTAAATTACAGCAATAGGATATAACATAGTTTGACATGTTGTTAGTTGAATGATGTGAATCACAGCACAAGGGTATAACAAAATAGTTTGACATGTTCTTAGTTGAATGGTGTTATAAAGGACATTCCTAAACATGCTCCAGTTATTAACACATACAAATTCATTCCGCTCACGACCAGTATAATGCTTTAAAATTCAATACAAAATAGCAATTTGAATAAGTACTGTATTGTTTTCATTAACTGGGAGGGGTGTCTGCAAATAGGGGTGAGATACCTTTTGAAAAGGGTTACAGATCGGTGTGACGGGTGATGAAAAAGACTTGGTGGGGTGGTGACGGCGGTAGTGGTGTTGATGGTGGTAGTAGTGTTGGTGATGGGTATCCCGAGAAGAGTAACTTGCTTTATGGATAACTTCAAAATTAACATTGAACCAAACACCTGTAAGAAAATACGTCACAAATAAAACAAATGCCAGGATCGTCATGACATTTAACCCTCTTTCGGCAGTTTACATTAATAACACAAAATGCATTTACAGCTGTACAAACAATGAAATGCACCAATAATAACAGCAACCGCAGAAGAGATATTTTTAGTATCGACATCCATAGTTATTTTGTTAGTGTGCTGTTTTGCAAACACAAATTATTCAACACGTTCACAACACATTCGTCTTTTCGAACCGTGTTTACAATCACTGTCGCTTCGCTTGTTCTTATTAGCGCTCTCCCCCCCCCCCCCGCCCAGGGAATCGGGAGAGATAGTGTGTTCTGAAATACCACGGTGGCTTCTTCACTTAATAACGCAGTGGTCGACACGCCTACCTGTCTTAAATGTGACGTGCATGAGTAATTTTATACTCTGAAGTGTTGTAATCTAAACCTAGGCGTTGTACACTAACTTGCTAAACGTGCGGAACTCTTTTGTAACTCAAACAATGCTTGACTTGCACTGCGCTCAGTGAATAGCACTCTTGCACACAACTTGTCTACAGCACCTAGACTTCATTCAAGCGCCACTGTGTCTAGTGTACACAAACTGATATAGAAACACCTCTGCAAAAATTTAAAAATAAATTAAATCTCTGGGGATGGGGAGAGGAACGGTCTAGAAATTTGTAATTTATTTATAACCGGTTTTAGAATCAAAAGTATTTGACAAATGATTGCTACAGCAATAAATCTTGGAATACAAGAGAAGAAATGTCAGATTTTACTTTATGTAAGTGGGTAATGTTTATGTAAAAGAAAAAAATCATTTGCTTTCGCAATCTTCAGAAACTGGAGTTTAAAGTTTGCTTCGGTTCCGAACAGCTGGCTTGCCTTTATTCAAGTACAAAAATTAAATTTCAGGCTAGAAATTAAGGCACAGCATTATACAGTGAATTTAAAATAGTCTTCTAAATTAATGTGTCTATTTAATATAATTTTTTCTTAGAGTTCATTGTTAGAGAGAATAGTTTTAGTTCAAGAAAACAATCTTAAAGTTCCGGCAGATAAATTGAAAGGTAAACCTTTGTGCAGTTAGATTAAATCTCACCCCAGACATTAGAACTTACTGACAAAAGAGGAACAGAAAATTTAATTTGAGAACATTCGCCTCGTCACTTCTGTTGTGGAGTGATCTCGTCGTAGATGCAAATGAAAATGACTTTGAGGCAAATGCTTCACATCACACAGTTAAATAAATCATCCACGGAAATGTATAGCACTTCCAACAAGTAGAATCTGTACAGAATGTATAATCTTATAAAGGTTAATAATCTTTGCTGCCAATGCAATTCGCTCCAGCCCAACGATTTTTGCTAGCTAAAAATTATCACACGGAAGGATACTCCAACTGAAAACACTCCTAGAGTTCCAAAATGAAAAGAGACCATTCTATCTGCGCACTTACACGCTGAAAAGAACACTCTTGCGCGAAAGTAGTAAATGGACATAAACCTCCTTTACTCCAAATATTGAAGAATAGACATGAGCTTCCTTTACTCCAACAATTGATGAATAGACATGATGTTCCTTTACTCCAACAATTGATGAATAGACATGATGTTCCTTTACTCCAACAATTGATGAATAGACATGATGTTCCTTTACTCCAACAATTGATGAATAGACATGATGTTCCTTTACTCCAACAATTGATGAATAGACATGATGTTCCTTTACTCCAACAATTGATGAACGAAGTAAACGTCCATTACTCCAGTTGATGAAAGGACGTAAATTGACTATTTTCATCATTAGATAGATGAATGTAAACTTCCGTTATTCCCCTCAAGCATCTGTACAAAATTAAAGTACTGCATACTTGGGACAGATTCATCCAAATTCTACTCACCATGTTCGGTCAGATGAAAGACTGTTGTGACACTGAGTCAGTTATTACGAAAAGTATACAGCGTATCAACAAAAATACGAAATAAGTCCAATTCCAAATTTGTTTCATACACAGGTCCAGAAGAGTACTTATGAACAAATTCTACTACTCTAGGCAAAGGGAGGTTTATGGCGAGTGCTGGACCTTTTGACCGACAGCGTACACAAAGCGTATCTCAAGAAGCCAATTGTAGGTGATTGCATTTGGAAATCACAATCCAACGCCAGCCATGACCAATGTCCAGTTCGTGCGTCATAAAATCTGTTTTAACAGTCAATTACAATTTACAATCTAGAAAGCATGCATTGCTGTGAACTATGAACGTATTTATTATGTTCTGTTCAGACGTACTTATAATTTAGTGACTTCTTACTGAATTGCGTGTATCAAAAGGATAACTCATGATACGCACTTACAGATACTTAGTTAATTATATCCACTTGGAAATGGTCAGGTCTTGTGATCCTAATGGCGAGATCAGGGCCAGTGCATTCAAACACGAAGAGATCGTGATCTCAAATCATTTAAAGATTAAACAGATTAAAACAAATCATTGAAAATCAAACCGATTGATTTCCTTTGTCTACTCATGTTGCAAATTTGAATCTACTCAAGAAGGTAAATACATTCCAGAAAGTTTCATAGCAAACGTTAAAGGAAATTATTTTATTACAAAAAATACACAAATTGTATCACTCCCAAACAATGAATATCAGACTTTCTTTTCATCTTTCCATTTCACCTCAGGCTGTATCATGGCGTGCGGGTGGTAGGCCTAGTGTGTGGAGATACCATGGAGCACCTTCTCCATTTTGACGTCACACGTCTCTCAAAGGTCAGGTGGCAGTCCTCCAAACGACTGATATATGGCTCCCTCCTCTGCCTCAGCAAGAACGACTTCGAGACGAACTACTTTGCCGTGGTCACAAAGAGGGAAGTACGTTATCTGAGGAAGGGGGTAATCCAAGTCCGTTTTGAGAGCCGTCTGGGCGAAATCGTAGATGTGTCCCCTAGCGAACAGTTCGTCATGGCTGAAACGGTGACGTTCTTCGAAGCGTATCGTCACGTGCTGGAGGGCTTGAAGGAGATGAGATACGGCTTCTCCATGAGTCGCTATCTCGTAGAGTGCCAAACACAGGTACAGCCCCCCAGGTACTTGATGTCTTACGGCGGGTTTCGCGGTATGGATCTGCAATCACTGCTGAAGACAGGCAGCACGTTTGATGCATCGGCTGTATCTGTCATCAATCCCAGGACGTGGCCACCTTTGGAGGAGACCATTTTCAATTCATTTCAGGTAGGACGTTTTGTATTAGCTGAAGGGCCCGCAACTATGAAAAAGTAACAGCAAATCACTGGCAATTATAGCAGCTGTCTCGAAATGATATTGGTAGAAAAGAATAACGCAGATAAAGAAAAATAAAAACTGATTTTAGAAAGTCCACTCTGTACTTCTCAGAACACCATCACGCATATATTGAAAGGCATAAAACTGTCAACAAAGCAGTTTACATTAATTAATTAATTTTCATTTGAAAGATGCATGATTATAGTGTACAAAAATAAAATATAAAAATAAATATAATAAAACAGCTCACACATAGCAGAACGTGAATACCCGGAATGGTTTGCTAAATGAAAACAATAATGAACAATTCCACATCTTGTGTTATTAATAAACTTATCACCATTATACTACAGCTATTATTAAAATCGTTCGTTTGAGAAACTGGCAAATATGTATGAGTAATATTTGCAGAAAGAAATCCGTATTAACAAATAATGATGATGATCTGTTTCTCTGATAAGCTGGAAGCAGTACGAACGGCATTGACCAAAGAACTGGCAATAATCCAAGGTCCACCCGGAACAGGTAAGACCTACGTCGGTCTCAAGGTGGCCGAAGTCCTCTTGAGAAATGACCACCTGTTCTCAGGGCCAATCCTCGTCGTCTGCTACACGAACCACGCCTTGGACCAGTTCCTGGAAGGCATCATGAGGTTCTGTGACAACATCGTAAGGGTTGGAAGTCGCTGTAAAAACCCCGAGCTGAAACGTTTCAATTTAAAAGAAATCAGGGCACAGATAAGGAGAAGAGAAAGAAATCATATTGTGAGCCAGGAGGTTCGCAGTGATCTTTATTTCAGTCATCAATCAATATCATTTTTAAGTGATGAGATCAGACAACTCTTTAAGAGTTTAAGCAGGGCCTCAGACAATATCCTTACGGAGAGAACTCTCAACTCCTTCATGTCCACGACCCACTACCAATCGCTCGTTAACAAAGTAATCCGTTACCAAGAAACGCATCTTAATGATGTGATGATGGACTGGCTGACCCTGGGTACGGTTTCCAAACGCGAAGAAGGTCGAAACATCAACGAGTATGACTCCCTGGCTCGAGAAGTGAAGTTGCTGATCTTGAATGGCAAAAGCACGTGTAGCGATGAAGAGGTCGATGCAGGAATGGTCTCTTCCCTTCCTGCAATGGTCCGCGCGCGGTTGTACAGGTGCGTGGCAGAAAAAGAGTTTGTGAAAAGCTGTCCTGATTTTGGTCGTTTATAAATTATTTTACGTTTGCATCCAATCTTTGTTTACAAATTCGATTTCTTTATAGCGATAAAAAAGGGGGAAAGAAATGCTGGAAAGGTTTTCCGTTCGTTTACATTACGCTACTTCATGGGTTAAATTGATAGTGGTAACTAGTATGTTAAACCTTGATAACATATACTGAACCCCTTTTGCCTATAAAATAATTTACTGAACCCCTTTTGCCTATAAATTAATTTACTGAACCCTTTTGCCTATAAATTAATTTACTGAACCCTTTTGCCTATAAAATAATTTACTGAACCCCTTTTGCCTATAAAATAATTTACTGAACCCCTTTTGCCTATAAAATTATTTACTGAACTCCTTTTGCCTATAAAATAATTTACTGAACCCCTTTTGCCTATAAAATAATTTACTGAACCCCTTTTGCCCATAAAATAATTTACTGAACCCCTTTTGCCCATAAAATAATTTACTGAACCCCTTTTGCCCATAAAATAATCACCACTTTCTAAGATTTAAACAAAATGCCAAGAAATAAAATCACATGGTTGTCAGCGTAAATAATATACACAGAAGAACATTAATTTTCTATACATGATGTCACAAATTCAGAAAGACGCTGAGGCTATTTATAGCACGGCTAACGATGTCGATGGAAGTTAAGAAAGAAACAAAACTTGCTCTTTTCATTTGAAGAACCTTTTCACAGAGTCAGAAAATTATTAATGAGCAAGAAAAACATCAAATGGCTACGAACAATAAATGAATATTGAATTATAAATAAATAAACGCATAGAAAATGCCGTTTTAAAATACTTAACAATCCTATTTATATTTGCATTATATATATATATATATGCAGAGTTTTGGCTTATTTGCGTTTCTTAATTGTGACAATCAAAATGCGTGATTGACTTTATTTCTTATCTGTAATAATAAAAATGTCTGACAGCCGGCACTTTCCTACCTGTAATAATAAAAATGTCTGACAGCCGGCACTTTCCTACCTGTAATAATAAAAATGTCTGACAGCCGGCACAATGGAAGTCTTTAAAGTCACTGCGCAGAGTTTAAAAAATCTTTTAGAGTGTAAAAATGAACAAAAGTGTTTTCTTCCTGAGTGTATTATTTATAATTAATATTTTTAAACTTGAGTTTTTCGGGTTGTTCACAGTTTCAAAACAAATATGGATACTTTAAGTAAACTTGGAAAGTAAAATTCATACAAATCGATATATTTAAATATTATTATAGCATAGACAAATAGTTCAAGCACAGAGATGAAAAACAATTCCTGTGTGTGTGTGTGAGAGAGAGTGTCATTTCCGACAATTTGATATATTATCACATTTTATATCAGATTATCTGGCACATTATCGCATTTTATGTCACATTATCTGGCAATAAAAGGAAATGGACAGTACTAATACCGCTCCTATTGCACAACATAACTCTCCCAAACCACACCCACCTCTACTCAAATGGAAATGTTTTGTTACAGATTTTGGTTGACTAAAGTTATAAGCCACCTTCAAGACCAGGCAAGGGAAGCCACTCAGGAGGGCCAGGATCCTGATGGGATCATGGAACTCCTGGACGAAGCAAACAACGAGATTTTACCAGACCATCTATTGAAGCCGATGATGAAAGAGGATTTGTACAATTCAATCAGCACTTTGACAGAGAATTCGCATTATTCAATATACACTATCAGATCCTGGCTGGGTTTAAATAAAGAATGGCAGGGAGACACACTGGAATTAGAGGTCTTGTATTTTACATCACACACAAAAACCCACCCATACTCAAATCACATGAGTGCACGCACGCACTATCTATCCAAATATGTTATGCACGTTCTAAATTTTTAAGTGGGTATAATAACGCTATTAAGAACATTTTCAAAAAAACAAACAAACACGTGTTATTTTATTCATATTTATTATTTATTATTATTTATTTATATATTTTAATATATATATATGTATGTATGTAATGATTGTTCAATGTAGCTTCAGGCCTAACGAGGTTCTCTTAGTGTTTATAATAGTGTTCCTCAAAATTATCTCTAGCTCTCCCCAGAGACTCCCAGAATAAACAATATTCACTAACAATGTTACTTCAAACAATTAACGTTCAGAAAACACAAATAAGGCAAAGGAAAGTTGAAAGTGTGTTTCATGAAATGTCAAATGTATAAATATCGGTAATATGAATAAGTGCTCCACAATTTATCACAAAAATATTTCACGAATAAAAGTTTATAGAAACAATTGACAGGTAAAGGAAAGCATGGAAATATATGTCACACAACCATAGATGCACTGTTGATGTATTGACATGGCATGAAGACATAGAATGAATGTTACCATAAGATTATGGCTAATGTTGGCATTTTGCCATGGTGATGAAAGATAGAGGAGTATGCATTGCTATTTCGATCTCCATTAGTTATTAAATTTGATAAACGTTTGTTTACATTTTTTAGGAGTTAAAATGGAGGATTAGTTGGTGTAACAGCAAGCTCACTTTTTAAATGAGACGAGCAGTAGTGCTTGAATAATTTATTCGAGGAATAAAAGTGATTGTACCTGCTGAACATTAAATGGTTATAGTAGTTGAAGTCATAATGGTGTGGTGAATTTAATCGTTATATGTCATGAATAAATTAATGACTAAATAGAAGAACTAACTGATGCATAATGTATTGTTACAGAGAGGCATGTATCTAGGACATCTGATTGGAATAATGCATATATTAATCAGATAACTGATATTAATCAGCTTGCTCTAGGCCGCGTGCAAAAAATCCAAGACTTTTATTCTCTTGTTTGCGGTTGCTTGGCTCTCCTTTCATTTCCTCTCATTTCTGTTTCTTTGCACTTTTCCCATTCTCCCCCCACCCCCTTGTCTTTACTCTGTACCTTTCTCTCTCAGTGGTCGTAATTTCTGTGCATTATTTTCAGAGTTTGTATGAACAGCTGTTGGAAGATTCCAGTTCTAAGACCCAAGGAGAAGATCAAGAATATCAGGAATTCGTCGATGGTGCACGACCTCATTTTCAGCCCCCTGGCAAAGACATGGGTGGATCTGAGTCTCCCGAGGGCAGGGATACTTTCAAGATGACTTCGTCGACGCCAGTAGGTATTGACCACAACACAGGGTTGATCAACAGCAAGAAAGAAAAACAAGCTTTTTTCAGAGAGGAACGTACACGTCCAAGATCGTCCAAAAGAGATTCATTAATGAGAGATCTGTCTGCCATTCTGCAGACAATCAGTACTAAAGACGAAACCAATGATGATAATGTGGAGGAAGTTGCTGATGTCCTTCAAAGAGAGCGGATGTTGGATGATGACGACGACGATGATGATTATGATAATGATGATTATGATGGTGGTTTAAGCTTCAATTATCAGGGCAGATTTGCAAGAAAGAAACACTTTTTATTTCCACCATCAGAGCGCATTTGCCAGTCCGAGTCTTTGGTGGATGTAGCAGACGACGAATGGACACCTCCCAGGCCCCAGAAAAAGAAGCAAGTTAGGGAACTTCAATACCTGTTGAAATCAGCCACGCCCATGACCGAGGAAGAAGCGAATAACATAAAAGACGTTTGGGACATCAGACTAAAAGTAGAAGACAAAGTTCGATTGTATCTTTTCTGGGTCAAGAAATACAGACAAAGATTAATGAATGAAATATCCTTCTCTGCAGAGATATTGTCAGACCAGTCGAAACAACTTACGGAACTGAAATTCAGGAGAGATGCCGAGATCCTTCGCACAGCCAGTGTTGTTGGCATGACGACGACAGGTGCAGCTCGATGCAGGAAAGTTCTAGCCGCCTTGCGGTGTCCAGTTGTAATACTAGAAGAGGCAGCCGAGGTGAGTTCTCTGACGAAGACATCTTAGGAATATTTTTCTAAATGACAAATGCATTCACAGTCACAAGCGTTCTGTAGTTTTCCTCAACAGGCGTTGCCATTCACAGAGCAAGCTAGGCTGATGTGCTCATATTCTTACAGTCTTAAGTCACATGCTTAAAGTTTCAAAGCACTATATTTTTTAATGTAGTAGTAGTGGTGTTGGAGTATGCACACCAGACTCGGTATGCTTCATTGCTTGTCCATTGCTGCAATCTTTTCAGGAGAATGTAAATCTCTACTATTTTAGTTTGTCGGTGTTATGTTATAGATTTCAATGGAATTAATTGATGCTATGTTGCTTTTTTCAGTGGAATGTGGCTATGCTATGTTGCAGTTTTTAACTGACTGTCTTGATCAGAACAGTTACAGATTCCGGAAATCGAGTTACAGGAAATAAGATAAATAAAGGAAATGCTAATATTGATGACAAATATGGCCTTGAACTTTGCAGGTTCTCGAAGCGCACGTGGTGACTACGTTGCACAGCACGTGCCAACACGTGATCCTTATCGGCGACCACCAGCAACTGCGGCCATCGCCCACCGTCTTCGAGTTGTGTCGCGACTACAACCTGGACGTCTCGCTCTTCGAGCGTCTAATCAACAACGAATTGCCGCACACCACTCTCGCTGTGCAGCACCGCATGCGTCCCGAGATTGGACGACTGATGCGTCACATCTACCCGAACTTACTGGACCATGAAGACACTACCACGAGGCCAAATATTCGAGGTGTGATGCACAATGTCTTCTTTTTCCAGCATGAGGTAAACTTCCGGTGTAAACAATGAATTAACCCCTTTCAAACTGGTCAGGCTGTGTAATTTTAACTGTAAGACATCTTGGGTGGTAACGCGTACTCCTTTTGGTTTTGAGTGGATATGCAGTTTTGGAAAAAGCAAATGTGGTAGGAACCTGTGAGAAAATAGTTTTGAGAAATAGGGTGGAGGACAACTTTCCTATTATTCTGCCTGCTATATATAAAACATAATTCTTGTATTGAAAAGAACTATGGCTATATGAATATATACAGAGCAAGAATATAATTTAAAAATTCTAACAAACAACGTTATCATGACGATAAGCATATAGAGTAGACTACTTCAATCTGAAAACAACAAATATAAAAATTTTAAAATCGCCATAAGGCATATTAAAGGTTCCTTGGTGCGATTAATCGATGCAGACATGTATTGGTTTTGTATAAGTATATGCATAAGCTATGTCAAAGGTATCTTTGTCACAAAATATGCACATGTACTGATTTTGCTATAAATATGAGTCAGTACTGCAATTTGATTTGTACAGACTTTCGTCTTAGCACTTATGAAAGCAATGCCTAGTGATGGGAGTTGAATTTATGATAGATACAACGGCTTTTGTTTTGTTGCAAATTAATTTTCTTGTTTGAAAAATCAATGGCTTTGTCACAGTATATGTATGATCCTTCTCAAATAAATGTTGACTTCATTTCTTGATAAGAATGTGCCCTGGATTTTAACCTAGGCAGAGGAGACGAACGACGGAGAAACGAGCAGCAAATCTAACCAACACGAGGCCGAAATATGTTTGGCACTTTGCCGCTACTTCATGAAGCAAGGATACGAACCATCTACCATCACCATCCTAGCCGCCTACACAGGTCAAGTGCTGGCCTTCAAAAAACTAATAGACAGCCAAGGGACATTCTTTAAAGGCAAGAATCGCACTGATATATTTTGTTTAATGTTGCTGTCTTACGCTAGTATGTGGTATTTGGGCGTTCTCATCTGATCGCCTTTAAATTGAAAGTTAATGTTCATGTTAAATGAAACTTAATGATCAACATCGAATAGTGATATATTCCAGGCTGAAAGGTAATTTTCAGAAGTGAAAAGAAGTTTTCAAATTGGAGCGTTAATACTCACAATCATAAAGATAAGTGCTCAAAATAGAAACCCAATGTTAAAAATAGTGTTAGCGTGAAAAACTGAAAGTTTATGTCACTAACTGCGGTTTGCTTTACCCGTACACTGCACAACTGTTGCAGACGTGCGAGTGACAGCCATCGACAACTACCAGGGTGAAGAAAATGACATCATCATCCTCTCTCTCGTGCGCAACAACGACGACGGCTCGGTCGGTTTCTTGAAAACAGACAACCGAGTTTGTGTGGCATTGTCACGTGCCCGGAACGGGCTGTACACATTTGGAAACTTCAGGTGCGTGTGGTAAATGGTATAAATCAATGCAGCTATTAATAGAGTTAACGTGCGTCCAGTGTACACCTAAACACACCAAGAAAGAGATTAATGCACGCACCATATACACCAACATTCCGAGTAACAAGAGTTAGCTTACGTACGGTATGAACCCAACTACTAGAGCTAACGTACATAACAGTATTAAGTCAACACACTAAGTAAGAGAATTAATATACGTACAGCGTAACATAAGTACAGCATAAGTCAACAGAGTAAGTAAGAGAGTTAAAATAAGTACAGCATAAGTCAACACAGTAAGCACGAGAATTAACTAAGTACAGCATAAGTCAACACAGTAAGCACGAGAATTAACTAAGTACAGCATAAGTCAACACCAAGTAAGAAACTTAATATACGCACAGCAAAAATCAACTTACTAAGTTATATAATTATCTTATGTACAGCATAAGGTTTATGTTTTTTCAAGAGGTTTACAGTACATACAGTTTAAGGCATCACACTAATTAAGAGAGTGAAAATATGTACAGTGTAAGTCAACACACTAAGATAGCTTACAGACGTACAATATAAGTCAACACTTCAAAAGGTTTCAAGTACATTCACTGATTCAGTATAAGGCAACACACCAAATGAGAGAGTTGGCATATGTCAAACTCTGGACATGAGCACCAATTTTAATTATTTCAATTAAATGTTAGAAAGTGTGTGCCAAATAATATTCCACTGAATCAATCACACATTGGATGCAAAACTCAATTTTAAATAATGTTATCATATGAATCATAAAGGAGGATCCAAATAACTTTCCTAACATACTGGACGCTAAACCTAATTCTAAGTCATTGTCTGTACAAATCCCATAACGGTGTTAAATAGCGCACTTACAGGCCGCAAAGCGAATTTAAAGTCAGATCCTGCAATAGTGTTAAATAGCTCACGTCCCACAAAGGACGCAAAATCTAATTTTAAGTCAGTTTCCATATACGAATCGTAGTGGTGTTAAATAGCTCACGTCCCACAAAGGACGAAAAACCTAATTTTTAGGTTTTTCGTCCTTTGTGGGACGTGAGCTATTTAATTTTTAAGTCAGTTTCCATATACGAATCCTGCATTATTGTCAGACAGTTGGCATAGCCACATTGAACGCAAAATCTCATTTCTATTTTTGAGCTGTATTGAATTAAAGTGAATAGAAGATAATAAATAGCAATTGACAAGGAAAACAAACTAATTGCAACAGCACCAACCTAAATTAATTTTGTCTTCTGATCCTTATAATTATTTCTTAAAAAGGTGTTTAACTGAGTAAAATTAACGAAACTGATGCTAACTAGTGTAAAATTGGCCATTGGCAATCATGGTGTAATAATAAACCTTGATTAGATCTAGCATATAGGCGACATTGGAAAACAACAAACTGTCTTAACACACGGTAAACTTTTAACATAATAACGAACAAAGCTAACATGTGTGCGTGTTTGTGATTTTGCAGCTGAAATGAGTAGTATTAACTAAAGGAGAAATAATAATTTTTGCCGACCGCATAAATCATTATTTTTTTTGTTTGTTTCTCGTTTTGTGAGCAGTCAGATTACGTTAGTATCTGATGTACCACGCTTAATAAGAATTCTCGTGTTAACTGTGTTCAAAGTGATTTTGAATTATTTGTTATTGAAAAGAAGAGCATGAAGGAAAAATGAAGCTACAGTTATGCAATTCCACAATAAATAAATATATCAGTAAAATTAACATATAATGAAATGAATAATAGCAGAACACAAGCAGATTAACAAACATACAAATAAACCAACAGAAGTGGCTATTATATTAGTTAAGGTATAGTTTAAACTACCTATCGGATTACCTACAAAGAAAAAAGAGAAAAGTTCTCAAAATACCTTTTATACCACGGAAAACTTTGATGAATTTATTAAACTAAAACCGAAAGAAAATTAACTTAACTTATTTAGTTCAAGTATTCTCTTTTACAGGTCTCGATTTGAAGTTGACTTTGTTCATTTCTCAAAACACATTACGCTGTTTGTCATTTCAATTAATGGGATTAAAATTAAAAGAAAGCAGATTTCCTTCTTGTAGTTCCAATTAATTGGAATAAAATTATAACAAACCAGATTTACTTCTTGTCATTTCAATTATTGGGATTAAAATTAAAAGAAAGCAGATTTCCTTCTTGTAGTTCCAATTAATTGGAATAAAATTATAACAAACCAGAATTACTTCTTGTCATTTCAGTTAATGGGAATAAAATTATAACAAACCAGATTTACTTCTTGTCATTACAAGGAAATAAAATCAAAACAAACCACCTTGAATGTACAGGATGCTGGCTGAAAAAAGCGAGCTTTGGAAGAAGATTGTCTCCACGGCAACACAACACGGGCAGTTAGGAGTCGAATTGACGATTCGCTGCGAGAACCACCCTGATAAACAGATCAAGGTGACGTCAGCCGAGGTCAGTTACCCATTTCCAGTAAAAATAAATCAAGAGAAACATATTTCTGTATTTGCGAGTGACTGTAGTTTCTGTTGTGTTGAAAAATTTCAATTCGCCGACACTGTTTTGATTTAAAGGCGTTTAGAAAATGTTTAGTATCCACACAGTTCCTCTTCAACGGTTTAGGGGCTTTAGGGTGCTTTTGCTCTTTATTAGCGTGTGTATTTAAGTTTAGCTCCTTTAGATTACTATCTTCCACACGGAGACTCGACGAGGACGACAGACGAATCCCTCTCCCCCACTCCCCCTCCTCAAGCGCGAAAGCCGGAAGCGCCTCCTACATGACCAACCAACCATTACTATCTTCAAATACTCGTGACGTTGTCACGTCTGGCAGTTTATGTGTAACATTTTAGATTCAGACAATATTAGCAAAATATACCAGAGGTCTATTGGGATGCTTTATGAATACTTTAGTTAAGTGTTTATGAATATTTAAATATAGAGTTAAGTGTTTAAGCGTGTTTTTTTGTTGTTGTTGTTCTGGCAACCCGTTCAGCGTCACGCTAAACGATAACTGAATGGGTCATTGTGCTAAAAAATTCAAACCAACTGTACTAATTAATGGATTTTTAAAATTTAAATTACTACTTTTTAAAAAAACAACATACTGATTAATTTAAGAACACATGTTTAATTTAGACTGACTGGTAAAAAATAGAATGTCAAACATGCAAAAACTAAGATTGCCCGTGGGCCACGGCCCATTTCATCCCAACGACGCTGAACGGGTATGATTTGGACGTCAACCACTTAATACTTGTCATCACCACTTGCCTGTCAGTAAATTGCTTGTTGAGGTGTCACTGTGTATGTGCGCGTACTTGTCACGTTTCAGGATTTCAACAATGCTCCAGAAGGAGGCTGCATGCTGCGGTGTTCTGCAAGACTGCAGTGCGGTCACACATGCGAGCTGATCTGTCACGGCCACGATCGTGACCACGAACATTACGTGTAAGTCCATGCAGGTGTAACTGTCGCACACAACACTTGCGAATGTCAGATGACAGTCGAAGGCATAAAACTCTGCCTGGCCTCACATCAATAAATGTTCAAAAAGAATATGGAAAGGAATAAAATCTAGATAAAGGAGGTGTTTGAGAAAGTCTAGTACAAGCAGGCATGTTTGACGTAGTTATTCACGTCACCAGTAGTTCCCAATCGGATGTTTTGCTGGTCACAGGGAAGATGATCATTTAATTTAAATGTATTTTTCATTCCGGTACTCTAACCTTGGCCATGAACCGTGGGTCAAATGGAAGGGTGGGTGGAAATCCAACTGGCCCAGTTGTAGTAAACATGCTTAGGTGTATAAAAGATAGCCTTTACTTTTAAGTACGAATCAATGAGGTGTAGGGATGGGGGGGGGAACTGACTGGGAAGTCTTCGGGTAGTAGCTTAATTGTGAGTGAGGGAGCATAGAAAGTAGCCTTGACCCTTATGCCAGACTGGCCAGACTTTAATTAAAGGGGAGACAAATGGGTAACTAGTGCCACATTTTGTCCATTGGTGATTGTGTGAACTGTAAGTTTTGACTGGCAATAAACTTCCTGAATTTTAACATTTTATTTAGGATTTTAGCTTTACATCTTATAATACTGAACATCCACTTGTCACTTTTCCATACGCAGACAAGTCAAATTATTCTGTGATCATAGTAATCATAAACACCCACGAAATGATATTATACTGTAGGACTCAAGATTTGATTGCAATGTATTATTAAACAAGTCATATTTAAGAGTTGTGATCTTCTATACTCATACATATCATTCGGATAATTATATTATTTAACACACATACCTTCTGCACAGATGCAAGAAAAAGTGCGCACGCATACTTTGCAAAGAGCAGCACGTGTGTCCGAAGTCGTGTTTCGAAAACTGTGGCGACTGTATGAAGGTGGTGGACAAGACTTTACCTTGGTGCTTCCACACGGTTCAATTACCATGCAGTGCAGATATCTGGACCTGGCTGTGCACCGAACCGTGCAACGAAACATTTCCATGCGGTCACATGTGTGTCGGCAGGTGTGGTTTATGTCGGGAACAAAGTGCGCATGTTTGCCAGGAAAAGGTAATTCGCTATGTGAAGTCTGAATTTTGACAGAGTGAATGTTCTTGTACTATGCATAAAACAAGATGTCACAAGCAAGCACTTCAAGATTAAGTTAGTAAATAAAATTAAAATTTTTATTGAGTTTATTTCTGCTTCATTTACTGTTGAAATCAAACTTTGTACAAATTATATATGTGTTTTAGTTTAAATGCACCCCCCCCCCCGCCAGAAATAATGTACACAAAGTCATAATACCACTATTAAACAAGTCGTTAAAGATTTTTTCAAACTGAAAATTGTTTGACTAATTTATTTCGCTTAAAAATTATTTAAAACTATTAGGAAGTTGTCTTGCAAACATTTAGACGTTTTAAAAATACATAATTTTTATAGTTTTATTCTGGCTCATGTGGTTTTCCTGAAGATATACACCTCTAAGACGAACTGTCTCTGTAAAATGAAAACCCATCAAGAAAGATACACATCTATGTACAGACAACTCTCAATTATTATGTTGATAATAGTATGTTAAATATGAAAATATAAGTATGTAATGTTAATCAGTAGGATTAATCATGCCTTAGCGGTAGTCTTCCTTCTCCACTAATTCAATCAACCATGAACACCGACAGTGTTTAGTTTGATTAAATTAGAAGACAGGAATGATAATCACAAATATTTATTTCTTTTCCTCTCCTCTCTCTGCATGCATCTTGCTTCAGAAACCCATCTATCAGCAACAAAATATCTAGTCAATGTCACTGGAAATTTGCGAGTACATTTGCACTAGCAAAAAATTTATTGTTGATTCGCAGGTCGAACGTACGCTACCGTGTGGTCACGTGATTGAGACTCTGTGTTGCAATGACGTAAATAACCTTGAGTGCACTGCTCCGTGTCAGGAGAAGCTCGATTGCGGTCACGAGTGTGTGGGCACGTGCGGACAATGCTTGCGTGGTCGCGCGCATGTCACCTGCGGAGCCACTTGCAATAAAAGACTGGAAGGATGCGGGCACAAGTGTCCGCTACCCTGCGGTTCGAGGTGCCTGCCGTGCAAGAGGAACTGCTGGTTCTGCTGTGAGCATAAAACACACATGCAGCCATGCTGTGACGTCATTCAGGCTGCCTGCCCGTTTCCGTGTCCCTGGAAGTGTCACCACAAGTCGTGCTCATCACAGTGCCAAAATCCATGTTTCCCGTGTCCCAGGCCATGCCAGAAGAAACTTGAGTGTGGACACAAGTGCCGCGGTTACTGCAAAGAATGCTGCGTCTGCTTCCAGTGCGACATAGGACGCTTTGTGGACCTGGTGATGCCGAATCAACCACACTTGAATGCATATACCCGATTAATCAAGCTACCTCGTTGTGAACACGTGTTTCTAGCAGACACATTGGACGTCTACGTCGACAGTAAATTGTCCACCATGTCTGGAGCCGGTGTCCTGCGGTGCCCTGCTTGCTCGGAACCGGTGGGAGCAGGAGACTGCTGGCGTTTTCACCATCGTCTGCGGCTGCTTCAGACTCGTGGAGAGGAGGGAAGGAAGAAGTTGACAAGGGAAACGACTCTGTCGCCTGGGAGTTGGAGCAAGATTAAACGGTCTCTTGACATGCTATCTCTTGACGCAAAACAGAAAGGGTGTTTTGGCTTTGTTGTTCCTCTCCCCTATTTTGAGAACTGGATAAACGTCAACTTAGCTTTTGCACTAACCAATCAGATTAAGCTAGTCAAGGTGACCGAGACTATCGTGGAACTAATGAAGGACTTCCAAACTCAAGAGTAAGTTTTCTTTGCTAACTTTTAAAATTAAATTGAAACAACTCTGGAACAATCTGTGTGATATTACTAACGTTTTTCTTAATTTATAACATCATGTTTATATTTTGTTAGTGATTTATTTTAACGTTTTCTAATGAACCATTGATTATGACGACATCCGGGCATGCTGATTTGCTTAAAGAAAAAAACACATTCGTTTTATTACACTTAAGAAAATTGCACAGTTATTGTTTTGCTCCACATTGTCTTGAAAGAGCCCTTTCTCATAGTTTTGCTCCACCTTATGTTTTAAGAGAGCCCTTTCTCATAGTTTTGCTCCACCTTGTGTCTTAAGAGAGTCATCTCCTATCGTCCTACTAGTGTCTCGAGCGAGCCCGATGTACTAGAAAGTAACAAGTGGCAATTAAATATTTCAGGTGACTAATCGCTTTAACAGAAAACTTGGAACCAAAAAGGTTACAGATTTCTGGATTTTTCAGATTTCTGGTCCTTGCTACCTTGCTATAATGTACCTATATTGCATTGTGCACTCCAATGCGCAATATGCAACATTTTCAGATTTTCGATCTTTTGAATGTGAGGCTCGCGTGTGCAAACGAAATGCGCCTGTCACTTCCGAGTTTAGAAATAAATTTAACTTAAGACTTTCACAAGTTTGGTTCAGTGTTACTCTGATAGGATATTGTTACATTCCAGCATTTATTTAGAGACCCTGTCTCAGCACGAGGACTTTGGATTATTATAAATTAACCTTCACCTATGCCGACAACAGACTGGTTGCCAAGATCTGCCCTTCAGTCCCTAAATTACCTCCGTAGGTTGGATACTAATTTTAGTGACAGGCGAACTTGTATAACTAAGCCTTGACTGGGTGCGTTATCTGATTATAACTAATTATGCATTCAATCGTTCGTCTTGCTTTTATGCCCCCAACCCAGTCTCTATTTGGTCTTCCTTGCAATAATTAGCCAATACCATAATTAGAAAACAATAAAATATTTATTAATTAACAGGTAACAAAAAGACAATTATATACATCCGTTCCCGATATGCAGGTCATAGGACTGCGATTGTCTATCATGTCAAACGAGTCACAAGAATTTCAGACTAACGTTCAGTGTTCACTGATCTTTACTTAACTCCCCAAGTCCAGCTGTTATGACAGCACTCTTGCTTGACAAGGCGTCACCAGGCCCGATCGACGGCTGTTACATAACTCGGCTCTTCCACCAGATGTAAGGACCCCTCCGTGCGCGTCCAGTAAGTCTAGGCACGTTGAACGCTCGCACAATGTCTCTACCAAATCTCTACGAAGCTCCAGTACGCTTCAGACTCGAGACAAAGGCCAGAAAAGCCAAAGCCAAAAATAAAACCCGCTCTGAAAAATATAATTCGTTTCATGAGCGACTCTCTTATTGACTCGCCGACCTATACATGTGGCATAGACAATATAGCGCAGCCTATTTACAAATTGACCTTTAATCGTATCTTACATGAGAAGATAAAATAAGATACAATCCAAAATCATGTTCATGTGTATTACAAGACAACGCAATGCTTTCCACTCAAGGGATTAACCATTATATTTTACAAGAAAGGTAAAATATATTAAATGAGTGACACGACTCAAAATTCATGCATATGCCTGTTACAATTACAAAGCATTTACACGCAAGTGCGTTAGATTATTATGTACAAAAATACTTCAACGCACAAGGGCGTTCCACAAATACAATTCAGTTAGTTGTTGGCTTCCAAAAGATGAATTTTAACGTCCCGTAATCTTTATACAATAGAGGTAAACTAATGTTCAACAATCCAACACTTATAAAAACTTATATAGAGGCGCAGATACACCAACATATAGCCACTCTATTATCTTGCCACATGTCAGGAGAAAATAGCGATGATATAGCTTAAAACACGATAGATAATGCAAAATTCACACAATCATCATTCTTAATAAAATACAAAATAAATATTGTTAAGAATTCGATGTGTTATTACCTTGTCTTAGTACAAAGGTACTTGTCTTGACACAACGGGTTTTCTCTCGATCCACGGAATATGTGCGATGCCCCTTGCGAAGTGTGTCGGGCGCTGTTTCCTCGTGAATGGCTCTCAGACTCCCGGTACCGTGTATTTAAAGACATATACGAATTATTGACAGAAAATCTATCGGTCAGCGTCGGGCTTGGACACATTCCACCATCTGCTATTACTCAAACATATTAAGTAATACGTCCGGCTCAGGGTTGCGAGTACGACGTAGGCGACAGGGGTGGTTGCATCACCGTCCGCGAGTCGGGTACTCAAAATGTCGGTTATGTGTGCGACAAGTTTCAAGAGCTATGTGGACTAATTACTTAGGGTTTAGAGTTGAAGTATAAATTTGGCTTTAACCCCATCACAGATATATTACAAAGGACATTATTAGAAAGAAAGTATTATTAAAATAGTTGAATAGGAACTGTTTGAGTTTAAGCTGAAGATCAACGATAGTTCAACCTTTAAAAACTTCTGTGACAGGATGTCGCTGCGCATGATTTACTGGAAATTGAGAGACATGTTATAGTTGTTGCGTGCCAGCATGTCAAGTGTGAATAATTCAAGAATAAATATTTCAAATGTCAATGTTTCAAGTGTCAATAATTCAAGAGTTAATATTTCAAATGCTAGTGTTTCAATATTTCAAGTGCTAGTAGTTCAAATGTCATTATTTCAAAGGTCAATATTTTAAGGGTCAATATTTTAAGCGTCCGCGTTTCAAGAGTGAATATTTCAAATATCAGTATTTCACGTCTCAATGTTTCAAGTATCGGTGTTTCAATATTCAAGTTTTCCCACCTTACGTGTCAATATTTAAAGTGTCAGTATTTTACATGTCAATGTTTCAAGTGTCAGTTCTCCAAGTGTCGGTGTTGCAAGTTTCAGTATTCAAGTGTACGTTATTCAAGTGCCAATATTTAAATTGACAATATTTAAAGTTTCAGTATTTCACGTTTCAGTATTACAAGTGTCAGTTTTTCAAGCGTCAGTATTTCAAGTGTCAATGTTTAAAGTTTGGGTATCTCACGTGTCAATGTTTCAAGTGTCAGATTTACAAGCTTCCGTGTTTCAGTATCAATATTTAAAGTGTCAGTATTCACGTGTCAATGGTTTAAGTGTTAATTTTTCAAGCGTCAATGTTGCAAGTGTCAGTTTTCCAGTGTGTCACTAACCAATGCTGAAGACAACACGCTAAATGGTACTCCACCACCACCACCACCCACCAACCCATCAAGGAAAAAAAAAGAAAGTGAATGATTTACACTTTACAGCATAAAATAATCAGACAGATTAACAACGCAAATGAACACTGCTAGAATGTACCGTACGATCTCGCAGGCCTGAGTTCATGCCTGGACCTCGACCCCATGGTGCTATCTCTGGGTGCACCAAACCCAATAACTATTAAAGATATGAACGAACATAATTCTGTGTTAAAGTTATGAACGAACATAATTCTGTGTGTTAAAGTTACGAACGAACATAATTTTGTGTGTTAAGGTTACGATTGAACATAATTCTATGTGTGAATACCAGACCCGATAACTCCTTCACGAACGAGCGAACGAACACAATTCGAAATGCATTTAACATATCTGTCGCGTCTTTCCACCTTGTAGCGACAGCTTTACAGCACTCGGGGAAGCCTTAGAAGTGGCGAGAAGTACTAGCAGTTTACAAAATATTCTCCTGCAGCCCGCTAATGTGATGTCGGGACAGCGGTGTCGAGAGCTGACGAGAGAGGTTCGACGTTTGGCGTACCTGGCCATGCTCTGTTGCGCCATGTGCATATGCCAGAATGACTCTGCCAGCGACTTGGAGCCTCTGAAGACACAGATCAACGCCTGTCTGGACATTCTTAAGGACAGAAAGCAAGCAGGCGTCTGCTCTCGGACTGAAATAGAGGCAGTGTTCCGGATGTGTGATGCACGTTTGTCAGACTTGTGGAAGTTTACTGCAAAACTTGCCAGACACCTCTCTATTTTGGATGCACCTTCAGACGTGGTAAGTTGTACTATTGTCTAAAGTAATGACGAACAAGTTAGATTAGCTTGCCATCACCCACTCATGTACGTGTTCGACGTTAATCAATATATTTGACGAAGTAAGGTCAGTGGGGATGTTAATCAATATATTTGACGAAGTAAGATCAGTGGGGATGTTAATCAATATATTTGACGAAGTAAGATCAGTGGGGATGTTAATCAATATATTTGATGAAGTAAGATCAATGGGGATGTTAATCAATATATTTGACGAAGTAAGGTCAGTAGGAATGTTAATCAATATATTTGATGAAGTAAGACCAATGGGGATATTCTACGTACCAGCAATTTAGATCGATTGGGGAATTTAGATATGACGGGGTTAGAGCAGTTTAAAAAAATACATTTGCCTAAACGAGACTAATTGAGGATGCTTACATATAAGAGTGCAGCTAAAGCAAACCTACACATGGCCAGACTAGGCTAATTGAGAATATTTAAACATAATGACGTTAGATCATTTACGAAAAGCTACGTATGGAAAATTAAACTGAATGAGAATATTTAAACACAAAAGTAAGTTAAATCAGCTAAGAACATCAACTCTAGGTCCTTTCTGCTTGAGATGCCTGGAGATGATCTAAATGCGAATATTTTCATGTATACAAATTAGGTCACTGGATCCTGTATTACGCGGCCGTATTTTAGAGACGATCGGTACGTAAGTAACTAAGGTCACTAGTAATACTACGTTGCTAAGTGTAATTCTGGCACTAAAGACGTAATCTTGACGTACGTTTAGAAAAGAGAGGCAAGTGATATACTGGTGCAATTGTATTTCACTATGAAATTAATTCTGGCCTTTTTTTTTTTTTTTTGTCAAGTACTTTCACTAGAGGAATAAATTAACTAGGGAGAAAGTACACAGATTTATCGCTGCTTCCAAAGAAAATGGTAATATATCCAATCTGGTGTGAATGAATCAATGCAGTCGGTTTAATTATTTGAATGAAAAGAGTATTTATGCCTATTTTTATTATTTAGTTTAGTTTCCTTTCTTTTTCTGATATCTTCACGTCATTCCACTTTGACCACAGGACTTCTTTACATGGTTATTTGTGCAAAGAAAATTTTCCGGTAGACTGCATTGAACTGTCAAACATTTGCATTTAATTTCCATTGATAATGAGCATTTATCTGAAACATTTTATACATTTAAAAAAAGAAATCTGAGATGTTACGGAGTGAGGTGTGTTCTTTCTCTGATACAAGTTGTCTGTTGTTCCTTACAACAAATTCTCAATATAAACCTAAGGCATTTCATCTGCGTACTTGAAAATTTTCATTTTGATTCTATTTGAATTTTTTTGTTGAAAATTAGACAACAATAACATCATATCATTAAAAGCAAACAAATGCGTACACTTGGTTTTGAAATGTTGATATTACTTCACAAGAAGCTCTACAATAAACGTTTTCTGTTGTTAATTGATAATGAAAATAAATCAGTGAGCCTGAGACCATAACCTTTAACCTTTTCTCCACTTGCAGGACTTATGCGACATAGCGACCTAAGCACATGGGACAGCCATTCATGCAACGGAACCTATCGTGTCGGTCCGGCACATGAGACTATTGCAAAAGGTCACGCCCATTTAGCTGAGGGTCTCCAGGCTAAATCAGTTAATAATATGGTGCCATGAGGTTAATGCGCAAGGTGAAATAAGTATCTTAACTCCTGTCGGAATACAAATATAGACAAAAAGTAGAGTTGAAACACCAAAATAATGATTCAGAGAAATATAAAATAGATGATTTTTTTAAACATTAAGATTAATAACCCTGATTTTGTATACAACATGCAGGTGGATCAAGTTAGCGTTCAAATTCATTATAATGTTTATTTTATTATAATAGTAGGTGAGATTTCTCTATAGAAGACAGTAAGACTGCATGCTTGGAGTGAAAATTGTATCTGTTGTTTTGACATTTTTTAATGCTGAGTTGTTTTAATATATTACTTTTTGTTTGCTTTTATTTTCTTCGTTTTCTTGTATGCTTTGTTTTTATTTTGGTTGTGTTGCAACCCCACCCCACCCACCCTTAATCAGGGACTGTTGACCTCTTTGTTAAAAAGAGAGACATTGTTTTCTTTCTAGAGTTTAATTTTACAAACTGTTGTTGGTTTCCAGGTAAAATGTTATTATAATTTGGTTGTTTGAAATATATTTATGGAAGTATTTATTATGAAGTGATATTGCATTTTCTTCAAGACACATTCACATTAACAAAGCAACCAAAAATAAATATGTTTCTGTATTTTGCTGTCGAGTCAATGTTCTTGCTACAAATAGTGCTTTCTGTGCTTTTGGCTGAAAAGCATGTCATTAATCAAGCTTTCATATACAGTTAAAATGCAGTCCCATGCGTAATATACAGTTAAAATGCAACCCCATGCGTAATATACAGTTAAAATGCAACCCCATGCGTAATATACAGTTAAAATGCAATCCCATGCGTAATATACAATTAAAATGCAATCCCATGCGTAATATACAATTAAAATGCACCCCCATGCGTAATATACAGTTAAAATGCAACCCCATGCGTAATATACAGTTAAAATGCAACCCCATGCGTAATATACAATTAAAATGAAACCCCATGCATCAAAAGAATTAATGATTAAATGAGGACTAGAAATAAATGAACTGATTAGGAAGTGATATTCCTTGCTTACGTCACTGTCACATTATAATAGTAAGTATAATAATATTGTAATCATTTTCATCATTATTGTTATTCGACATGATTGTTTCAATCAAAATTACTTTCTGCTGATTTTCATCCAAATTATTTGTTGTTGTTGTAAATTCTATATTACTATACGTGTAATACTATTCATTAGTTTTAAGTCGTAAATGTGTATCTCTGGCAATACTCTCTTTTCTTCGTGCATACTATATGATATGAAGATATATTTTGTTTACAATGGAAAAAGACAGGAAGAAGAGAAACAATGACAAACATAAAATGAAACATAAATCAACAAACACGAGTTAATTAAAAGCCAGAGTAAGTTATCGCGTATGAGATAGCATCATCAAACAAGGAGTTACGTCATCAACCACTTATCAGTACGAGATAGCATCATCAAACAAAGAGTTACGTCATCAACCATTTATTAGTACGAGATAGCATCATCAAACAAAGAGTTACGTCATCAACCACTTATCAGTACGAGATAGCATCATCAAACAAAGAGTTACGTCATCAACCATTTATTAGTACGAGATAGCATCATCAAACAAAGAGTTACGTCATCAACCACTTATCAGTACGAGATAGCATCATCAAACAAAGAGTTACAAGAAATGATGTGATTTATTAATGAACTTAATCAGTAAACAAAAATAAAGCAATCTAGTATTATATTTAATCACTGATCACAAATGATATCATTTAGTAAAATATGACTGTAATCACTGATAAAGAAATATCACTAAGAGAGAAATTTATCACTGAACAAGAAACACATTCAAACGTACAATGCAATCACTGAGCAAGAAGTGATAACATCAAGCATAAATTGCAAATCACTGAGCAAAATGGAAGTTTTATTAAATATGTAATGTAAGAAATTATTGTTACCAAAAATGAAATGTGATAACTGGACAGGAAATTATATAATACAGGATGAACTGTAATAGTTGAGTAAGAAATGATATCACAAGCATGTCATGTAAACACTGACAAGAACTGACATCATTAAGTACGAAATGCGGTCACTGAAACAAAAATAACTGACATCATTAAGTACGAAATACAGTCACAGAAACAAAAATGACTGACATCATTAAGTACGAAATGCAGTCACTGAAACAAAAATGACTGTCATCAACAGACAGATATTACTTCAGCGACAAATAACATGATCCACTCAGGAAATGCACTAATGACAAAAATATTTGTTTGGAAAATAAAAAATAAAATAAACATTGTTACACTTCCATTTTTCAAAACTGACAATAATAGTATCAAATTTCAAGCTTGTTTAGAGGCAAGGACAGTAAACATCATTAGAAACTAAATGTAGATATTTTTCATAAAAACATTAAAACGACAACAATCTAGATTTTAAAAAAAATAATACTTGCAATTTGGTATATAAATGGACAATTTATTTTCTTCTGTATCCGAAAGGCACATCCAGATAAATGCTCAACCCAACTAACATAACTAAGAAATAAAAGAAATTCATTTATTTATTTAATCTAAACTTACATATAAATAACTGTATTGCAAGTCTTAAACGACGATAAGAAACTGCCTTTTTCTTCTTCTTCTAAGATTTATAAAATTAATTATTAATGAAATTTTTCGATCTTCTAACGAAGTTTAAACTTCACACCCGGTCATGTCTATGTATTACCTATAATTCCATGAAACTCAATGCTGGAAGTCAGGTAATTGCAAACTGTAGCCAACTCGATAAATAAGACAGCCCACTAGTTATTTCAGACCCTTCACAAGCCTAATAAATTGTAATTGATTGTAAGTCTATCTAGTGCAATACAGACTACTTGTGTCTAAATAAATGTAGACTAATCATAAGCTAATGCAACATATGCTGCTCGTCAGTCTAATAAAGATAGATTACTTATAAGTCTATTGTAAGTCTAATGTAGGCAATACATAAGCTTAATGAAATGCAACTGTTTACAAATCTAACAAAATGCAGACTATTTATAAGACTAATGAATTTAAGACTAAATGATTATAATTAATCATAAGAATAATACAAAGTAAACTAATATAAAGTATTTGTATTGAACAGAAGTGATAGGCAATGAGAATATTGTCATTCACTGGTACTACGTATAATTATATCTGTGAGATGACATAAAGCAATAGCTATCACATTGTACGTACATTAATGTTTGTCACAATGTACGTAATTAATGTTCATTACAATGTACGTGCATTAATCTTTATCAAAATGTACGTATATTAATTAATGTTTGTCTCAATTTACGCACATTAATGTTTATCACAATTAACGTGCATTAATGTTTATTACAATGTAGGTACATTAATGTTTATCACAATTTACGCACATTAATGTTTATCACAATTAACGTACATTAATATTTGTCAAAATTTACACGCATTAATATCTATTCGATTCTCAGTGTGTTCACTATGAAATCAGTTAGGATATACGAAATAAATTAAATATATTTATAGTGGACAACTAAATCATAATTACATTTATTTTCAACAGCTTATATATCTTTTCAGTTGACTGTTTTCAAGCAAACCATTTTAACTGTTTTAGATGTTCTCTTTACTCCAACGGTACGAAACCAATTAAAGAAATATTAATAAGTTTCCATGGTATACAGCGTCGCGTGCTTTTGTAATAAAAGATAGTCATTACAGAGTTGTTATTTCACACAAGATTTTCGCATGCACACACATTCACTCATTTCACATTCACAGGCAGATGCATGAACGCACCAAGTAAATAGAAAAAATATAGTTTTTAATTGGGTTATTTTTTTTAAAAGCCTTTTGTTTTTGTTTTCTTTTACCAGCACGTAGTGGAAACAATACGAGGAGCAAGAATTGAAAAATTTAGTGACACATACAAAATATGTTCATAGTATACCTTTAAAATTCTGCTTGTGAGTAAAACCAACATAAAATTAAATGTAAACCATAAAATCACTTTTTCACTCTCAACTAATAAATTAAAAACAAGAATTAAAGTGATGGCACAAACTGCTCTTTAACATTTACTTGAACAATACAACTCAAGAAATAAACTGGAGATGGTTACACTTTAAAATCCGCAATAAATTAATGAATAGCTTACACGGTACACTTATATCTACACTGTATTATGCATCTATTTAACTAAAACAGGGAATGATTAACATTTATGGACGTCACAATTCAGCCAATTAAAAATAAATGTAAAAAAAATAAATAAATAACCTGTTTAAAATTAAAATAATATAACATATTGAAAGAACATGGCATTTAATTTCAAATCTATATTACATAATCCATTTCAAAACTGGAAATATTATAGTTCGTATTATTACAGATGTGTAAAAAGCACAAAGCCAAGCAGTTTACCACAAATGGTGTGTGTGGAGAGGGTGAAGAGAAAAGGTGAGTTGAATACAAGAGCGACGCCATTTTAAAAGATTGAAAGACTTTAAAAGGAATTTATATCTGAAAAAGTCAGCCAGGTTGTTTCAAGAAAAGAAAGATTTATTTTTCTTTTCCGCACGATCAGGAAGTCTTCCCATGTAGCCTTGACCCTTACCACGACCTTGGCCACCTACCACGACCTCGACCTCGGCTTCTACCAAGATCTCGACCTCTATGAGCACTTTCTAGAAGTTCCCCGTCAATCGATGCCATCTGTCGCGAGCGATGGTTATAACTTTCCTGATGACCATTCTGATGTGTAGTCGACGTTGTCTTTTTACGGCGGCTGCACAAGAGAATGAATATTAAAGAGCCAGATAATTAATAATATAAATTGTTTCTATGAATAATTTATTTTTTGCATTGATATCAATAACATATAGTACGATTTTGTTTGTTATTAAGCTAGAACATATTTTTATGCTGAAATTATTATATAATATATATACATAATCGTCTTTAATTCCAAGCGTATGTGTGTGTGTGTGTGCCTGAATTTTCGTTAACATTGTCAGTAAAAAAGAATAGAATATCTGGATCCATAAAATATGTAGAACAGTATAATCCTATAAATATTTTCAGTAGTTAGATGAATCTATGATAATATGCATTTATGCATTTATCGTATTTCAGAAGTATTCCTTTAACTGCGAAGAAAAGAACAACATAGAAAAGAAACCCACCCATGGGGCTATTTATAAATCACAATAAAGGACGTAAGCAAAAAATGTGACTCCTAAGTCTGCTTTCATTTCTTCCTTCCTTCACTTAGAACCCGCACTAGCCTGTTGATACTGAATACACAGGGTTGGTGTCTTTGCTTTTAATTTTAGGTTTTTATTTATATACATAAAATTGCATTAATATTGAGAGCTGCCAGTCACGCTTGACTACATTCGGAATGAACTACTTCAGTTTGCAGACATCAGAGATCGCTGCTTATTGTTGTGATTTGCTTTCAAAACTGTCGGTATAAACTTGAATTAACTAAACAAAGGCAAAACATTGCATTTGGATCAGAGGAAAAGGAACTGGTAAATAGTCATCATAAAATTTAATATACATTTACAAAACCAGTTGGTGTAAATATATTCTTAATATATTACAATAAAGTATTTTTTAAAAACCCACAGGTGTGATGTATTTATTATTATTGGTTTTGTTTTGGCAAGACCTTTTGGTCAACTGTAACCGAGCGGATCGATAAATTAGCATTATTATGTTAAAATAAAAAGTAATTAAAACTACACATGTAATGTACTTATTATTATAATTGTTTTAGTTTTGGCAAGACCTTTTGGTCGACTGTAGTCGAGCTGATCGAAGAAGTGAGAGCTCTATACTATACCGCCAGCAGTCCCAATCCAGCACCGGTGTAAAGCATGCGGGACAAGGGAGAGAACTAGTAGGATTCATGATCTGCAGTTGTCTTTCCACGAACTCGTCTAAAGCTTGCGAACTGAAAACATGGCCACACCGCGGAAGTTTGATCGTGCGCACTGCTCGGCGTCCGGCATTACCGCTTTTAATTGGAAGATTCACGAAATAGTTGGCGTCACATTTCAAACAGACACATTGCTCTTGACAGAAGCCGCCACATCTGTGCCCGCAACGGAGCTTCATCTGACACGGTTTCTCGCACGGCCAGCAGGGACTGTAACATAGCGCTTGGCAACGCGCGTGGTGGCACTCCCAAGGGCAAGGTTGTTTACAAGGCTGACATGGCTCTCCGCAGGTTAAAGGGCAGACGCCGTGTTTACAAGTGGCCGAACACGGTTTCTGGCATGGCAGGCACTCAGTTCCGCAGGGCAGTTCGCACTTATGGCTGCAACCAGCAAACAGTTTTCCGCACTTTGAGCCGCACGGCACGTGTCTTGTAGCACAGAGGCTGCACGTGCCGCTGCACTGATGGCCGCAATCCAGCTCGAAGTGACAGCGAACAGGGCACCGGAAGTCCTCCATTTTGACCTGACACTCCACGCGTACGTTGTGGCCACAAGGCAAGAGTCTGTTTACCTGTCCAAACGAAAACGGTGCGAAAGTTACAGTATTGCAGAGACATTGAGCACAGTAGTGTCATGTAGTTTTTGTTTATTTATTTCTCGTCCCCATTGACAATAAAACATTTGACAATCCTATAAATAAATTACACGTTCTTGTAATGCAAAATCTTATAAAATCCACCACCATAAAAAAATCCCTTGCAAAACCCGAAACTTGGTCTGCATACACATTTTTTCAAGAGAGTATATTTAACATAGATTCACTTATATTTATATTTTACTACCGCTACTACTAACGTGCTTGATATTTTTATTAGATATATAACATCAACACATAAGGTGGACACAAACCCTAACATACAAAATGTTGTAGGCAGATTTTAAGGATTTATTAAAACTGCCAACGAGTAGGTTTAAACAGTTCAGCATACAAACTAAGCTAAAGCAAGGGTGACTCAAATGGAAAAAAGTGTGTACAAAAGTGTAATTTCAAACATAAAAGGATGACCAAAAAAACACAAAACAAACCCCATTACGGATGACATTACAATTCTTGCTGAAGGGACTGAGGTGTGTTGAGATCTACGAGGATGTGATCATGGTTTCTGTATGAGAGCTCAAAAGACAATTCATTTCTACATATCTTTCCAGTTTGAACACAAGAGAGAGAGAGAGAGAGAGAGGGGGGGGGGAGGTGAAGAAGATATTCTGGTGCGGAATTTTAGTCACTTAAGTTGCATTGGTTTTTTAAGTACTTCAGACACACAGGCCTTTTAGCATAATCAATATAAATCAATATAAATCGATATAAATCGATAAGTTCGTTTCACTAACGAATTGCAATGATGATTTAAGTTATTTTGAACCTCATCACTTATCAGTTGAATGCGAACTGCAAACAGAAGACACAATAAATAAAGTGATATATAATTATAGCGAGACTGATTTCATGCACTTTTTTCTCTTCTGGAATCAAGAGCTACCCACTAGCACAAGACAGACATGCTTTGTTTCCTTTCGGCATCTCCCGCAATTGCTGCTGCACCGATGACCGCACGGTAGTAGTTCCAGACAGGGAACTTGGCACTCCCATGTCGTCACATCTCTACTGCATTCCATATTGGCCACGTGGCCGCAGTCAGGCACAGTCTTCTGCACCCTGTAAATACACGGCCCACAATCCTCGTAGCACCGCTTTCGGCAGGGGTGGTCTTCCCTTTCACAGGGTTTACGTTCGCACGTTTTTTGACATCTGTCATTCAAACAGAGATATACTGAGCGAGTGTGGGTGTGTACCTGTGTGTGTATTTGACTATACTTGTACGGGAATGAGTGTGTGTGGATTTTCATGTGTGTATTTATATATATATAATGTGTGTGTGTCGATTTGTTTATGTGTATTTGTGTATGTTTGTGTGAACATTGATGAGTACGTGTGTAAGTATGCATGTGTGTGTGCGAGTGTTTGTTTTTAGAGACAGAGAAAGTGGAAACGATAACTTGGATTGTTTCTTTCGTGTCTGAGACAGCAATTGCAAATAAATAAATAAATAAATAAATAAATGAAACAGACACATCATGCAAAAAGTATACGTTCAACATTATTGCTTTGATACACCATCCTGCAAATTCGTTTTGGTGAAAACCATAATTTTATACAAACCGTTGTCAAGCTAATTCAGTACACATGAAGACTTTACAAAGCACCTTTGAATGTAATGGCACTCCATTGATAATGTATAAAGTAATAACAAGATGACATAAACAAGCCAGTAATCAATGTTTTTTGGGATGAATAACATAAAAATCTAGAATCACACTAACAATGAATAATGATTTAATTATTGTTTAATTAGCAGTGTGAAAAACCTTTTAGAGCAGATGTTCTTAACCTGGGATCCATGGAACCCCACCCCCTCCCAAGGGATCCATGGATGGGCTTCAAGGGGTCCGTGAAAGTCAAATAAAAATTTAACATTTACATTCACTAAATTTTCATATTTTTTTTTTTAGGGAGGGGGTCCATAGCTTTTATTAGATTTTCAAAGGGGTCCGTGACTAAAAAAGGTCAAAAACCACTGTGCTAGAGTATGAGTTGTTTTGACGTGTTTTGGAAGTCCTACCTAGCCATGTTTACAAGGTTATGCAATCAATTCTATTTATGGTAGCATCAGAGGTAAGTTGTGCTGGTATATATGAAATATACATGAGTAGTTGCCTCCTATCTTGCTCTCGACTCTACACCTGTTCACACCTAGGAACTTTTTTTTGTGAATAGCATTTCTGGTTTCTATGTTGACCTCTCACCTTGAGGCAAGAAAGTTTTTTGAAGTTGCTGTCTAATGGAACACGTTAATTGTATGAATGTATTCTGACTTGGAACTGTAGACTGCATTTCACACGAGCATATTACGTATAAATAGGTGCGGATAAGTTGTTGTACATTTTAAAGTGAGAATTAAAGTAAATGCTTCAATAAGGTAATTTTTTTTAGCGTACTTGAACTCGACATGGTCACGATCGTATCCATGACAACGAAGCGTGCACGCATGTCCGCAGTCTAGTCTTGCGATGCATGGTAGATTGCACCCACCTTCTGGTGCCTGTTGAAAATCCTGCAACAGAAAAAAATCTGCTCCCATTCTGGCATACACTTTATTCAGTTAAACTTTACTTTTACTAAAATTTGAAAAAAAGCAACAAAGCCATTTAGGTGTCGGAATCCTAAGATTATTTATTCATAAGTTTATTGCTCAGTGTGTGAGTTAATTTTCATTTCACATTTGCCAATATAGGCTACATTGGTCAGAAGACTAGAAGGATTTTGAAATCCACCATAATCATACAGAAAACAATAAGAATTACATTAATGCTAGAAATGACAGAAAACAATAAGAATTACATTAATGCTAGAAATGACAGAAAACAATAAGAATTACATTAATGCTAGAAATGACAGAAAACAATAAGAATTACATTAATGCTAGAAATGACAGAAAACAATAAGAATTACATTAATGCTAGAAATGACAGAAAACAATAAGAATTAAATTAATGCTAGAAATGACAGAAAACAATAAGAATTACATTAATGCTAGAAATGACAGAAAACAATAAGAATTACATTAATGCTAGAAATGACAGAAAACAATAAGAATTACATTAATGCTAGAAATGACAGAAAACAATAAGAATTACATTAATGCTAGAAATGACAGAAAACAATAAGAATTACATTAATGCTAGAAATGACAGAAAACAATAAGAATTACCTTAACGCTTGAAAGAAAACAAAAGAATCACTAAAATACTATGCAATCGGCTCTAGTGATGACCTAGTTTCTGACCTAGCTTAACATGAGGGAAAGGGGGAGAGAGAGAGAGAGAAAGGTTTACCTCAGACTGGGTTACTGTAATGAGGGTGCCTGGATGGTTCTCACATTGAAGGGTTAGCTCCTTTCCACACTGCCCATGCTCATTCACTGTTGTCACGACTTTTCTCCATAACTCGCTGCTACTTGCCAGCATCCTATATTTCCAGCAAAATAACACTCAGAACAATATAGAATGTGACATATGAAATAAATTATAAAAATAAATATTTGAATATGGTTATTAAAAAGACTCATGCCACATAAGTTTATCGACACTTTTTCATACTTTATTGCAAAAGTAAATGAATGTGTCACAGGAAATGAGGGACAGAAATTATATTTTATTTCATTTTAATAAATCGCTAACAAAACTAGTTGAAGCAACCCGAGTTTTGTTATTTTACATATGTAGCATGTAACTTCCAGTAACGGTCACCTAAGATCTCTTTAGTAGACAGCCATTCGTGACGCAGTGTGTGTTAAATATCATATTGAATATATATATTAGTTTATGAAGGATATGTATATTAAATGATTGGAACAACTGCGCACTACGAGTCACGTGTTGTTGACGAGAGAAATGGCCAGTGCGCATTAGAATTGACCACAGAAAAGCGTGCATCACGATTACCACTATATATCCAAGGCAAAAATCATGTCACAGGACATAGCTTCTGGAAGTTTTGGAAACCTTCAGTGAAAGCTATATAAGAGGCAAAATGAAGACTTTACTCTCAATGTTGAAAACGTCGATTCGTCTGAAGCCAGTCTAACTTCACGTATGAATTATCTCATGTACAGAGATTTCATAAAGGAAAGCTGCAATAATCTCTTTCCATCCGTTTTCCATCCGTCTGATGCCATATATTGAGTAACGAGGCAAAATTACTCAGTATAATTTTTGGCAAAGTGGAAAGTTCACTGTCCAGAAAAACCCGATGCATGCGACGCTGGTTGTATGCAGTTAACGACACGAGGGACCAACTTGTTCTCCCCCCTGTCTGAGAGTTCGGTTGGACAGATCTATCCCGCTATTGGGAGGCTAGCACCGAGATTTCTTACAGACATCCGGATTTCTACACTCAATGTAATGCGACGACACATCCCACTGGACGACTCCACCCGATAATGCTAAACGTCGTTGGGGTGTCCGTTTCCACGACAACCGGTACAACGATAATTATCGAGGCTGACAACAGTCAGCTAAATTTCAGATTTCTCCCCAATGATAATCTGAAAGTGGTGCCTAGATTCTGCAGAATCTTCACCTGTAATGCGACGCCTCAATTGCGTCCTATCTTCACTTTGAAGTGCCGCTTATAAGTGACGTGTGAGATTACGTCATCTCCTTGGAACTCTGACATTAATAGTGAGTAATCATTAGCACGGCTAACGCGCACATACTTAAGTCTAGGACTCTTAAGAAAATGAACACTATTATATCGTTTGTAAAATAAGAACTCTAATGTTAAAAGTAATGCTTATTTTACATGTCAACTATTGTTAAAGCGGCCACATTTGCCGCATAAGAATTGTGTAATTAATCTTTATTTTATATTTTGAATTTCATCATTTTCATCTCCCCTTATTTCCCACAGAGTGTATGACATTGGAAAGTTGAATGAATGATTAATCACTGTGCGAAAGAGTAGTGCCCCTTTTAAATCGGGAAATAAATAACCTGATTTAAACATCTTTCAACTCTCTTGTTATTCATAGTTTTTGAGAGGGACGAAAGAATTTGTACTATTGTTTTGCACCGTTCGTCTGTTCGTCCATTTATTCACATTTATGATACACACTCACAACACACACCGCCAATAAAACGTTCCTTGGCATGACATTAATAAAGTGGGCCCCACCCAAACATCAATGGAGTATGTCATGTGTGTCTATGTAACAACTTGACGCGACGTAGTACTGGCACACGTCACGGGCTTTTTTTGGAGGTGCACCGGAGCAGGCCAAAAATAGACTTCACCCCTTGCATCTCTAACTTCAGCTCGGGTCGGCTTGTAACGAGCCTCCCGTTTTGTGACAGAATGATATTAATTTATTAAATGGCTGAACAAAGCCACTGGTTTTCCAGTTCTTAATATGTGAAATGCTTGTCAGCAGGCTTCAATGACCATTGTCTCCATAATGTTATAATGATATTTCTTTGCTGTATCTATCGCTGCTGCTAAGAGATTATCTCTTAGCTTTTTTTTTTTTTTTTTTTTTTTTTTTTTTTACAAACAAGTCACTCCCGTACATGCTACAGTGCCACATAGTGAATTTAGCTCCTTTCTTGAATATGATTAAACTGAGCTCAGTTGGGTCCCTTTATAAGGGCCGAGGAGAAATATCGTTTGTGCATTTTTTCATTCACATAATATTATGATCCAAATACACGTAAAATATATCAGTTTCAACGGTCAATTGTTTAGAACTTCTCCTTGCTGCACCCTTTCCCTTGTTACTCCCCCCCCCCTCGCTTAGAATTATTATTTATTTAACATGAATCGAAGCAACTTGACAATGTCCTAATATGACTTCTGATTCGAGTGATTTGTGAGACCATTTGTCATTTTGCAGACAAATGAGATGTGCAAGGAAGATCTAAAAAATTTATTTTTAGAAGGAAGATCTAAAAATAAATTTTTTAGAGCTAATTCAATCCAGACGTAACCAGAAGGCCTACAGCACAAATGAATGTTTGGCGTCAGTTTAATTCGGACTTAAATTGTATTATGTACTATAATGCTTAAGGCATAAAGAGTTAGTCTAACACATATTAAGTTGTATGTACTGTAAAGCTTAGGGCATAGAGAGCTATTCTAACATCTATTAAATTGTATTATATACTGTAATACTTAAGGCATAAACGTACCTGAAATTTCCGAAAACATACAGTCCGTTTTTAGCGCGAGATAAAGCCACACACACCCTATTGTCCGTTTTCAAAAAACCAACACGACTTTGAGAGTTGTTGCGAACCAAGGACAAGATAATGATGTCATTCTCTTCGCCCTGATAGTCGTCGATGGCTGCCACGCGAACTTTTAACGAAAAAGAAAAACAATTAAAAACAGCCCCAGACAAATCACTCGCTCGATTCTTTTAACATTCCAGTATAAATCATCAGGACCTGACGTAAATTCCCAGCTGCATGCGTAGCCAATCAGAACTGGACTGTTTGGACTGTTAATAAAGCCAGTGCTCTCAAAAATTCGTACAAACTAGAGTGAAGATAGTAGGACTAACCATCTCAAGTGTGTAGTGATGCATTTGATTAATTGGCCATTTATGGGTGCGGACTATAAATGTCAGTCTCTTGTTTCACACTCACTCCTCTTGCACTCAGTTTAAGCGCGGACCAAGCCTCAAAGTGCTGTCCTGGGTCGCAAACTGGGTCAGATCTGCATATAATTAATAGCTGCCCCCTCACCCCCACCCCCGCAGACATGCGCGGTCACGCCTAGACGTGAGTAGACATTTGACAGACTGAACAGAGGGCCTGAAGAACGACTTACTGGCTGTACTAAGTAAAGTATAGATTGAGAGCACTGGCTGTACTAAGTATAGATTGAGAGCACTGGCTGTACTAAGTAAAGTATAGATTGAGAGCACTGGCTGTACTAAGTATAGATTGAGAGCACTGGCTGTACTAAGTATAGATTGAGAGCACTGGATGTACTAAGTAAAGTATAGATTGAGAGCACTGGATGTGCTAAGGAGTTGTTTGAACAAGCAATGCTTGCAGCTGATACAGTAGACAATTTGATGTAATGTCTTCTAATACTAAATGCAGTTAGTGCAAATATTTGTTCATGTGTGCACGTATAGTTACATGCATAAGTAAGTGTGTGTGTATATATATATGTGTGTGTGTGTATGTGTGTGTGTGTGTGTGTGTGTGTGTGTGTGTGTGTGTGTGTGTGTGTGTGTGTGTGTGTACAATAGGAAGGAAGAGTGATGGCAGCACCTTTGATGTCTGTCCCTAGTTGGGTCTCCCTCCCTCCTTTCCTTTCCAGAAAAAAAAAATATTAGAATTGACTGCAAAACCAAACCAGCTGACCGTGAGTAACCAGATCTGCAGTTATCTGCCTTGAAAGTTGCATGACAGACAAAGAATGTTTACAGCTCTCGATTACGTTCATGGCTTGATGAGCTTAGAATATAAGAATACCCTCAGTCTAGAATCTAGACAACGGAAGCCCTGAATCGATCGTGGAGGTGAAAATATTCTAGCATTGTCCATCTGAGTTGGGAAGGCAAAGTTTTCTCAATGCATATTTTGACAGTGAAGCCGAACTTCATAGATGACAGCCAAAGTAACAATCCAGGTCAGCAGGAGGTAACTGTGGGACGGAGATTTTTCTCTTTCCTTTGACAAAATATAACTGCTCATGTACTAAACATAATAATCAACAAAAATATGTAGGCACTTTGATATAAATCGGTAAATTTAACCTTTAGAAAGACTGCTGTCCTTTGTAATGAGGTTTTTGAAAACGAGCACCTGCCCGGTATAAGCGGTAAGGATGGTAATTGCAGTGGGCAGATAACCCTGCTTGATGAAGTAGCGACTCAGTGCCACACATAACTCAGCTTCATGCAAGTTAGACTTGGACTGTCTGTCTCTGTCACTGTCTGATTTTTCAGCTCTCTGAAAATAAACGAAATATCTCGGCTTCATTAGCATTGGCAAATGAATGAAAAGATGAGCGATAATGAATGCCATAATAGAGGTTAAAATTAAGCTGAAAAAATATGTTGAAATATTATATTTGTACATATAAATAAGAAAAGAACAACACCATTAAAATAAGTAAAGAAAGTTAGCTTTGTTAATAAAATAAATCTGATAAAACTAAATATTTTGATATAAGAGCAAGAAAACCCATTGTTTACGAAAAAATAATTTCAAGGAAGACATCTTTAAAAAAATAAATCCAAAAAATCCAGTATTTTAAAATAAATAAATAAATAGTATAAGACATCTAATTACTTTGAAATAGGTAACTCGCGAAAGCGGCGGAAGCCGGAAGCGTTCCCCACAATAACAACAAATAGGTAACATATATAAAATATTTACAACAAATCCTCGAAAGTTTGCTTTTTGTGAAATAAATTTGCAAAAGAAAGACTGAATATTCAATTATTAAATCAAATTTGGTTTGAGGGCCGGTGTCAGAGGTCAAGGTCTTTTGGTATGGGTTTGCAGTATTAAAATTTACATTCTAAAGACCCAACATAATTGTGATCATTAGCCAATCGTCTTTCCACTGCTTCATATACACCTGACTGCGAATTAGCACAATCTCTACAATCTCTTAGATCGGGTGCAGTCTGTACTCAGATGAAAGAAAATTGAATTTCTTGGGGTGTAAGGTTTACCCGATACGTCGGTTTGTATAAGCTGCAGTTTAGTGTAGATGGTGCATTAATCTTAAGTTAATTAGCGGCAGCTATCACTCATTTTCGGGTATACAATTAATACGTCAATGAACATTGGGTCTCATGATTATTTTATAAACTATTAAATATTGTCGCATTCCCTGAACGTGTAATTCAATCTGTGATTATCAGAACAATGGCAAGCGAGCACGGGCACAGCCCTTGTGCGAAAACATGTTCCGATCACCGCCCACGGTCCAACAAATAAACAAACCTCGTGATGGAAAAAGAACACGCTGTGCTTCACGCCTCTGATGTTCGGTCTGCTCTGGGTTGTCACGTGATCCTGAAGCCAAGGGTACACGTGTCGCACCAGGCGCGAGACCTCTGGGCGCATGCGATGCTGCACGGCCAGAGTGACGCAAGGCAGGTTGTTCTTCACGAGGCGTTCAAACAGGGAGACGTCCAGGTTGTAGTCAACACCGAGCTCGTACACTGTGGGTGAAGGTCGAAGCTGCTGATGGTCGCCGATGAGAATCAGGTGATGACATGACGTGTGTAAAGTGGCCACAAGGTGTGCTTCGAATACCTGTAGCAAGTAGAATTAAATCTGCGATTAATTCTGAGCAAAGTTTCAGAGGAACTGCATTTGACTGACGCAGGCTATACAAGTTATGAAAGTTTTGAAATAGAAAAGCAACATCAATAATTATTATAATTATAATTATTTATAAATCGTACATTTAATATGGCAGCAACAGAAAAATGCAGAAAAAGGAAAACATTACAAAACAGGTATATTTATTTCTATCTTTATCAACATGTGCAACCAATCAAAAATCGTTCTAATTAGGATGAACTTTAACCTTTCCACCTAAAGGTACAATTTTCTATGCTCGATTTACTTCTATACTTTAGTACGGCCGGTTACTCTGAAACCAGAAAAACTTAAAATTAGAAGAGAAGGAATACTTTACTCATAATATCAGTATTACTTGATGCGTGTACTGACTTTATTCATTTGAGATAATTTGTTTATTTTATATTTTTAACATTGCATGCAATTGACAACTTTGAGCTACTGATGATGTGTATTTTACAGTATACACATGGTGTGAGTCAGTGTTAGAGTGAATTCACGACTTTGAGTGACGGATGCTGTATATTGTACAGTACACAGATGGTCTAAAACAATAAAGACTTTGAGCGACAGATGCTGTATATTGTACAGTACACAGATGGTCTAAAACAATAAAGACTTTGAGCGACGGATGCTGTACATTGTACAGTGTACAATGGTCTAAATCTAAAACTATAAAGACTTTGAGCGACAGATGCTGTATATTATACAGTGTACACATGGTCTAAAACAATAAAGACTTTGAGCGACGGGTGCTGTATTGTACAGTGTACACATGGTCTAAAACAGTAAAGACTTTGAGCTATTATAATTATTGATGTATATTATACAGTGTATATACATGGTCTCCAAACAGTAGACTTTGAATTATTATTGCTGTTTATTGTACACAGTAGACACATGTTCTCAAAACAATAAAGACTGAGCTATTATTGCTGTATATTATACAGTATACACACATGGTCTCAAAACAATAAGACTGCTATTTACTAATGTGTGTGTATTTTACATTAGACACATGGTTAAAATCTGAATTAATGAATGACGAGTTGTGTCGTCTGAAATTGTACAGTATACAAAATGGTGTAAAACAGAATCAGAATCAATGACAAGTTTGGAACTCTGCGACTGTCTAGAATTGTACAGTATACATTTGGTTTCAGTGAGTATCAGTTAACGACAAGTTTGAACTTCTGGGATTGTCTGAATGAAGACAATTTGAAACAAAAATTAGTCATAGCAACAGAAAGTCGCACCATTTAAACAACAAAATACATACAAGCTATTACACGCATGTGGACTTGAAGGGTACCTTTTGGTTTCATAAAGAAATTGTAAATTCATAAACCTTAATAGAAGCAAATATTTATGGTATATCTGTTCTCCTATATTAATTCGGAACACACCTTTGAAAACATTCTATTTGCAACCCTGTAATTAAGAAAAGCACACAGACAAATGAACAACACGGCACAACCTGATCAAGAGTTAGCTCACTGGAGTAAGCCGACTCATCAGACCTAATTACAGACTTCAAATTATTATTACCTTATTACAAATAATAACTGCCAAAACATTAGTAATGTTATTTCAGAATTACACTGACAAACATTTTAATACAATATCTGTGCATATATAAGTTCGGTTGGGTAATCAAAACGCAGTAGCTTAAACTACATTAACTCCTTATAAACTTTTGTATGGTTTATCCCACTAGTATTAATTAATTAATGCCATTAGTATTCTCGTGATATGTAACCTATATTTATTACGACATTATTCAGCTATATGCCATCATGATTATAATTTTAGCAGATGATATTTGTTGAGAAGTTACTAGAATACTACTTAGATGATATTTGTTGAGAAGTTACTAGAATACTACTTATATTAATGATACACATATTCTATAGGAATCTGTCTTCACTGGGGCTCGAAAGTGCATTTGGTCTGGTCTATCTTTTCTATTTCGCTGACTTTCACCTAAGTACTACTCTGAGAGTGATTATACTGCT